>NIVC01000048.1:0-202565 GCA_002269645.1 Macrostomum lignano
GGGACGCTGGAAAGCTTGGGCGACGTTCTTGAGCCCAAACGGCATTCGCAGGAACTCGAAGAGGCAAACGTGTGATGACAGCGGTCTGAAAACGTCGGCAGCGCGACGGGCATCTGGTGGTAGTCTCGCACTAGGTCAATTTTGGCGAAAACCGAGCTACCCTCCAGGTGTGCCGAAAAGTCCTGAATGTGACTTTTCGGCGCACTGGCAGTGACGACACTGGATAGCGGTCGGGCATCGTGGCGTCGTTGAGCTCCTGGAGTTACCACGGGCCGCCAAGGAACGACAAGTAGCCGAGATCCAGAGTTAGCTGGCAGGTACGGAGGTCCTGATCCGACTGCTCTTGGCTGCGTAGAGCGGTGGGCTTTGGAGAAAATCATATGTCTGCCCCTGCCACTGGAAATATGCTGACTTCAGCGTCCGTGCTTATTAGGAAACGCCGGTCTGTCTGTAAATCCGGGATGAGGAGCAGGCTGCTGCTGCTGCCGGCCGCAGAGCTGTTCACTGACACCCGCCCGTTTCCCTGAAATTGACAAAGCGCTTCACAACGTCTGGCCTTTGTGCCCGAACTTCTTATGAACGTAGCACAGATCAGTGGCTTCCTCGGAGGGACGCAGTGATGGCCGGTCGCGGGAGAAACGGCTTCTACTGCTCTTGCGGGCGGCCGCAACTACTAGCTTGTCGAGCTGCTGAACTTCGGCCACCAACGACTGGGCTCGGCTGGCCCAAAGCTTGTCGGCGAGGTGTGTCACTGCTTCTCCAGTACGTCCAGAAGTCGCTGACCGAATGCTGATCCAGAGATGCGTCCAAATGCTGGTATGTAGTTTTGTCTCGTGTTATTCCTTGGAGGCTCAAATGTGCCTCGGCCTGGATGAACCAAGCCCATGCCTGAGCAGGCCAAAATGTCGGCAACTTGACCGCTACAGCCTTGGTGGTTGAATTTCTGAGGCGCTGCGTCTTCTGCGTGCTCAGGCATGCTCAAACTTGCAGTTTAAATAGTCGGGCTCACGAATGAAGTGACTCGCGATCGCGAAGCCAGTGAGAAAAGGAAAAGTGCGCTCGTTTATTTCTTTCAGCCTGTGGGCTTCTTAACTGTAAAGAGACGCGTACAAATGAGTACTGGCTATAGCTTTAAGCTGCCCAATGGTCAGCAGAGCTGACCCAACAGCCTTTACTGCTATTAATTGTTTGGAATCTATGGTAAAAGAAAAGTTATGTGCTGCACAGTAGCCGTTCCTGCCGAGCATGGCCAGCGAAATCATACGAAAAATGGATGAAAAAAGTCCTACTTATCTGCAATGGAATGCAGCGATTCAGTTTCAGCATTCTCTGTGATGACATCATCAGTCTTAGAATCCGATGTACGCAAAATTTCCATGTTGTAGCTGATTTACTTTTCAATAAAATGATGCACTGCTCGTATTAAGGAGGTGTAGTGCTTTCTCTTTCAAAAAGGCGTGTTTGGAGATTTTAAAGTGAACTGTAGTGTCTATAGCTAGACATCGAGTGTACACACTGCATAATCTAATTAGAGAGCATTAAGTAAAATGCACTTTGAAACTGCTTTTTTCAACCCTAGGTTTGTCCAAGCTAAGTATAAAATGCTGCCTTCTCGGCTAGAAAGGCTTTGCACAGGGGCGCAATAAGATTCTAGCTATGGTCTATGGTCGGCATGTCGGCAGGAGCGGAGCTTTTGTATTTCTAGCTCCGGCGCGAAAAGGATAGACAAATGATGCACCTGTCTCTGGCCACCACAAGGCTGACAATCTTACGGCTGCCACCTAGCTGTAACTCGGCTCTGATCGTCGCACGTATGTCGTGGCAATAGTGACGGTACAGTTGAGTCAGCGTAGCCGCTTCCTCCGTCAGAAGAGACTTGCGTATCCGGGTGCTGCTCGTCCTCTGGGCCAGCTGGTCACGAATCATTTCGTCCGCCAGAACACCGTACTAGCAGGTGGCTGACAGAAAGGTTGCTGCGTCCTCTCCAGGTAGCTGATAACATTCCCGGAATCTGTGGCGCGCAAGCATCACATTCGGCTGGTTGGCGAATACGGTCGTCAGCAGATCTTGACTAAAATCGAATTAATTTAATCAGATATAATGCACAAAAAATTCATGTTAAGTTTCGATTATGAGCGGTAATTCTGACACGATATGTTCGACCTTGCGCTTAAAATTGTCGCAGGCTGTAGCCAAATCAGCAAGCTCAAAAGTGCGGCATCTTGGCGACTGTCTTTCTGAGCTGTGACGCGAACAGCATAAGAGTGGTTTGGAAGCGTATGATAGGTTCATATTTCTATGGCAGCTGCCCTCCACTATAGAAGAGGCCAATATAATTTCCATAGCAACCAGTGTGTGAAGACTCGGAAATGGAAACTTAATGGTTCCGTGATGTTGGTCAGCAGTAAAATTTGAAGCCAGTAAGATTTACTTCGCTGACATAAAAGTCGTGAGTAAATTTTTCAACACTCAGGCTTAACGTGGTGTTTTAAACCGAAACTTCTGGTCCTGATCGGCGTCTTAAAAATGCTGATAGTCAGCTATGAGGTTGACCACACTGGAGGCTGAACGCCGGCCATAGATACACTGAGCGACACGGTGTACTTTCCGTACCATAGACTAAGCCTCGAGATGCTGTAAGTAAATAAATCATGATAAAGCAAATGGTTCTTCTCGTTTCCAGTCAAATCTTTTTTGACCAGTAACAAATTGTGATGGATGTTTTTGAGACATTTAAAAACCGAAGGACATCGACGATTGCATCGGATGACCTCATGATATCTGGCAGTGGTTCAGTGGGATCGGTGAGATTCACCAGGATTCCGTTGACAGTGTGTATTAACCTCAAACGGGGTCCCAGCCCGCCAAGGGTTGCCGACTCCAGGAAGGTGCATGTCTCGATCGGGTTGGTCCGTAAGTCACTCGGACAAAGCTACGTCGGATAGGTAGGGCTATTTAATAGATGAACCACCGTTTGGGGCTCAAGGCCGCAATCTGGACAAACCGCGGCGACGCCTTGGTTGATCCTCGACTAAAAGTCGCAGAGAAGCGGGCAGAAACCGGAGCGAAGCTGCGCCATTGTGCACCGCATGCGGCGGGGGAGGCGAACTTCGGAACGGTGGATCGCGGGCCGTTGCGCTTGAATGACACGGTTCAGTGGCAGGCTGTCCAGCATGGCCTGTACTGCCTGCGTGTGCTGGGCCCGCCTGGCGCGATCCCAGGCAGCAGCGTCGAGGACGTCCGGGGCCGGAACCGGCGTCCAATCGGCGTTGAAATGTTGAGCCGTGAAGATGGAGGCTTTCATGAATCTGCGCGGCGGAGGAAGGCTGGAAAGGTGGTGACACGGGTGTTCAGGGCGTCTGGCGCGGAGCTTGAACTGAAGCGAAAGAAGCCGGTTGTGTTGGCGGACGGTGAGCAGCTGGACTTCACTATGTAGGTCCGCTTCAGAGGTAAGGGCAGTGCAGCCGGTGATGCCGCGAATCGCTGCATTCTGGACCGATTGAAGCCGAGTCCAGGACGAGTTGGAGATGATGGGCCCCAGACCGGCGCAGCATGGTCGAGCAGACTTCTGCCTAGCGCTTTATAGGTGGTCAGCAAAAGTTCCTTGCAGCAGCCCCGGAATGAGCAGGCAAGACAACGTAGCAGGCAGTTTCTTTTCCGGGCTTTCTCCGCAAGGATGGAGATGTGTCTCGCGAAGGAGAGTTTTGGATCGAGGGTCACGCCCAGAATTTTTGGATGGAGGGCCTGCGGTAGTAGGGAGCCGTTGATGGAAACGTTTAGCTGGCGAGAGTACTCAAGCTGGTCAGGACTGAACAGAGTGGCCGTGCACTTTGATCTAGAAATTTGGAGCTTGCGCAACTCAAGGAACGGAGCGAGGTCAGCGAGATAGCTATTCAGTTGTTGTTCAATGGAATTACTGTTGTGCTTTTTGGTTTTAGCCTTTAGCAATTGTCAGTCTAGCGGTCTGTTGACCTCTGACGCATCTATTATTTATTTAATAACTCAATAGCATGGTTCAATTCATCAACGCAGTCGCGTAACAAAAATGTCTATGGCAAAGCCATCAACCCACAACACCCTCCCTCTTCTATAGGTAGGTGTACAATTATCACTCAGGTGCGATAAAAAATTCTAGTTTTCTTGGCCAAGCGTTCGCTTTGCCTGGGTGACGGCTTGGATTGAACTCCGGCCTCAGTCTGTTGCTGTCGTGCTCTCTCAGCTTGTTCTGTTCCCGGTAGTATCTCAGTGTCTGTCGATGACGGACGCGTCTGTTGGCCGTCGTCACTTGGACCGTTGCCACCGGGCTTGGAATCCCCCATTTCCGTAGTTCTGTGAGCCTCAGGTACCTCACCGATTCGTAGTTGATCAAGGTGGGTCTTTAGATTTCGTCCAGTCTCTGTGGTGACGACTGCTGTGTTGCTGCCAAGCATTTTTACGAATCTCACAGTTCGTGGCTCATGAGAACTCGATGCACGGTAGATGAGTGATTCTCCTGGGATCCACTTGGACTGAGTGCTGCTCTCCGAGATGGGGAGTCTTATTTGTCTGCCGTTCAACAACTCGGACGGTGATGCTTGCTGCTTCCCTTTGGCAGCTCTGTAGAACAGTAGAAATCTGTCAATACTTCTTTGGGATAAACCATTGGTCTTGATTGTCTCTTTGACTGTTTGCACCATTCGCTCTGCAATGCCGTTGCTCTGTGGATGGTAGGCGGGCGTTGTGATGTGCGAACAGCCAATCTGGGTGAGCCAGCCGGTCACCGCTTCGCTCACAAAACTAGGGCCGTTGTCTGACACGAGACACTTGGGCACCCCCTGTTGTGAGAACAATCTTCTAAGTCTGGAAATGACTGTGTCGGCCTTCATGTCGCTCGTGATGAAGCCTTCCGGGTAGCTCGAGTGCGCATCCACAATGATGAGTAGGTACTTGCCCTCTATCGGACCGGCAAAATCAATGTGCACTCGCTCCCAGGGGTTGTCAGGTTCTGGTCACGAGTGCCGAAAGTTCTTATTTCTGGACTTGTACGCGTTGCACACGTTGCATCGTCCAATGTAGTCAGCGATGTCACTGTCCATCTGTGGCCACCAGAACTGTTCCCTCAAAATCGACTTTGACTTTTCCACCCCAAGGTGCGTTGAGTGTACAGCTGCCAGGGCAGTTTCTCTCAGGACACGAGGCAATGCAATTCTGTTCATTCTGTAAATAATTCCATCATTGACAGCTAGCTCATCTTGAACCTTTGAGTAGCTGAGTAGGTGTGGGTCGTCAAATAGTTTATTGTTAATTATGGCTGCGCCCAGGCATCTGAACTCCGGGTCCTCTCTTGTTGCGTGTGCAATGCGATCCAGCTGAATTACTCCCGGGTTGTCAGCTTCGAGGAGTCCGATCGATGCTGTCTGTGCATTCGGCCAGGAGGCTTAGCGGGCACCAGTCGAGATAGCGCATCCGACAGCATTAGCTTTGATGGTCGATACTGTATGACATAGTCATAAGCAGCTAGCATGATTGCCCATCGTTGTAGTCGAGCTGAAACTCTGGTGGGCAGCTGTTTATCTGGCGCGAATATGTATGTGAGGGGCCGGTGATCAGTTATCAGTGTGAACCTCCGGCCATACAAGAACCGATGGCATCTTTGAATGCACCAAACCAGTGCCAGGCCTTCACGCTCTATTTGCGAATATTTTGTTTCGGCGTCAGACAGAGTCTTGCTCATGTACAGCACGACTTGACCGCTTTGTGTCAACACTCCGCCCAGAGCTCGCTGAGAACTGTCGCATTCCAGTTCAATGGGCTTCTCCGGATCAAATATTTGAAGACTCGATTGATCAGAGAGAGTGACCTTGATTTCGTCAAATGCTATTTGACACTCCTTCGTCCACACGAAGTCCTCATTTTTCTTTCTTAGTCGATTGAGAGGCTTGGTCAGTGCAGCTAGGTTTCTGATGAACTTGCCGCTAAAATTTACGAGACCCAGGAAGGATTCAAGCTCGCCAACGTTCTGCGGTGGTGTCATGTCCTGGATTGCCTTCACTTTGGCTGGGTCCGGCTTGAGCTGATCTCCTTCCAATAAATAGCCTAGAAACTTGATCGAAGTCTTGCGGAATTCACTTTTCGCCGTGTTGATCTTCAATCCTTGCTGGTTTAGTCGATGCAATACTTCCGTCTCACGAACTGCCAATTGTTCTACGCCTTTGCCGCATATCAATATGTCGTCTACGTAGGCAATGACGCCAGGAATTCCTTGTAGGACTTGGCTAATGTACCGCTGGAAGATCGCAGGTGCTGCTTTCACTCCGAACGGAAGCTTGTTGAAAGCGAACATCCCAAATGGTGTTGACATTACTGTCAGCTCTTTGGAAGCTTCATTTAGTGGGATCTGGTGATAAGCTTTCTCTAGGTCCAGACGAGTGTATATCCGGCTGCCAGCAGCAGTTGCAATCACTTCGTCAGGTGCAGGCATCGGATGTGAATCGTTGATAAGATGAGAATTGATTGTCACCTTGTAGTCGACGCAAAGTCTGAGCTTTCCAGAAGGTTTCTTGACCACGACAATTGGTGAGGCCCATTCACTGAACTTGACGGGCTTGATGGTGTCTTCTTCAAGCAACCGATCGATTTCATCCTTGACTCCCTATCTGATTGCGAAGGGTAGCGGCCTGGGTTTGCAATGAATTGGAGTGGTTCCTTCCTTGATCTTAAGAGTTACTGGTGGAAATTTGCATGACTGGGTTGCCGATGTGCAGCTGTTGTCTACAGCGTTTAGCGTGAAATTGAGCTTGTCTTGGCCAACCAGAACAAAGTTCCTCTGCGATTCCACAATGAAGAATGTGATTGGAATGAACTCGTCATTGTACTGCAACTCAGTGTCGTGTGTTCCAAAGACCTTCATCTGCGTATCAGCGTATGTTGTCAGAACAGTGTCTGTAGGTGTCAGCTTTGGACAACCCAATCGTTTCCAGATTGTTTTTGACATTACCGAAACTCCTGCCCCAGTATCAATTTGTGCGTTCACGCTAAGCATCGACCCGCTCGTGTTTCTGAGCCTAACAGGCACGGTGTAACTATCAACGGGATGTCGAATGTGAAAACAATCCTCCTGTTCAGCTTCGCTTGAATCTACAAAGCTTGTGGTCCTTGGCCACACTGCAGCTCGCCTAAATTGACCAGATGCTGACGGGCTTTTGAACGATTTTCGGCCTTTGCCAAAACCAGTTGATTTCGTTTTGCAAACTGTTGCGAAGTGGTTTTGCATGCCACATTTGTTGCACGTTTTTCCTTTCGCAGGACACCCTTCATTGGAGCCATGCATTGTGCCACATCTGCCACACTTGGAGCTTGTAGAGTGGGAGCCTCTGGCCACCGATGCTGAAATTTTCATTATTTAGAAGACTGCGGCTGACTGGTGCAACCCTTTAGTATTTGCGTTTGTGATAGGTTCTGGTGCGCCTCAGCGATGTTGATAGCTGTCTCAAACGTGAAAGTGCTGAAGTCCTGTTCCAATAACTTGCTGATGGCCACCTTGTCATTCAAACCGAATACGAGCTGATCTCTCAGTCTCTCATCTCTGGATAGGCCAAACTGACACTTGTCTGCCTGCATGCAGAGTTGCTGTGCATACTCACGAATGCTCATTGATGCCGTGCGAGTGATATGCTGGAAATTGAATCTCTCAGCCATGACGAACGTCTTTGGTTCCAGGATGCTGGCCAGTAGTTTGGTCAGTTCATCGAAGCTCTTTTCTCCCGGCTTCTTGGGAGCGGCTCGATCTGCCAATGCGTCGTACGGCTTGGTGCTGAGCTTCATCAGCAGCAGCTTGTTTTTCGTGTCGTCCTGCCAGCCGTTGAGTTCGCTGCACAGTGTGAATCGGTCCAACCACCTCTGGAAGTTCGAGCTTTCATCGAGTTTTCGATGTCAACTTGCTGTCCTCTCGATACTTGTGCGCTTGGGTTCTGCGCTGCCGCTGTTGCCGACTTTGTCACTTGGACTGATTTCGACGAGATCGCAAGCGGTGGTGCTTTGTCGCTCGAAACCGTTTTACCAACTCCTTTAGTTGGCGATGCTGGCGTACTTCCAGGCATTTTCGTAGCCTGTGCTTGCGACGCCACTGTTGTGCTTTTGGCTTTTAGCCTTTAGCAATTGTCAGTCTAGCGGTCTGCTGACCTCTGACGCGTCTATTATTTATTTCATAACTCAATAGCATGGTTCAATTTATCAACGCAGTCGCGTAACAAAAATGTCTATGGCAAAGCCATCAACCCACAACAATTACAGCTTGGGGACGAGGCGGCAACGGTAAGATCATCAGCGTATCCAATTAATTTAGTGGCCGGATTGGAGGGCACAGGAGCCTTAGCCAAGTAAAAGGCAAAAAAGCGGACTGATGGCGTTGCCCTGCGGAACTCCCATGCGAACCTGCCGCCACTTCGACTTAACGTCTCGCATGACGGTCCGGGCTTGACGTCCAACAATATAGTTGGCGAGCCAGGCCTTACCAGAGTTTGGAAGATCTGATTCGGCGAGATCGGAGAGTAATTCGTAGTGGTCAACGCAGTCAAACGCCATCCGATGCGGTACGACGCACCATCGTCCTGCGGTTTGCCATCTTTCAGAAAGGGACAGATTAAGGAGTTCTTCCAAACCGCCGGGATCTCATTGTAGGCGATCGAGCGATTGAAGAGGTTACGGAGCACAGCTCTCGCTTTCGGACCGAAGTGCCTAATAACAAGAGGGCAGATTCCATCCGGGCCGATGGCTTTGGAGGCTTTGGACCGCTTGATGGCATGCTCGATGTCGTCGGTCGAAAAGACAGGAGCGTCTCCAACGGCACGAGGAAGAGAAGAGCCTTAAGACGTCGACGGACAGCGCGCATCTGCGGGTTGGAGCAGTGAAGGCGCGGTCTCGTGAACTGACAATTGAGCCGGTCCGCAATTTCGGCACCGGAAAGAGCCGGTTTTCCGTTGAACTTTAATATAACATTCTTCTCCGCGTTTGGGCGACCGGCTAGCTTTTTAAGGGTGGACCAGATTCTGGAGGACGGGGCCGGCTGGTTGCCGTTCTCCAGGAGGAATTCGTTCCAGCGGTCCCGTCTCTCCGCTTCTAGGCTCGAGTTGATTTGTGCTTGTAGGTCCGCAATTCTGGGATCCGACGGGTTATTGGTGCGGAGAGCATCGCGTGCGGATAATAGTTGACGAATTTCCGGGGAGCAAGGATCAGGGCTCTGCTGTTTGAAGCGACCCTCCGGGATCGCAGTCTTCATGGCCGACAGGATCAGCTTACGGAAGGCAGCTTCTTGAGTATGAGCAGAACCAAGGCCGGTGAAGTTGTAAAGAGAGCTCTCAAGGGTATTGGTGAATAGCTCCCAGTCCGCCCTCCTAAAGTTGATGAAGCATCTACGAGCCGCGGTAGTCGCCATACTGGACACACCCAGCGAGATGAGGATAGGCAGATGATCACTAGATAGCGTGTGAAGAATGTCGTAGTCGGCCTTCAGGAGTAAGGATTGGTGGGCAGCCGTAACGTCAGGTGTCGAGGGCGGTCCATTGCTAGGCCGTCTGGATTGGGCTGGCGAGGAGAGGAAGTCGAACGGAGCTTGTTCAACCTGGAGAGCAAGCAAGTCCCCGCGCGCGCGGTAGGCTCGAGCTCAGATTCCCAGGCAGGATGATGAACATTCCAGTCTCCGCAGATAATAGACGGGGAGTCGGTGAGCAAGCCGGTCAAATCCGGAGAATAGCCGGCGTCACAGCTGCTAACCGGCGGCAGTTAAACAGGCGGATGGGCGAGGTCGAGTTAATGAAAATGTCAATGCCTTGTAGTTCGCTGTGGCGGTCAGTGAGATCTGACGTGTCAACCGGCGGGAAGCGTATGATGTCTCGGACGAAGAGGACGAGACCCCGCCTTTGGAGTTAGGGTGGTCAGCACGTATGCAAGCGTAACCAGGAAGAGTAGGGGATTTCGCGTACTTAGACAGTTTAGATTCTAGGATAGCGATGACGTGCAGGTTGATGCTGCTACGGAGGTGTTCTAATTCTTTAATCTTGCCGGAGATGCCGCTGGCGTTCCATTGGAGGATGATGAGATAGTCTTGGGATTTCGGCGCTGAGGACTTGACTTTGCGATGAGGTCGGCTGTGGGAGCTACCCGTATCGATGGCGTCCTTGGTTGAGTGACGCCTGGTTGAGCCGGCCTTTCCGGCTTTTTGTGGCTGAGCCTCCAAAGCCTTGGCCATGCTGCTACCACTTCCGCAGCACGGGCCGATGAAGTTGGCGTTCCAGTTTGAGATCGTGGTGTCCGCGCAGTTAGATCCTCTGACACGACAGTGCAACCAGCCGCTGCAGGCGGTGCACCGGACGGAGCTGCAGTTTTTAGCAATGGCCATCCCGCAGACGGAACAAAACCATGTCTGTGGGCCTGGGTTGCGCTCGACGTCGCCGGCGAGGAGAATAAGGCGGGCCAGCCAAGCTGGCCAGGCTAATCCGCCACAGAAAAAGGTGACCTGGAAAGAGATCGAGACGTCCACGTCTGCTGGACTCGGGTCTCCCGACGAGGAGGTACCCTGGTGTAGGGAGTCGCAAAGTGCCATTTGCCAAGTGCGCCCGAGGGCACAACAGGGTCGCTCCAACTTGCCGGCAAGCCGGACGAAAGCGGTTTGCATTGGAATGCTGACAGTAAAGTTGATCAGCGAACGCTCGAAGTACCAATCGTTGACAATAACGGAGCACTGAGCCGTGTCATTGCTAACATGGTTAAATGCCATGACAGTGATTAAATATTCACCAATTGCCGGACAATCCAGCGGAAGGTGCACCATTCGGTTGTTAGCTATACTCGTATGGTAAATGAGTGAAGTTGGCACCAACTCGCATACTGTACGGCGCACAGATCCGCAGCAAAGAAAGATTATTCAGAAGAGTTGTCACCAAAGTTGACAACAAAGCCGTGGGAGCCAAACCCAGCTATATTTGAGGTCAGATAAGATCCTTGGTGTAGAACGCAGTTACGTTTGGCTGTAAATTTCCAATGACTGCCAGGATAGCCACGACGAAACCATACTGGAGCAGTTCAAGGAAAATTTTCAAGCGCGTCGCAATGGAAGCTGCGTTCAAGCAAAGCAGATTAATTGAGCTGAGCAATACAGAGATAGCTTGAGCCAAGCTTTGCTAATCTGAACTGACAGTAAACATCTATGCATGCTGTCCCGCTTTAACTGAAATTTACAATTACTGGAGTGTACAGCACCGTGTGCGGGTATTTAACTTCGAAATTCACAATAGTTTCCTGAACAACTATTGGTCCGAACACGCGCTCCACTATGCTGACCTGATTGTAGAGCAGTAATTTTATGGTGTAGTCTTTGCGTCTGCGCATAGGCATATATGTGGTGGGTAAATTGTGTACTAGCAAACAGAGGCTATATTATTCATATCGAAGTCGGCAGGATGTGTCGAGACAAGGATATTCTGAGCCACGATCAAAGCTGAGTGCTAGGCTGAGGCTCACTGCCAGCCGGATGAGTCACCTTGCTCTGTGGACTCTTGCTTCTTGAATGCTTTGCTGACAGAGTACAGTAGCTATATAGCCTCGCTACAGCTCACCAGGTTTTGGCAGCTGAAGGTAAGGTTCCAATTAAGGTCTCGCTGTAACTGCAGGCTCGCAAGTGAAGTGAAAGTCGATCGTGAAGGATTCCACGTCCCATTTCCTGCTTTGGGCGTTCCGTTTCGTTTCAACAGGAGACATTTAGGAACAAAAACAGAACATCGGTCAGAAACTCTATAGGAAAGAAGTGGCTGAAGCAGGCTTTTTACTGCCAGTAAAGTTACGCAGAGAATGGTACTCAAATCTGGAACAACCTCCAGCTCCAGCTGCTTTGAGACGAACCCAGCGTCGTTCCAAGCATTGCAAGAAACATTGAAGAGTGATCTCTGTACATGATCTCTGTAAAGTCAAATGAAATAGATGAAGCAATGAAGCAAAGCTGTGCATGTGACCTGCTGTGCTCCAGTTCCAAACAGACTGAACCAACTCTTTCGAATGTGACATCCGTATGAATTACAGAGCCAGATGACCAAAAAAGCAGAAGTTGAACTGTTGAGTTAAAATCTAGAATCCGTAGTATCAAAGATGGGCAGGAAATGTTGGTTACTGAAGAGTCGCGGCAAGAAATTCGTCTGCTCGAGAATAGCATTGAGTATTGTTTGCTGGTACTCGGTGCAAGAAGCACCTGACCAGTTACCAGTTCGGAGTACAGCAGACTCAGTATTGGACATTACAGTCTTTGACACGTTGACCAAGTCACAGTCGCGTTTTGGGTGAGTCTCTGTCGCTGCTCAGCCCCGTCACAAGCTGCAGTAATCAATGACGGCCCACGGAGGGCTGTGTAGCTCGTACTCATTTGCTAAAATAACTGAAACGCAAAGTTCGTGCGATTTGCCCCAGCTCTACTGGAACTCCAAACTGCTTGGTGGTTTAGAGGTTGACTACAAGCAAAGCCAATTATTATGAGAGACAACTTCCTATAGCCAAGAAGACTTAGGGAACTGTCCATGCTCACATCCACATAAGACGTACAGTCAGAGAAAATTGGAGTACATTGAAGTTATTTTAAGGACAAAGCCATTGTACGAGCTAGCTCGAGCCAAACGTTACTCCCATCACAGTGGTGTCTGCTGCAAAACAGTCCGAATTTTGAGATGAACATTTGCTCTTTGATAGCACTGACTTGAGCGTATAGTTTGGGCCGGTATCCTGTACCTAAGTGCAGATATTGTGAGGATTATTGTGAGCTGCTGGAGCAGCTATCAGCAGCTCCAGTCGTTCCAGATTCGGATATTTTCGGAATCGCTCGCTAACCACTATTCGCTGCCAGCAGCGATTGCTGCGTCCGCTCTGTCGCTAAAGCGCCATTCAGCGCCGAAAAATTCAGAGCCATTGAAGTCGCCTCCGTTACAGTCAGAAGCGCTTAACATGAAGCTATCAAATTTCTGACCCACTCTGAAGCTCAATCATTTGTGAACCGTTCTTAAGCCAAGCGTCGATTCTGAGATGCCATTGATACGTGATACGAGTACATCAGAGACACAAGCGAAGTAGCGCTGAGTCCAGTCTTGACTTTGCTTGCTTTTCTGCTCCAGAAGCCGTCAGAGTATCTCAAAATTTATTGGTTGATTTGAAAGTCTGTGTCGAAATTCTCATACCCGACAGGCCAGTTCCCAAAGTAGCGAATTCTGAGGCTGGTTTTGTTGACGCAATTGAACGCCCACAGATCCAGGGCGCAACCTTAAAGGCCGCATGAGGTTGTGAAAATGCTCTGTCGTGACGAGTGACAATGGTTCGAGAAAACTTTAGCTCGTAAGACTGAGCCTGAGCATCTAGCTAAAATTGTAGATAAGCCTGGGCGAGTGAAATGCTAAGAAATGAACCATATACTCGCCATACACTGGAACGCAATACGAGTAAACATGGCAAGCTGTTAAGACCTCCGCTTTCCACTTTGAAATTTCCTGTAAATTTCCTGTCTTCGATGTTTACTGTTAGCTCCGTGAAATCAGCCAAGCTGTCTTTTACGCTGTCCAGAGGCATCAATATTTCGAATATCAAAGGTCCAAAACGGGCATAGTAACTGTTCTGGCGTTATGCTGCAGCGATAAAAAAGTTGCAACTATTCAGTTTATTTTTCTTTTATCTATTCTTTTGATTTGCACACTTAAGCCTCTGGTACGGACACTGGCATCAATATATCGCTCCTCATATGAAATAATGAGCATAAAGCATAAATACTGCACTGGAGGGGCGCATTTGGCCATAGAAACTTGAACTGAGTACGAGTAAGCACGCAAGGCATGTCCATGTCCACTTTCGGTGCAAACCCGCCACCAAGCTACCAGTGCAAAAATGATTTGACGTCAAGGGCAAGCTGTTTGTCAAGGGCACACTGGCATCAATATATCCAGATCTTTTCTCCCTTAAAACGAAGTTACCGCCGTTGTCCGAAAAGACCTCTCTCGGTACTCTTTGCCTATTCTTCAGGCGATAGAAATCGTTTAAGAATGCGTTCGCATCCAGACTGTAAGCCGTTTCCAGGTGAACCGCCCGAGTCTCCAGACAGGTAAAGAGGGCTAAGTATCTTTTTGGCGTTTCCTTCCTCGTTCTTGTACAGTCACAAATGAGCCTCCAAAATTCACAGTCGTATAACTGAATGCTCTTAAAGATCCTTTCAACCGAATCGCTGGTAACCGTGCCATTTGCTGAAACTCTGGTCGAGCCACTGTCGCTGACACAATGCGCATATTCCCGCCCTTCCACTCTAAAATCGCTTCCCTCCCACCGATCAACAAAAACTTCTCAGACATCGCCTTTAAGACCTGGTTGGTGCTGTTGATAATGTTTTACAAGTATCTTGGTGACCCTGGTGACCCTCCTTTGAGGCTCGCGCTAGGTATGGCGAGTATGGTATGGTATGAGATTTTTAGCTTCTTCTTTGGCGTAACATGATTTTCAATTGCCGTCTTCAATTCTTCGAATAGCTTGCTATGGGGCTTATCAGGTGCCATTAGATAAACATGGCATCAAGCTCTTATAAAAATCAACTAAGAGCAGAGCCAGTATTATGGCTTTCTCAGCCATAAAATAGAAATAAAACATTCGCATTAAAATTCATCAGCTTGTTAACATAAGAGTTCCGATCTAGTCAGCTCGTCAGTCTACTTTGAGCGGGTTGAGTTGCTCTGGCGATCGCTAAGATGAACTCTGAACTGCTCAGCCACTATTGATATTTTAATATATATTGATATTTTAAATAAGATTTAACTCCACCTTACCGAGCCCACTATACAAACGCTGGTTTAATGACAGCTGTCACTTGGCAGAAAGAGTCCAGCTTCGCTGGGCCAAGCCACATCCGAGCAGAGAGCTTTCGCGAATCGCCTTGAAAGCGGCTTGGCGGAGTCGGAGTGAACCAGGATGCAGCAAACTCTGAAGTATGCGTAGTTCTCTGGGCACTCTGCAAGTGTGCGCTTGTGTAGTGGCGAATACGCTTAAGATGCGCTTAGTTTGTGTTTAGCTCGCATACCTTCCGCTTGACAGCCATGCAGCTTTGCGCAGCTTTACGATGTCGCAAGCAGCCTCTGAAGCCGCAATCAAAGCTTTTTGCTGCCGGAGGCTGTAGTTGAGCCACAGGTTTTGTCCCTCCGTTGCTAATGCTGAAGTCCTGCAGTTTAATGAAAAAGATACCTAATCTCAGTTTATATTTTTGAGTTCTAAAGGGTACTTTCTGGACTTAAATCAACGGTTAGTCTGTGGTGACCGAAGTGTGAAGCAGTGAAGCAGTATAAAAAGGAAAAGCCGGAGCGGCATATGCTATAGCGTTAACATGTTGTACTTGTGTTTCAAACGATTACTTACGAATATTTCAAATAATGACACTTGATGGCCGGTCACAAAACGAAGCGGTTGGGGGCCCGCCGCCGGCGATTGGTTCGATGTGGCGATGCGCCTGAAGGCTCAGCAGGGGCCACTGGGTCTTCCTGTTGTGCTTTCGGGCTGCGTTTTTTGGGTCCGCAACAGTGGCATTCCCAGAGCTACCAGCGGCATCATCCTCCGGCTGGTTTGGTACTGGCGAGACGTAGGGAATCTTCAGCCTTGGTGCATGACGTACTCTACACGTTTAGGCAGCTCATTGTTGGTTAGCTGATACAGCACGCTTTGTCCTTGTTGGAACTGCGAGACCACAGAGACTCAATTGGCCGTCCGAAAACCAACTTGGCCAGACTCTTTCCCCGAGTGTGCCACGAAACTCGGTGGTGCAGCAGAAATCTCGGCAAAAACGGGGTGAACTCCTGTGTGAGTTATGCGATCATCCCAGGCTCGCAGCCACGCTTGACAGTTTGCACGGCCCGTTCGGCAGCTTCATTAGCCTGGGGGTAGTACGTTGGCAATTCGAGTTTGCAAATCCCGTTTGCCTGCAGCCAGAGACGCACTTGGTCGCCTATGAAGTCTGAAGCGTTGTCAGAGATCAGTAGTTCAGGGATTCCGAAATTAGTGGATACAGTTCGAAGCGATGAAATTAAAGAGTTTGAGGAGCGGTCTTAGCATGGAAACGATTCAATCCATCCAGAGAAAGTATCGACGATCAATAATATTTTTCCGCGCGTTGTACAAAGGCCCAATCCATATAGCTCGTACAGTTTTGGAAAGCATACTCGGCAGATGGCCATGCGTTTCGTTCTTGTGATGATCTTGGTCGCAATTGATTACAGGTCGAGCAGTCACGGACGTAACGTTCCGGGCCACCAGCAGGACAGGGCTGGGCAGTCGTGAGAATGTATTTAAAAAACCAGTCAGAACTATCAGAAAACACGATAACTGTACTAGTTGGTAATGTAATCTCCCCTTGCGTTAATTACAGCTTGGCAATGGTCAACGAGTCGCTGAACCTCTCTTTTCAAGCAATCTTTGTCAAGGCCTCTTGCCCATTGCAACGCAGATTCTCGAACTTTATTGTGGTCGCTGAACACTCGCCTGGAGAAATCAGTCTTCATCCAACTGAACAAAAAACGGTCGCACAAATTGAAGTCTGGGCTGTAGGGACTCTGAAACACCAGCTGAACTCCACGGGACTCCATGTACTGCTGCACAGAACGAGCCACGTGAGGTCGCACATTGTCCCACTGCCAAAGAATATCCGAGAGTACGCCATAGGTCTCTGGTGTGCCGAATGAACTCAACTATGCCATTTGCATCAACAGTTTGCTTTGGGGCTGTGGATTCAATGGAGAAGCGCTTGTTTGGAGTAAAAGCAACCAGAAGCATTGTCTTTGCATTGCCGACTGAGTGCTTGACAACCTGGAGCCGATTATCCGGCCAAGCCAGCACCTGTTGTTTTGCTTTGTGCCAGTGTTGTTCAGGTACACCCACGTCTCATCCTCCACCGCGTACTTGTCGCAAAAGTTTTCCATGCCCTCGTTGTAAAAAAGCCTGCGAATTTGCGTGGCACAATTGTTGCGAGCAGTCTTGTTCTCCTCGGATAGAGCATGCGGAACCCAGACAGCAGAAACGTTTCGAAGGTGCAAATCCTCAGTCAAAATTTCGTGCACTGTTGTTTTTCCAACTTCCAAAAAGGCAGGGAGGTCTCGGACACTAACTTTTGGATCCTCTTCAATAAGAGCTCGGCAGGTTTCGATCAGTTCCGCTGTCCTTGCTGACCGTGGCCGGCCAGTCCGAGGAGTTGAGACCGGGGGAAATGCTTCGTCACGGAACTTCGAATACCATCCGTAAACCGTTGACTGACCTGGTGCAGCATCTCCATAAACTTCGAGCAGCTCGTCATGACAGCTGAGAGCGGAGATTCCAAGACGGTATCTAGCATAGGCATAACCCTGGAAGTCTTCCATTTTGAAGAACTCGCTGTCAAAATTTTCAAGCTTGATCACCGCGTTGCATTTGCTATTGAGCACTTTATACTGAGCTCGCCCCTGCCCCGAATTTTGCTACTAGAATAACAAGAATTTTCACCATAGACATCTATGAGTCTATTATTGAAAATTTCTGTGTGCCACGTAAACAGCTTGCTGCTTTCTTGCTTAATTGACACATTCTCACGACTTTCCGGACAGTAGGCTAAGATGTAAGGTGGTGTGTACAGTGCGGAATGCCTTATCTTTCAGGCGAGAGTGAATAAAGATGCGACGTCCATGTACAAGCAGACTGCCTTCAATGGTAAGGCTGTCGGAAACCTGATCGAAGGGTCTTTCCGCCTGAGAGCAGCCCGTCCACTTTCCAGTTTTAACACAATAAAGCGTAAAGCGTAGACGAGAAAGCTTCCGCGCGAGGTATTTTGGATCCTGGTGTGTATTTAATATCGTAGTCAGAGTGCATAATCACAAGTGCCCATCTAGATATGCGAACAGATGTGTTGGTGGGCACGCCACGCGACTGGCCAAACAAACGAATTAGAGATTGATGATCTGTTGTTATGGTGAATTTTCGCCTATGAGATAATGTGTGAGGCGATTGACAGCCCAGAATATGGCCAGTGCTTCCCGTTCGATGCCTGAATAATTATTTTCTGTGCTTGATTAGCAACGAAATATGAATATCACCGGGTGACCGTCTTGTGTGACGACACCGGCAAGTGCACTTTGGGAGGCATAGGTTGTGAGTGATAACTCCTTTTCCAGTTGAATATGGTTGGACCACGGGTTCAAAGGAGACTTTCTGTTTTAGCGCTACAAACGCTCTATCGCACTCGGCTGACCAAACGAATGTGGAGTCATTACGTCGGAGGTTATGCAAGCACTTCATTTTACTAGCAAAGTGTGAAATCAGCCGGCTGAAGAAATCAGCTAGATGGAGAAACTGCTTCAGTTCCTTGCGGTTTTAAGGCGCAGCTATCCTCGGCAGCATTGAAAAGTCGCCATGCCTAAAGATTCCCTCTGTGGTCGTCACTTTTGAGAGTGCGGGTAAATTCACTCAATCTTGCAAATGACGAAACTTATCTACGCCACGCGGCAGACTTGGGCTGAGGAATCAAGTGGGGGAGCGGTGTGTGAGGGTTGGACAGAATAAAGCTAGCCTTCAAGCAGTTTTCACGCAGAAATTGCTCACTGGCGCATAGATTCAATGTTGCTGAGTACTCGTTAATGTCGAGTTTGTCTTCCGGTGGAATTCCAGAAGCAGAGACTCGAAAACCCAGAAAAGATATTTCGCCACACTCCGCAGTGCGTTTATCATTATTGATAGTGACATTCTTTTCTCGCAGTCTGGTCTTTACGGCCTGTAGAACTTTTCTGAGTGAGGATGAGCTATCGTCAGTTATCCTGTAAAAACGAGTACGACCTTAGGGTGTTTTCCATGGCTCGTTGAAAAATAAAGGATGAATTCTTCATGTCCATTTGGACGCGGTTGACTCAAAATAAGCCATTTGACGTGTTGAGGGTTGACAGGTTCTGAGCATTCTCGTCGAGTTCGATTTGCCAGTAAGCGGATCGCAAATCGATAAAGGCAAATTTCTTTGCATTTTTCAGCTTTGTAAATAGACACTCAATATTTGGGATCGGGTGCGCGTCGGATATTATTTGGGCATTGACGTGGACGTTGTAGTCAGTGCACATTCTGAGCGAACCATCCTTTTTTATTTGCCAAAACAGGCGATGCAGTTGTGATTCAAATTGTGTTGCAGTTGTGTGCACTTGTAAACAGACGGTCAAGCCAGAAAATACTGGGTTTAAGAACCCCCGGCACGCGGCGGAAGGGGGGGGGGCGGAGGAGAGGTGGGCGAAGGGGATGGGGTGGGGTTAACACACTTTACACTGAGGCCCACGGAGCAGGCCTAGTGTAAAGTAGACATGAATGCGATACGACTAATAGATTAGGCCCTAGACAAACCTATATTGAAGTATGTAAAGATTTTAGAGCTATTGGCCCTATTTGCCTATCGCCGGTCGGCGAGTCCTACCAGACTTTCTCCAATAGTCGCAGGTACGGTACAAGTAAATAACGAACGCGATTGAAAGCGGTTCCTGGCAGATTTAGAGAGTGATACTCCTAATTGATAGTGACCGATAAGACTTGACGCTTTAATTAGTTGATTCAAATTAGACAATCCTTAATAACGCAACTCGCAACGCAATTAATATTTGAGAACTTATATAACGATATAATTAGCTAAGGCAGATTGGTGAGCGGATCTCAGCTCGGAAGAAGAGAGAACCGACACAGGACCACGGAGAAAGATCCCTAACCACTCGCCTAGTTCCCAGAACCTACTCTCAGGCGAGGACCCTGACGGATTGACAGTTCAGCGGAGCTCTGGCTAAGTCCTACCAGCTCTGCCCTTCAGTGCAACACTGAGGCCCTCGGGGTCGAGGCCACGTACTATGTCAAAACCATCAGTTCCTATCTAACCGCGCTTGCCAACGACGCTCTCTGGACAAGGTTATCGCGAGCGTTACGCCAGCAAGGCTATTGCGGTTGGGCGGGGGAACAAAGCAAAGACCGGGGGTCGATTCAAATCGAGCGCCTCAAAGCGCGACAAAGGTAGAACGGCCGGGAACAGGACAAATCCAAGGCCGGAAAACAGAGGAAAAACGAGAAGAGAAACGAGAATGAGATCCGACCGCCAAAAACACACTTTCATATATAGTCACTTCCAAACCCTTCAAACCCCTCCTCAAGCCGGGTGGTGAGTGCCTGGCCGGCCGCTCGTTAAGCCGACTCGCATTGGACCCGGGGCGCTCTCTCAGGCCGGGTAGACTTGTTTTGCCGCGTGCCAGGGGTCCAGGCCGATCGTGATTGGCTGGCCGCGCAAAGCCGGGGTACACTGGAACTGTCGACACTCCGCTGAGTCACTCTTGGCTGGAAATTTGCGTCTAGCTTTCTGACCTGTTTACACTAAAATAATTCCTAACTAACAAAAAGTACATTGAAAACGCGTGACTAAAAGAAGCAAAATAATTATCAACAACAATACAATCAACTAGCTAATAGAACTCAGAAATTAACACAAGACGCTCACACTACACAGTACTCACAGGTTCGATGACGCCTAGAGCTTGCAATCTTTCCGGCTCGGAATTTACTGCAGCCTCCTATAAATGGGAACTATGCGGGCCCGGCAGAATCTGAGCTGAGCGCCATAATTGCATCGTTGGCTTCACACTTTTGTTTGTAGGTAGACGTGCCGGTATTGGCACTGCTGACACGCTGCAAAGGCGCTGAACACTTGGTCAGCATGAATAACGTCCCGTCAGAGTAAGCCAAAAGGCTTTGAGGCATGAACCACAGTCAGATTCATGGGGTGCAACCGCCCGCGATATTCGATAGCGGTTGACAACTGTCTCAGTACTCGCATCTCATGCCCGTCATAGGCTTGCAGACGGCGCTGGCAGCGAAGTACGCTGATTGCCGCGCCCGTGTCCAGTTGCATTGGAATCGATATTTCATTAATGATTATTTGCTCTTTGGCTTGTTCCATGGAATGGTTCGAGTCGGTGGGTTCAATGTGAAGAATTTCGCCGCTAGACTACTCCTGTGTAAGTACAGTGAGGTTCTCAACCTGAAATTCATGGATAGCCAAAGATGACTGGCAGATGGCGGCAAATGATTCGGCTTGGAGCATTCAGCACAAGTTTTTTTTTCCATATTTTCCTGAAGCCTGCTGACGTCCACATTATCGACATGCGCGGTCTTCTGGTGCGTGCGGTTGCTTCACGATGATCGTTATGATGCATTTCTCGAGGCTCTTCTCCAACTGAATTTTGATACGCGTATTGAGCAGAGTTTATGCTTGATCTGGTTAATACGAACTCATTGACCTGGTCAACAAGATCGAGTATTTTGGTAATTGAGAGATCTTTGAGTTTCATGGACTCGAGTACACGCTGCTGGGTCTGAGCGCGGCTCATTCCCGCGATGAGAGCTTAAACGAAGCATTTCCTCCTCTGGACTCTTGGCATTCTCCAGTGCATCGAAATCACAGTTGAGCCACAGGTTTGGTATCTCCGTCCTGATGCTTAAATTCTGCAGTTTAATAAAGAAGATACCTAATCTCAGTTTATATTAATGGGTACTATAATAACTTTCTTGACTTATATCAACAGTTAAAGTCCTCGGTATGAATTGAAGGCAGATGACTCTAGCAAGTACGAGTACAGAGAAGAGCCTAGGAGCAAGAGTACTCCCCTACCATTTATTTGTGTGATAGCCGACTACAAAAATAGTCGACATGCAATTTCAAAGTATATATTGATTTGTGAGACCTTGGTAAGATCCCAGCCCTTTGACCAAAGCCCGCCCCACGAAGCAGAATAAAATCTTGGAATTCGAGCAGTTCTCAGCTTCAACCGCCATGTTAGTCAGATGAAAATGCTTCTTGAATTCAATGGTCTATCGACTTGACTGCAAAGTTTACACACTTTGATCGTCACTAGGGATCTCTGGGCATTCAGTAAGTTCAGGTTCGGGATATCGTGGTTCTTTTTTCAAACTATTACCAATGGGAAAGCCATTGCCATATCGATCTGCATCAATGGCAAGAACTCGAGAACACTGGACACACTTGATGGCTTTATCGGTTGCTAGGTAGCCGGTGAGTTCAAGCTTTTCTGCCAGGCGGCCTCGGTTCTCGACTCCGTGAAGCCGGAACTGACGGCATTGGTTAGCTAAGATGTCATTGGTTGGCAACCTATGATAATTTAGCTAAATCTCTAATCACCTCCTCTGGCGTCAAGGCCAGCGATTTTGTGCAGCAGCTGCCAGTCAACCATTAAATGATACAGGTTGCTTAAAGGCGTAATGCTGGTCGCAATGCAAAGCTGATTTGACATTCACTCTGAATTCTTGCAGCCAGCTGCTGTCCGTTAAACTAGGTCGGACGACAAATTGCTACGTTGTGCGACATAAAAATCCCTTTTAAGATTAATTTGTCATTTTCAAGAGAGCTATCTTCAATACAAGTTGGAGTGCATGTTTATGCATTGTTTATGTCCAGAATGCAGTTTCCTGAACATATAAGCTTCAGTAATACTCGTAAATTCTATGCCCCAGTTATGCTTAAGAAATTGTTTAGACATCATTTATCTGATATGATAGCACCATCTTCAATGATGGCAAACTCCAGTATGAAGTGTGAGGCATGAAATGGATACGAGCACATATTATACGAGTACATATTATTATGCTGGAGTTGATGAGTCCCAGAATTTCTCTTACAAGCGGTTGCCAGCATACTAAAATAGAGAAACCACTGTCTTCGCGCTCTTGTCTGCCACGGGCACGGCTTCCGTCTAGCCAGAGAAAGCATCAACCATCACCAGGATCAGGCGACTCCTGACACATGAGTATGGTCTATGTGCATCCGCCTTCAAGGCGTCACCTCAGTAGGCCAAGTGTGCATTGTGCGAGTAGGCAGTGGTAGAATTCTCTTACATGTTGCGCACTGCTTCACAAACCGTTCAACACCCTCGCAGTGACCCTGAGCTGCTGTAGAATTTTACTACGGACAACCGCAGGCGGAACCAGCAGGTCTCCGCAGCATATGACGCCGTTTTCAATCGTCAACTGATGACGGACAAGCTTGAATGGGCGCTCCACAGCCGAGCAGTTGGACCAGACGTTTTTCTGGATCCGGCACTTGATGCTCTTGAGCACTTGATCGATGTCTGTGCCCTCAGTCAGCGGATCTCAGTCAGCCTCAACAGACGGACAGAATGGCTGAGGACGGCATGAGGTCTATTGCAGCTGTTCGAACGTACAAAATACTCGTAGATCCCACACTCAGAACGCTGCCGCCAGTCCGGTCCAGTCTGTCGTCAAGGAGAAAATCCATCTTTGCTGACTTGCGGTGGCATCAACTTGTTCGTAAGCAATGTTGTCATCGCTGATGGCTGTGTGCGACAGGAGCGCTACTTTTTTCACTCCAAGCCCTGTAAATCGCAGCAATCAAAATTTTAGTACGAAACTTTAGTCCGAGACAGCGACTTCCTTGGCACCTGGCCAACTTGGCATGCGAACATGAGCTTCTCATTATGCTTTGCTCCAATCAGATCGCCATAGTCGATGTCACATCCTACCGCAAATTGAGCTCAATCACCGAATCTCCAATTGCTGGGGTGAATGCTGGAGCCGTCCAGCCATTCTCAGGCACCTGCTGTGAAGTTGCGCTGCGCACTGACTTGCAGAACTGTTAACGGAGGCCTACATTTACAGCATAACTAAGCATAACGAGCAATGGTATTCACCGGATGGATTTCTATTACCATCGATTTCAAAAACTCGTAGAAACGCTTATGACAAAGCTGTTGCATTCCATTGAGCTACGATTCCGGCATGCAGTGGAGGCTGAGGTGGAAATTTGAAGTTTTTCTTAATACTTACACTTACACTGCAAACGCAACAGGAATTCAACTCACCTCTATGGCCTCCATCAAATCGGAAGTAGTGACTTCGACTTGGTGGACAATGTGAGTAGGAACTCGAGTCGAGACGAACAGGCTTGTCACAGTTACTGGGTAGAGCATGCAATAGTCTGAAAGCCAAATTGACAGTCATCGCTTCACTCTGCATATTTGCTTCTCAAGAATTTTGCTCTATAAATGGCCTATAATTGAACAATTAATTAAACGTTGGCCAACTGTCGATATTTGGGTTTATAAAGTGATTAATAATATCCCTGTTGTCACCTCGATGTAATCCTTTACTAAACCATCCTGGCGCAGTCCAAAAACTCATGTAACGGTCAAAAGTGTCAAAAAAGTTACTCCTATCACAGCATTCGACATTTTGAGTTGCTGCTGTATGAGTACGAGTGCTCGTAGCAGCCTGGGATATTTCTCATGCCTTGACTATCGAGTTCTTGAAGTTCCGATGCTGAGTAGCTGATTGTCTTGCTGCTCAACTCAGTTAATACTGGCGGGCCGAGTAAGTCTGGCGTTATAGTGATACAGAGTGCCAGGTTAGTGACAAGTGAGACCCATTGGCTGACATCAGCAGCTCCTACCTGTCCTGGTATGACGAGCAGGCAGCATCAGATCAGCGTACGGGGTATTTTAACTTTAGTGTTTAAATAACTGCAGCATGAGGCTTACATTCAGTAGAATGTTGCTCTGCCCAAAATGAGCCTCCAGTTACACCCTGTGCGTCAGCGGCTCGGGAAATCGCCTTAGAAACCTCTGCAGTGGCTGGTGATGGTGCGACTTTACTGAATGGTGCAGTGACAGATTGAAATGTGAAAACAATTCATGATTTTTACTTGTTGGATAAATTTTTCCTCGGAAAGTTTTTTTATACTTTTAACAGTAATATTAAGCGTTTAAATTCCTGTTATATCGGAGGTATAAATCGATGACTTAATTCAGGTAATTTAAAGCATTGGTTTTCTGTATTTTCATTAAGAAATGCTGATGCTGCCACCATACTCGTCAGCACCTGCAAGTTAAGCAGGGTTGGTCGGGTTAGCAAACAGCGTCCAACCCTCATGCAGCCACTGAGAGCGATTCCCGACAGTCGCAGCACTGCGCTCTGCTAGCTTCATTCCTTGCCAACTTGTATTGTAGAAATCATGGAGAGCATCGCTACCTACCTTAATTTCCCATCAGCCTGAGACGTTTCCAGCTGTGCCTATCGACCCAGACATTCTGCAGGAAAGCCGCGAATCTCCCAACTGGTCGACCGCGGCAAAGCAGCTGAGGCGGCGAGTCGGAGCTTGACTCCGGGTAGCTGAGCGTGACGCATTCCGTCCAGTTCTCTTAAAAGCGTCGTGAATCATGGCTGGATCTTCACAGTCAGATTGTTCGCGCTCCAAAGTTTCATAAGGATCCGTAATAAAAAATTGTTTCTTAGACAAGGCTAAACACACTAAGAGCTCTGAGACGCTGGGGCGTCGGAACGGCAAATGGGTCGTTATTAACTCTTGCACAGGTGAAATAGGTCAATGGTGTCTGATTGAACTTTTTTTAACTTTAGGAGAACTAAAGTGCTGGGCTTGGGCTCTAAAAATAAATGAGATTTTGTTGCTTAAACAGGGCCTTCTCCATGCACACACACTAGAACGACGAGAGCTGAAGATGTTTTTTCTTGAACCAGGAGCCGCACATGTCGGCT
This sequence comes from Macrostomum lignano, assembly GCA_002269645.1. Taxonomy (NCBI): domain Eukaryota; kingdom Metazoa; phylum Platyhelminthes; family Macrostomidae; genus Macrostomum; species Macrostomum lignano. The sequence goes on from NIVC01000048.1 coordinate 25,591, forward strand.
GGATTCGCCCTGAACCGGTTGTTGCATTGGGACTCGGCCACCCCGGCCATGCCGACCGTAGGAGTTTCCACAGAAGTAGTGCGCCAATCACCACTGCGTGCAAAATTACAGAAACCTTGAGCACATCCGAGTGCACACGCGGACAGTTGTGTCTGAGCTCAGTCGCCACCGTGCGCAGGTCGCGAACTCCGGAGTTTCGGAAACAGCCGATGTAGCTGATTCCTGTCGTGGTTTAATTGTGAGTTTGTATGCTTTGCGGAAGTTTTAGGATGCAGCTTTGCAGGTGGACTACGAATACGCTCGTTATATAGGGCTTGTTCAGTGGAATGATATATTTTTGCAGCCTAAATGAAGGCCAGAGACGACCGAAGTCAGAGATTATGCAGACACATGTGGTCGAAGAACTGATGAAAAATAGCAAGGCTTGGCAACGAACGACAGTGTAAATATGCGTAAATGAATGCTGAATGTACTTTTCGTAACAAATTAGTGCTTATGGAAATATTCAGATCTCGTGGACTATTCGAATATGTCAACTGACTAGATGTGTGGCGAATTCATTCTTGTTGAAGCAGCTGATGTCGTGTGCATGAATACCTTTGAGCACCCTCTCCAGTTCTGCCTTGACTGATAGCCTGACAGCTCCCTCATGAACATTCAGTGACTGACAGCCTGACAGCTCCCTCATGAACATTCAGTGACTGACAGCCTGACAGCTCCCTCATGAACATTCAGTGACTGACAGCCTGACAGCTCCCTCATGAACATTCAGTGACTGACAGCCTGACAGCTCCCTCATGAACATTCAGTGACTGACAGCCTTACAGCTCCCTCATGAACATTGACTGACCGGACAGGCAGGTCGCGGCCCCAGTCGCCATTCATTTTTCTGTCCGATCCAAAAGCTCCGCACGCTGCTGATGAACTCAAAACTGCGGCCATTTCAATATTGCCGTCCATATTTGATGCCTGCTCTGTGCCATAAACCAAATGCACTGCTTTCGGATTCTAAATATAGAATGATGCGACCTGCCACTCGCTCTCAGTGCCAGCTCTGAGGCTCTGCAAGGGTGGCTTGAATGTCATTGAAATGTCAACCAGTGCTTTGTAGATTTGCCTCATAAAATTCACTTGATCGAGATGTGCGTGCGTTTCAGCAGCAAGGTGGATTAAGGCAGGAAGTACAGAAATAAAATAGGTCATGGGTTCGAAATATTGTGCAGAAATTCAAAAATTCAAGTCAGCAGTTTGGACTTATAATAATTTCCGTAGGCATCAGAACTTTCTAAACGAGTTTTAAAGTTCCTCAAGTACTTTTATTTTGCATTTGCACTTGCGGACATTGAAAATTCCTACTAGAACCGAATATCTGGGGCATAAAAATGAAGTGAGCTAATGTTACTACTTAAAGTAAGTGCGGTCACATACAGCTTTGATTTTAGCAGTGCTACATTAACATAACTGATTCTGTACACGAAAGCAGAAATGTAAAGCTCGGTGCAGTGAGCTTAACATTGCAAGCAAAACAATTTCGAATACAATGCACTAAGGCACTACTCAGTCAGTAGTTGGCGGGAATGTGGTTGCACTTTATTTAAAACAAAAAGACATCAATGGCAAAAAAGACAATGCCTCGGCTGTCCTCTGATTCACCCTGTTGCTATCTGGTAGCTACCCTGTTGCTATCTGGTTGCTACCCTGTTGCTATCTGGTAGCTACCCTGTTGCTATCCGGTTGCTACCCTGCTGCTATCTGGTAGCTACCCTGTTGCTATCTGGTTGCTACCCCGTTGCTATCCGGTTGCTACCCTGCTGCTATCTGGTAGCTACCCTGTTGCTATCTGGTAGCTACCCTGTTGCTATCCGGTTGCTACGCTGTTGCTATCTGGTTGCTACTGTTGCTATCTGGTTACTACCCTGTTGCCATGTGGTTACTACCCTGTTGCTATTTGGTTGCTAACCCTGTTGCTATCTGGTTGCTAACCCTGTTGTTATCTATGTGGTTGCTACCCTGTTGCTATCCGGTTGCCATCCGGTTGCTAGCTATTTATTTTTACTTCGCCGCCTTGCCGAACGCCCGGCAAAAATCGACAGCGCCCGAAGTTTTGCCAGTTTGCTGCCTGCGGCCGCCTTCGACTTCCTGGCGCCGACGGAGGCGTCGCCAGCGTCCGATGGACTCGACGGGGCAGCGGAGATCAGCGAGGCCGCGCGGCTGCTGACAGCTTCGGGACCGACGGGCTGCGACTGCTGGCGCTCCGGGGACACCCGAGGAGAGTCCACGTCTGCGTAACTGGGGGGGGGGGATCGATATCGAAGGTTGGATGGGGACAGACAGACAGACAGATCATAGACACAAGACGGACACAGCACAGACACAGCACGGACACAGCAGACAGCACGGACACAGCACAGACACAGCAGACACAGCAAAGACACAGCAGACACAGCACAGACACAGCAGACACAGCAAAGACACAGCAGACACAGCAAAGACACAGCAGACACAGCAGACACAGCAAAGACACAGCAGACACAGCAAAGACACAGCACAGTCACAGCGGACACAGCAAAGACACAGCAAACACAGCACAGTCACAGCACAGAGAGCAGACACAGCAGACACAGCACAGTCACAGCAGACAGCACAGACACAGCACAGACACAGCAGACACAGCACAGACACAGCAGACAGCACAGTCACAGCAGACACAGCACAGACAGCACACACAGCACAGACAACAGACACACAGCAGACACAGCAGACAACAGACACACAGCAGACACAGCACAGACAGCAGACACACAGCAGACAACAGACACACACAGCAGACAACAGACACACACAGCAGACACAGCACAGACAGCACAGACAGCACAGACAACAGACACACATAGCAGACACAGCAGACAACAGACACACACAGCAGACACAGCAGAAACAGCACAGACAGCAGACACACAGCAGACAACAGAACACACACACAGCAGACACAGCAGAAACAGCACAGACAGCAGACACACAGCAGATAACAGACACACACATAGCAGACACAGCACAGACAGCAGACACACAGCAGACAACAGACACACAGCAGACAACAGACACACACAGCAGACACAGCAGAAACAGCACAGACAGCAGACACACAGCAGACAACAGAACACACACACAGCAGACACAGCAGAAACAGCACAGACAGCAGACACACAGCAGACAACAGACACACACAGCAGACACAGCAGAAACAGCACAGACAGCAGACACACAGCAGACAACAGAACACACACACAGCAAACAGAACACACACACAGCAGACAACAGAACACACACACAGCAGACAACAGAACACACACACAGCAGACAACAGAACACACACACAGCAGACAACAGAACACACACACAGCAGACAACAGAACACACACACAGCAGACACAGCAGAAACAGCACAGATAGCAGACACACAGCAGACAACAGAACACACAGCAGACAACAGAACACACACACAGCAGACAACAGAACACACACACAGCAGACAACAGAACACACACACAGCAGACAACAGAACACACACACAGCAGACAACAGAACACACACACAGGAGACACAGCGCAGACAACAGACACACAGCAGCCGCAGCCTCACCCGTCAGGCACGTGAAACTGAGCCACAGCCAGCAGCTGCTCAGGCCGCTGACCGCAGCTGTGCAGCAGCAGGTCGGAGCCGGTCTCAAATGACTGAGCCGAGGCCGCCCCTGAAGGCTGCAGCTGCGGGCTGCCGCTGGCATCCGCGGTGGCCTCCGAGCCCGCAGCGGCGGCGAGAGCGGCAGCGGAGGTCTTCGGCCAAGTGAGGCCGCTGCCGCAGGCTGCAGGGAGAGCGTCCGCTGAAAAGAAGCAGCCGGATTTTTATAAAGCTGAATAGCCGATATGTATTGAAATAATTATAAATAACCAGTTTTAACCATTGAGTCCAAAAAGTTGTGAACTTGACACTTAAGCAGTACCCGGAAAGCTTAGATAATCAAATGCCGATACGTATCGAAATGATTATAAATAACCAGTTTTAACGATTGAGTCCAATAAATCTGTGAACTCAGCACTTAGCAGCACCGGAAAGCTTAGATAATCAACCACCGATATGTATCCAAAAAATAATAAATAACCAGTTCTGACCATAGAGTTCAATAAATCTGTGGACTCGGTACTTAGCAGTACCCGGAAAGCTTAGATAATCAATTGCCGATATGTATCGTATAAAACTTTATACACTACAAAAAGCTGCTCACCAGGCCTGGCTGAAGATCTCCTGCGCCCAGCTGCCTGCCGCGGCTGCTGCATGTCGATGTCGCTGTCCAGCAGCCGAAGAGCTGCAGAGCTGATCGGGCGGGCTAGGTGGGCCGGCACTGTGGCTGTAAGAGGCGGTTTTTTAGGAGAAATTTAATTAAAAATAGTTGCACTTTTTCAGCTTTTCTACTGAAAGTAGCTGACTGAAAAAACAAAGAAGCAAGAAAAATTCCGGTCCGATTGTCAAAAAATAAAAATTAGGAATAATTTTCGAATAATTTCGCGTCTGCAACCAGCTCACCATCCTGCGACAGATTTCTTATGTGCAACTGGCTTCCTGATAGGTGCCGGGAAACAAACAGGATTTGCTATTGGATTGGACTGACAAGGTGGCGAGACATTCTATTTGTCTAAGATTGTCATATTTACTCCCGCTGTTTACCCAGACTCAAAAATACCCAGCAACTCCGCACCTCTGTGCCTCAGAACGGCGCCGCCAACAGCCGTGGCGGCAGCGCTGACCGCCGACTGCGGCGCCTCGGCGGCTCGCTGCGTCACCGCGACGCCTCGCGATGGCTGCTGCATCTCGACGCCCAGCAGCTCCTCGATGCGGGCCCAGCGCTGCATCCGCTCGGAGACGTCAAGCTTGACTTTGTCGGCGAATTCCCTGCGGAGTGCGGAGCCGGCTTAGGGGTCATTGGGGCTGAGCTGGGGCCATTGGGGCTGAGCTGGGGTCCTTGGGGCTGAGCTGGGGTCCTTGGGGCTGAGCTGGGGTCCTTGGGGCTGAGCTGGGGTCATTGGGGCTGAGCTGGGGCCATTGGGGCTGAGCTGGGGTCCTTGGGGTTGAGCTGGGGTCATTGGGGCTGAGCTGGGGTCATTGGGGCTGAGCTGGGGTCCTTGGGGCTGAGCTGGGGTCATTGGGGCTGAGCTGGGGTCATTGGGGCTGAGCTGGGGTCATTGGGGCTGAGCTGGGGCCATTGGGGCTGAGCTGGGGTCATTGAGGCTGAGCTGAGGTCATTGGGGCTGAGATGGGGTCATCGGGCTGAACTGGGGCTGAACTGGGGCTGAGCTGGGGCTGAACTGGGGCTGAGCTGGGGCTGAACTGGGGCGCTTATTGGACCCGATGAAAACGGTACCCAGGCTAAGAAGCGCTCCAGAGTCACTTGCGTGGCCCCAGAGTCGTTTCAGAATGGCTGCAGGTAACACAGGTAAAACAGGAAAGAAGTGACTCTAGACGACGAGATGTCACGGTACCTCAGATAGTCGCCTAAGTATCAATCTGCGACTCTGAAACGACTCTGGGGCGCTTCTATAATGACACTGAGGCCGTAGAATCGTATTTTTGAGGCGTGCTGGAGTCGTAAAATCACTGAGTTTGCGTCACTTTATAAATTAGAATCGCATTTTGCATTTATAACAATTTATAACTCGATTCAGTCTACTTGAGTTAGTAGAAAGTTAAGCGCTAACACAAAGACTCTTAAGATTCTGGAGCTCACGTGATACAAATTCACAAGAGTCGATAAAGTCACTAGTGAGTTGATTGCAATCACTCTTTTCAGGGGTGCTAAGCTGGGGCATCAATCAGTACAGAAACTCACTTGGCCTCAGCAATGCTCATCTCAAAGGTGCCAACCATTTCGGCAGAATTGAAGGCGCCCCTGAGCACGCCAATCGCTGAGTTCTGCTTCCGTCTCAGCCGCTCCAGCTGAAAGAGGATGATAGCAAATGAGCAGTTGGAAGCCGCAGAGCAGAAAATCCTGAACAAGACAGCAGCTCTCACCCCTTCAGATGCTTTGGCCAGTCTCAGCTCAGCCTGCTGCCAGTTCTGCCGGCAGTACCTGAGCTCACTCTCCCAGGTCAGCTGCAGCAGAGTCCACAGCTCCGGTGACACCGCAGCGGCTGCGGGTCTTCGCTGGGACTCAGTTTCCAGAGCGGCTCTGAGCTGGCAGACCTCCTGCTCTGCAAGACGAAGCTTCTCTGCCAGATCTGTTTCCGTGGTGTTCAGCCGCTGACTCGAGAGCCGCCCGGCCTCTGCCTGCGGTGTGGGAGTGACTCACTGCGGTGTGGGAGTGACTCACTGCGGTGTGGGAGTGACTCACTGCGGTGTGGGAGTGACTCACTGCGGTGTGGGAGTGACTCACTGCGGTGTGGGAGTGACTCACTGCGGTGTGGGAGTGACTCACTGCGGTGTGGGAGTGACTCACTGCGGTGTGGGAGTGACTCACTGCGGTGTGGGAGTGACTCACTGCGGTGTGGGAGTGACTCACTGCGGTGTGGGAGTGACTCACTGCGGTGTGGGAGTGACTCACTGCGGTGTGGGAGTGACTCACTGCCGTGTGGGAGTGACTCACTGCCGTGTGGGAGTGACTCACTGCGGTGTGGGAGTGACTCACTGCAGTGTGGGAGCGACTCACTGCGGTGTGGGAGTGACTCACTGCCGTGTGGGAGTGACTCACTGCGGTATGGGAGTGACTCACTGCAGTGTGGGAGTGACTCACTGCGGTGTGGGAGTGACTCACTGCCGTGTGAGAGTGACTCACTGCGGTATGGGAGTGACTCACTGCGGTGTGGGAGTGACTCACTGCCGTGTGGGAGTGACTCACTGCGGTGTGGGAGTGACTCACTGCAGTGTGGGAGCGACTCACTGCGGTGTGGGAGTGACTCACTGGGGTGTGGGAGTGACTCACTGCAGTGTGGGAGTGACTCACTGCGGTGTGGGAGTGACTCACTGGGGTGTGAGAGTGACTCACTGCGGTATGGGAGTGACTCACTGCAGTGTGGGAGTGACTCACTGCAGTGTGGGAGTGACTCACAGCGGTGTGGGAGTGACTCACTTTGGTGTGGGACTAACGATCATTTCAGAGATCTACCAGCTCAAAGACTCACCTTCAGACTGTCGATCTCTTTCTGATAAACATCCTGGAGGCGAAGTCGCTCCGCTCTGTCGAGCTCTCGCTGTTGCTCAGATCTGCTGAGCCTGATGTGGGCAGTTTGACAGGAATTGGAGACTTCATCTGTCTATCTGTCTGTCTGTCTGTCTGTCTGTCTGTCTGTCTGTCTGCCCGTCTGTCTATCTGTCTGTCTGCCTGCCTGTCTGTCTGTTTCTCTGTCTGTCTCTCTGTCTGTCTCTCTGTCTGTCTGTCTGTCTGTCTGTCTGTCTGTCTGTCTGTCTGTGTCTCTGTCTGTCTGTCTGTCTGTCTGTCTGTCTGTGTGCCTATCTGTCTGTCTGTCTGTCTGTCTGTCTGTCTGTCTGTCTGTCTGCCTGTCTGTCTGTCAGTCTGTCTTGTCTGTCTGTCTGTCTGTCTGTCTGTCTGTCTGTCTGTCTGTCTGTCTGTCTCTCAGTGTGTTTGTTTTGTCTGTCTGTCTGTCCTATTATGCTCTTAATTACGCAAATTTCTAATAACGAGCATATTGAACCAAAAAATGCTAAGCAAGCTACGCATACACATTCAACCTGTAAGTCAGCATAGCAACTCGCAGCTTTACTCCAGGTAAACAACCGCAGTTCTAGAATGTCAACACAAATTCCATACAGTACTCAATCACCCCCAGCTCTCAACAACACCTGAGCACCCGCAGCCCCAGTTCGCTAAAACTGGTCTAAAGCGCCGACATTCACAGTCTGCAACTGCGCATATCAGGCAGCCCTGCCCACCAAAAGCAAGCCAAAGCAGAGCTAGCAAAAGGCCAGCACTTAAATCACTGAAAGCAGCATTGAAAATGTGTCGTGAGCTCACTTCTCCTGCAGGTCTCCCAGCGACCTCTCGGCATGGTGGAGGCTGTCCAGCTCCGCAAACACCCGCCTTCGCTGCCGGTCTGTCAGCCGCAGCTGCGCCCACACTGTCCAGGCACCGCCCAGACTGGCCAGCAGGCACAGCACCGTCAGGAAGTCTTTCAGGGGGTTGTGCGCTCCTGGGGATTGCAAGGGGGCTGCTGAGTGAGCTGGGGCTGGAACTGAGGCTGGGAGTGGGACTGGGACTCGGACTGGGACTCGGAATGGAAATGGGACTGGGACTCGGACTGGGACTGAAGATGTGACAAAATACATGCAATGAACAAGAAGCCCTACAAAGAGACACAGTGCCAAGGATAACCCAGCAGCAGCCACTCACTCCCCGGCGGCCCGAACAGCACCAGGTCGGTCGCCCTGATCGTCAGCTTCCGCTTCTCCGTAGGGCTGAGCGCCTGCGCCAGCGGGCCACGGAGGGGTGCGGGCTGAGCTCTGTGAGCAGCGGCAGGTGCGGCCCGTCAATGCCGAGCTCTCTGGCCAGGGGCACCAGCTGGCCCAGGGAGGCGTGGGCTGAGAGCCAGCTGCACACCTGCGGGTGGGTGGGGTGGGTGGGCAGATAGACAGACAGACAGACAGACAGACAGACAGACAGACAGACACAGATAGCCCTACCTCCTCAACAGTCCAGTTGTGCACCTCTGACGCCCGCCAGGCCCGCCAAAGGTCCAAGGCGTTGCCTTTCCCGCCGCCGCCTTTTCTGCTACCAAAAGCAGCAGCCGCGGCGGTGTCGGCGGGGCTCTGCCCGGCAGCATTGGAGCCGCTGTACACCCGCTCGAAGCTGTGCACCTGACTGAGCTCCTCTCTGGCGAAGCCGTCCAGCTCGGCGGCATCAACGCTGCCATCTTTGTCGTCGTCCAGGGCAGCGTGCAGGCGGCGCAGCGCCTCCAAGGAGGCGGCATCCAGCCGGCAGACGCGGGCATCAACCGCGAACCTGCAGGCGGCGACAGCGGCTGTTCCATCGTCCAGCGAGGACTCGGCGGGATTCGCGGGCTGCGATTGGCTGGCGAGGTAGTAGGCAGGCCGGGACTGCGAAGCCGCGGCAAGCGCCACCATCAGAACCAGCGTGCTGACTATGCCGAATGCTGACAGCCGCCGACTCATATTGGAAGCATTTTTTGCTGTCTTCTTGTTAGGGACTCTTCTAAAAGTAACTTTGTGGTGAATTGGTTCTGGGGTTCATGCAACAGAAAAAATCAATACAAAATTGTGAACTTCATTAGCATTGTAAACAGTAAAAATGCATAATAATAAAGTTTTATACCTTAGGCTTTAAAATTGAATCCAGAGTTAACTATACTTAATTTCTATATTATAGAAAATTTTCAATCTTGCATTACTAATATTTGTGTGATTTTTATTACTTCCTAGTTTTCTTTCACAATCAACTAACTTTGAATTTTGCCTAGCCAGTGCAATAGTTTTTCTACAAAAAATGCAATATACTTGTATCGTTAAAGGGCCTATATCAATAGCTTTCTTTGGCTTTAAGTATTTAACAAACATACAAACCTTAGAGATTTAGTATAGTTAGATGGTTCATCTCTCTTTTAATTTTTTAATCACTGATATAAATTTTCTCTTTTTCTTTTACTTGTATGTTTTCTATTGTTTTATTCATTTTATTTCTTTGTCCTATATATCTCTCTCATAAGTTTTGGTATTTAGTTGATTACTTTTATAAGATATATCTGCCTTGGCCATCTTCTCACCTTGCTATATTGGCTTGGCCGTATATTGCATAGGCATGATTTTGCTATCATTAAAAATATTACCTAATTTAATTTATACCTATATTTTTAACTTGCATCTTTAATGGATAAATGCAAAATACATGTGAATGATTTGATATTTCATTAAAATAATTTGAAAGTTGAATTCTATTTAACCATAATGAATCTATACTATAATGTTTAGGTTTTTGTTTTGCTCAGAGGTTGGAAAACTATTTTAGCCATAAAGGCCAGATAGAGAATTTAGTGCATGACTAGATAATCCAGAGGAAGAAAGGAACTTTTGTGTCCCAAAAGTTCCCAGAATTTTGGCTATAGCTTCTCAGTAAAATAACCAATTTTTATATTGTATATGTCAAACTGAAGACAATTTTTCAATGAAAACTTGTCATTTGAATTTTCTTTCTATCTGGTTTTGGTTAAGAGTTATACCAGGAAATGTGAAGGAAGGTCAGAACTAATATTGCACAACCTCGAATGTCTGTGGTGTCTTTTTTCCATAATCATTTTTTTGTAAAATTCAACTTTGAATTTGTCAGAAAGGTATGGAAACATCTAGGGGTAAAAACAATTAAAATTGCTGATTAGATCTAGTGGTGCCAGCGCCAGCTTATTCCATACCAATTGCTTGCTTTTGGCTTAAGGTTTAAAGATAAGTTCTCTCCATAGCCTTGAAAGTCAGTGGAGTCAAGTTTTTGCTTTGTGGGTTCAGCGAGAATGTGGCTGCTAGTCATTTAAAGTGAACTGACCATCTTTTAACTGTTAGATGTATCCTTAAATAGGTGTTTTTAATGCTGTTCTCACTGTGGATTGAGAAATTATATAGGCAATTTTAGCCCTATCCCATCCTGCAAACTATACAGTGGATAGCAGAATCAAAGATGTTGTTGTCATGAAGCAAAGTGACTTTTATGCAGTCATTGACAACCAAAACAATCTTCTGCTTCCAACAAAAGAAGCTTTGCAGAACTACGCAATAGAAAGAAGTGTAAGTACAATTGCAAATATAAATACTTGTATATTAACTATTAAGAAAAAATACAATCCATTTTGTTACTACCACTATCCAATCCAACAATTAGAAAAGAACAAAAATTCTGATTCCAATATTGCCGAGCCATTTTTGGTTTGTAGCATTGTAGCAATCCTTTTTGATAAGAAAAAAATCTACTCACTGGACTCAATGAAGTGCACTGGCAGAAGAAAAAATAATAGAGTTGAGGAAATAGCAAGAAAGTGGAAGTAAGGAATATACCAAGCCTAAAATTATTTTATTAAACTCCATGCAAATCTTTGCATCCATAAAATTCATTTTATGGTTTTAGTGCACTATTCCTATTGTTAGATATCATTATCAACAGATATTTTGGCCCACTCATTGCTAACTCCTAGAGGGAAAGCTCTGCACTTTCCTTTTGGATTTGCATGCAGCAAATAGACTCCAACTCCTGTGGCATTTTTGTTTTGCTCTTTGGTAGAAATTTGTTGCTTGGTAGGTGCACTTAATATGCCTAATGTGCAACCAAAGCTCTGTTGCACAAGGCATTATGAAGACAGCAATAACCAATTTTGACAAAAGATCAAAACCAAAACACATGCCACAGTTGCCATTTAGAAGAACCCTATTCTATGAGTACAATTGAGTGGGTAAGTTACATTGAAAATTAATGCCTTGAATTGAGATAATTCATGTAAGTATCTACAAGCATATATGGGACATAGCTATACCACATAAAATCTGCAGATTGAGTCCCCTTTGTGCCTCTTCTGGTTTCACAAGTCTTGCTAGACTTGACAACAAGACTAGAGCAACAAGGTGTGTGTCACATACATTAATTTGGACAGCTAACAGTTATATTTGTTTATACTAAATTTACATTTATATTTCCAAAAATATTCTAGCTTTATTGTTCTTTCCTTTCAACTATGATATTAACTCTGATTATATATACATAGTGTAAGACGACATTTACATAAATATAGTTGTTTCTAATAAGTTATTATTAATTGTTTCAAGAAAATGCTTGCAACATTTTACAATAAACTTATGTCAACAACATACATGCGCAACCTCCAAAATTCGGTCGGCCATGCGACTTAGTTTTAACAAAAATGCGACGTAGTTTTTGGCCAAAAATGCGACTTACATGTAAAAAAAACCCTAACGCAAAATTAACGCAACTTTGGGTAAACGGCAGGAGTAACTATAACTGTCTTATTAAGTCAAAATGCCTCGTCAGCTACTTAGTACTACTACTTTGCGTTTTTTTCGGGTGGGCATTTTTGCGACTTCCTTGGTTGGCCGCCAAATCGGTCGGCCGGATCGGCCGACTCGGCCGACTGTTGCGCATGTATGGTCAACAATATATTTTTGCTACCAAATTTGCCAAGAAACAGACATTGTTCAAGAATAACACAAAAGCTAGGTGACTCAATGTACTTAAAGTGTCATTTTGAACCCAAAAAGCTTAGAAAATATCTTGAGAAATATGCAAATTAATCATGTTTGATCGCGTATCTTGTAGACATAGTAAATACAAGCAAAAGATGCAGCAATAGGTATAGACATAACCCATAGAATGCTTTGGAAGCAAATATCCCTAGAAACTAGACTCTGGAAGGTTACATGCATACTAGAAAATTCCGCATACAAATTTTGGCATACAAATTCATGCAATTTTTTGGCATACAAATTTTGGTGAATAAATTCATGCCATGCATGAAAATTGTAATATAAATTAATGTTTTTACATAAAGTAAAAGAAAATTTGTATAGTCTAGAAAGTCAGTCAAAAACTTTTTGCTTCTTATTATTCTTATTGCTAAGAGTGTCAATTTTATATATTTTTTCTATAGGTATCATTTAAGTTTGTGTAAAATGAAAATATTTATAATATTTTAGACTTCTTATATGAAAGTCCTTCATAGAAAACTCTACTTCTAAAAAACCAAATGACCTTTTGTAAAAGTCAGTAAAAGAATCAACTTCTATCTCAGGCCTTTCCTGCCTGGCCTTTGCCAATTAGTCATAATTAGGCCTTCCTTAACCACTTAACTTTCAACTATTAGGCAACTATTAGGCACCCTGCCCTTATCTAATTCCCTATAAAGTGCATCCCTTCCATGTCAGCATTCTCTAGTTATTAAAACTTTCCACTAGTGCGCCTTATTTCCCAGGCAACTCCGATCGATCACGTAGCCCTCCCTTAGATTAGTTTAATTATTATAGAGTGTCTTGCCACTTGGACACTACGCAACTAGGAGCAACCTTTAGCTTACTCCTTTTAGTAGTAGAAATTGAATATTTTCCCCAAATCCTACAAAATTCCCAAAATAATTCTTGTGTCAGTGATAAAATTGAAGTTAGTAACCTAGACCCCTTATACTATTTAGTAACAGCAGTATCATCTTCAACAGAGAACAAAAAGGTATGTTACAATATCATTGCAAAGCTAAGACATGCATCAGAAACTGACATAAAAATTATTAATATTATTACCATTACTTTATAAGTTCTTTGGCATAAGAATTTTTTGTTAGAATGCATGATAAAATTCATTTTGACACACTTTATATTTGTATTAATTATGCTTTTTCTTTAAGACATAAATTTTTGTCTCAATTAAATTTTAAAGCTGAATATAATATTATAGTGTCAGATTAGGAATTCATTTTTTGTTTGAATTATCTATTTGAAAGAGAAAATATCTGTTGGCAAATGGCAATGCCAATATCTATTGGGGAGGGGGGCAAGGGGGACCCTCATATTTAAGGCACACTAGAATTTTCAAGCAAAAAGGCTACCTATTTGACTATGGAGCCTATATTTTAGATAAAAAACTTGCTTAACCCCTCCTGGCAATAGGCCCCTATTCCTGGGTTTCTACTAAAGCCCTAAGGCTAAAGCCAAGGGGACAATTGCCTGCCTGGCTTAGCCCTTGATATAAATGATATTTGATATTATGATATAACATTGGTTGCTAGGCATAGACAAATTTTTGAAATTCGTATCGAGAAAGGAATTTCAAAGTAAAAGTTAAACATAATAAAAGTCAAAATAGATAATAAACATTTTAGAAATGAATACAGAACCAAAATTATCTAAAAAGTGGCCACAAATTTAAATGGTAGATTTTGTTTGACCAATTCCAAGTGAATGTATTGCAAAAATTATGTGAGCAGAAATTATATAATTAACACACATCTTCTAAATATACTAAATCTCTAATATTTGTTTGTATGTTTGCTTGCTTGCTTGTCCATAACGCTCTAGAGATTGCAATTATATACTAACATTACTATGACTAGTTAGGTCGAAGTGCAGTCCGGAAAAATTGCCAACGAGGAGCGAAGCGAGCGAAGCGAGCGTAGCTCCTCGTTGGCAATTTTTTCGGACAAACGAGACCGAGATAAGATGTCCCGGAGACTCCCCCAACGTAAAATCAACGTTTTAGAAAATAAAATTGATGCAGAGTTAAAACCACTTGAGATGAAACCATGTGTGACCCCTCTATGGACGTAAAACATTTAGGGCTACAAGATGTGTGACGTGAAAGTTCCATAGCAACGCGTCTTGGTTGCCATGGCAACAAAAAAGTGACTTTTTTTAGACCCGTCCAAATCTTGAATCTCAAAAAATAAGGATTCACAATATGGAGTCAAAAATTGATTGAACCCAACTTTTGGCGAATTTTCAGACCTTCAAGACACTGATTGGTTATTTTCCGCTAAATGCTTACCTTGATAGGTAATTCTGTAAAAGTGTGTTTTTTAAGTGTCAAAAAATGCGCATTTTTATCAACTTTCAACTGACGCAGCTCAAAGGTCGCGCGTCAGCGCGACCTTTGAGCTGCGTCATTCTAACAATGGCACCTGGGACTCTTACATGACGCACGACTTTAACCAAGATACTCACTTTAACTGTACATTCGCACCTGTTAATTACATTCGAATATTCGACGGGTAGGTATTCGAACCGAAATAAAGGAAATTCAACCTTGTTGCGAGACTCTAAAAAGTACATGAATGCGGTCATTTAGGTAAGATCTACATGTTTATAATACATTTTGAGCCGTTTCGTTGCACTGACTCTGAGCCATACACTGCTAAAGTCGATAAACGTGATTTAGGCTATTTTTATGTATTTTTCATGATACAAATGTACAAAAAATAAGAAACGACGACATGCTAGGAAAATCAGACTTTTTAGGCAAGGTGCACAACTAAATTGCGCACAATATGTATATTTTGAAATTTCGTCTTAGTTTATTGAAGTCGCTGCCGGTACAGAAATGTACTTTAACGACGGTACGGGGGGCTTGCATATCGAACATACTTTTTAGCCTGTAACTTTTGAGCGGATTACCGGAGCGCGACGCGCTTGGTGTCATTGAACTACATTTTAGATGTACTTTAATTTGAATGTATGTTCGCTGTCATTGCACGATGCGTTGTACACCTCAGGTCAGGTCACGTGACTTGCTGGAAATGAAATAATGACTTTGTACCTATACTAAGGATAGGTGAAGCGTAAGAATGAACCAAAATTTGTACTTATTAGAAACACCTAGATGACTACTGTCAGAAAAAATGATATTCACGTCTGTCAGTTGCAAAATTTTGTTATAATTGACTTTTAAAATCGAAAAACGTGATTTTGTGCAAAAACAACCTATATGAGCACACATAGGGTGAAAAATTTATTGATTTTCGCTATGAGGTTCTTAGCTTCCAAGAGCACTATTGTGCCCAGTAAACACGTACAGATGACTGCTATCTTCGTTAGTGTGCGAAAATTCGTATTTTTACGCTAATAACATTTACCGAATTACGAGGTTCCGGTGTTATGCGTTTTTTTGCTATATTTCACGCTGCCATTTATTAACGATGCTACGCCAGGCCTTCAGTGTGGTGTCAATAGTTAGCATTTAAAAAGTGCTTTAATTTGAGTGTATGTTCGCTGGCATTGCACGATGCGTTGTACACCTCAGGCCAGGTCACGTGACTTGCTGGAAATGAAATAATGACTTTGTACCTATACTAAGGATAGGTGAAGCATAAGAATGACCCATATTAGTACTTATTAGAAACATCTAGATGAATACTCTCAGAAAAAGTGACATTCACGTCTGTCAGTTGCAAAAAAAATTTTTAATTGACTCTCAAAATCGAAAAACGTGATTTTGTGCAAAAACAACCCATTTGAGCACTACATAGGGCGGAAAATATATTAATTTTCGCTATGAGGTTCTTAGCTTCCAAGAGCACTATTGTGCCCAGTAAACACGTACAGATGACTGCCATCTTCGTTAGTGTGCGAAAATTCGTATTTTGACGCTATTAACATTTTACCGAATTACGAGGTTCCGGTACTATGCGTTTTTTTGCTATATTTCACGCTGCCATTTATTAACTATCCTACGCCAGGCCTTCAGTGTAGTGTCAATAAATAGCATTTAGCAAGTGCTTTAAGATGACATCATGCGCATTGCGTTGCGTAAAAGTGTGGGTCCACAGTTTCGTAACAAGTTAAAATGACCTGATTTCGCAAAAATCTTTAAAACAAAAAATACCAAATAGGTAACTAAAAAGCCTTTTGAAACTGAATAAAAAATGCACATAAAAGTGCTATTTTGTAACGTAAAAAGTCTTGCGTCCTGCAAAAATCTTCTATGGTGACTTTTTGGAGCCGTGAAGTGTAAAAACGTGCGCATTTTTAAAGCTGTTGAACTTACTTTTTGAGGTATATTTTGAAAATAGGCATTTTATAAATTGTATAACAAAATTTAATTGAAGAAAGCAATAAGGTAAAATAGAATTCGAAATTATTTAATTTTGAAATAATTAAACTGTACATTTCAGTCGTTCTGTTCCTTATAATTTCTACAAAAATTTAAATTTAAATCGGTTATGTTAACAGTAGTTTATTGCTGTAGGACAAATTTGACCCCAAATTTTCAAAGCAACTTATCTAAGCAAACGCTATCTAAATCTGAAATATTTTCAAGCTTCAATCTGTAGCTATAATATTCGGTTTTGTTACGCTATTTATTCGTATCCTACTACATTATATATAATTATTGTACAATATATTATATTCTACAAGTACAAGTTTTAATTGTAATATATTCAATTGTTATCAGTTTTACACTGTAAGTGTAAGCTTCAAATTTTATTTGAAATATAACTGAAGTATAGTACTTTAATATTATTTTATAGCTAATTAATTGTATTCTGCCAAATATTTACGTTTTTTTTCTCTGCTTTGCTTTTTGCTCCATATTTTTATAAATTATAGTCATATTTACATATATCTTTTAAAAGTACTCATCCTTTCACATTTTATTTTGTAGTTATCAGTCAAATTTAACTTGAATTTTCCTTTTGTTTGCATAATTTTGACTTAAGACTTTAGTTTTGAAGTAAGTATTCTTTTTATTTCTTCATATGTTTAGCATAGTACAAATATCTGTAGTACTCTGCTTAATGGTAGAAG
This sequence comes from Macrostomum lignano, assembly GCA_002269645.1. Classification (NCBI taxonomy): domain Eukaryota; kingdom Metazoa; phylum Platyhelminthes; family Macrostomidae; genus Macrostomum; species Macrostomum lignano. The sequence continues at coordinate 42,889 of NIVC01000048.1, forward strand.
TTTGTGGACACTTTTTATAAATTCTGCTCAATTTATTATAAATTTAGCATTTTTGCTAGACAATATATACATGCCAATGCTCCTTATATCAAGCAATGCTTGAAAGTGCTAGACACTTAGTTTATGGTGAATTTTTACCAAGGGATGTTTTTTTGCTGATATAGAATTCCTAGAAGCATGTACAAAAACATGGAATATGCCTGAAAAAACTCTAGAAAATATGCACTAAATCCAAGAAAAAATGTTGAAAGCACAAAAACTACATGGCACACACCGCCTATATGCCAGTATATTATGCTGCAGCATATTAATCCACAATCCAGTAGCAGTGCTAGTGTTCGTAGTTTAACTAAATTTGCCACCAGAAAAGAGTTGAGTTAACTTGGTAAAGAGTAGCATGTTTTCTGTGTTTAGCTAATTAGTTTCTTTATCATTCTGAAATATTTACTAACATGTTTATTTAGACAGGATGGGCAACGACAAAAACAGCATCAAGGACAACACTAGCATTAACAAGGATACAAGTGCTTCTTCTGTTGCTGCCAATAGTAAGTTTTGTACATTTGTTGCAACTTGCAGGTGATAGGTGCTACTTTCAGGAATAGTTTCAAAGCAATCCTACCTTTATTATTAATATTCACACCTTAGGAAACCAGCTTTTACTAGCATTCTTGGCTGCCCATTTGGGCAACAGACAAACTAAAAAGTTCCTGCACTACACAATTTATTTACCAAACAATAAATCTCAATTGTTCACACTATAACTCACACTGAATAGTTCACAGGTAATTCTGTAAAAAAGTGTTTTTCAGATGTCTAAAAATGTGAATTTTTCAAACTCTTAACTGACGCAGCTCAAATCAATAGTTCACACTCAATAGTTTAGATTGAATAGTTTCGCCTGAATAGTTTTGACAGACAGAATAATTTCAACTGAATAGTTACAACTGAATAGTTTAGACTTAATAATCTTGACTGAGTAGTTTTGACTGAATAGTGTGAACTCAATAGTTTCGACTGAGTAGTTTCGACTGAATAGTTTCGACAAAGGGAATAAATTCAATTGGAATCTGACCTTGTTTGACAGATCATTAAAATAATTATAGAAACTCTATTTTCGAATGTTTAACACCCTTAGAATTTGAGCAGATTTAAGAAATTTTGACCACTGTATAATCAGTGCAAAATCTGCAATAGTTTAGAAAAAACGCTATCAAAATTGATCAAGAATGGCACGCTCTAGAGCGAAATAGATGGACAGACATATATATATATATATATATATAGGTAGATTTATAAATTTCTTTTTTACTGTGACTTTAAACAGGTGCGAAAAAGTGCGGACGGCCGAAGAAGAAAAACTGGAGCCGCTCCAAGAATAATATTAAAGTTGCTGCTGTCGGTGATTTAACTGCTGGCGAAGAACAGATTCAAGAGCCAGATGTACAACCGGAAGCTGCTGCTGCCTCTTCTATTGCCGCTGCTGGGACTAAAGCTGGTGCTTCTGCTGATGCTGCTGCTAAAACTGAGTCTGTGATTAAGCTGGACGAGGCTGGTCTGGCTGCCCTGCTAGCTGAACATGATGCTGCTCTGGCCGACGCTCTGGCTGCTTCGGAATACCCCGTGGTCGAAGGTGATGCTGAAGTGCCCAATTCTGGTGCTGCTTACAATGAGCAACTTATAGGCTACTTGAGTGCTGGTGAGAGTTTTATTTTTTATTGAATTTCTATGCATAGTACAAGTTAATTTTCTTTCTTACATCTGACTTTGCTTGCGAATATTGAAAATTAGATTTTAGTGTTTACGACTTGTGCAAAATACAATTAATGCTCAATTCCTTAAAATTATCATACCTCACTGTTTAAGAGTTGTATTCTTTTACAGATGAAACAGGTGCTACTGCAATGGATTTTGCCGAAGGTCATGTAACTGCTGCTGTACAAGTCCAACCTGTATGGGTTCCTTTTTCTTCGTGTCGCGTTGAGAATGTACGAGGTGACGGCAACTGTTTTTTCACGGCCATATTGAGACAATTACAAGAACTGCCAGGTTTTTCCGCCTATCAATCGCTAAGCGTAGAAGATTTTCGAGATGCGGTTGCTGCAGAATTCGAGCAATGGGTGCATCGCGATGTCAATAATCAGGAAAGAATTATGCAAACAGGACTGAATTGGGAAAAAGTGCGCGACGATACAAGGCGTCCCCGTATGTACGTGCCATGCGGAGTTCCAGAACTAATTGGTGAACTGTTGCGGCTAGAAGTGTTTATTTATCAGTCAAACATGCTTAATCTAGCGCGGCCTGGCCATTATTCCCGACCGAATATTGGAGAACGTTTGGCTACTATTCGATTGTTGTTTAATCCTGGTAGTCAACACTACGAAATCGTTCGTGTCAATGATTTGGAAGTTAATGAAGCAAGCTCAGTTCGGCCGACTGGCCAAGGAGATTTGAGCGCCAAGAATGTGGAAATGCCCCCTCTCAACGAGAATGTTCATGTTGTCGAAGATCCTGTTGTAATGATGCCACCTCCAGCTCCACCAATGACGCCTTTTGAAAAGGTTGCAGACTGGACCCGAGTTCAAAGTAGGCATTGGAAGGGACGTTGTAGAAATCAAGCAAAGTCCTTGGAAAATAATACGAGTTTGTTTGCGCATCCGAATTCATATGAAGTGCTTCGGGATCGGAACAACTCTGTCTGGAATTGGAATGTCGATCTTGACGCGGAGGATAGCGCAGAGTCAGTTGAAATTGAGCATGTGTCAGAGTCAGTTAAAAGTGATCGTGTGTCAGAGTCCGTGCCATCAAATGTTCCGCGGCGCAGTCGGCGTAAAAAGGATGTTGGGAAGGCAAGTTGCGCTACGCGTCGGAGTAGTCGACTGAGCGCTAAAGCAAACACATTAGAGTCTGTGTCTGTTGCAGCCTCTAGTGTATCTGGTCAGAGCTTATTGAGAAGAAGCAGTCGCACTCGGAGAGCACCATGTTGCAGTTGCATCGGTTGTGGCGACTCAGTTTCGGCGGTTTCAAGCGTTTCTTGCCATTTGGAAAAAGGAAGAGGTCGAGAAAAGAAGAGCGACGTTGTACCAAGTGCTCCTACTCGTCGCAGCGAGCGTTTGAAAAACCAGCAGCAAGTGGTCAACTATGCAAATTCTTTACCACGGAAACAGAGATTGACAAACGCAGAAAATCATATCTGCGAACCCGTTCGATCGTCGCCTAGGAAGACGGCACCTTTGCAGCAGGAGCAGCAAGATAAACGTCAGTCTGATAATATTCCAGCTACTTCTACGTATTCATCACCACGAAAGACACGTGCTACTCAGGAGAAGCCTGATGAAGCGATCCGTTCGTCACCCAGAAAGCGGCCTACAATGGAGCAGCAGCCAGCTAAAGAAAATGTTCCGCAGAGCAGCACTTCAGAAGAGAGCGCTCAAGATGCTCCAATTGTTGAAGATGAAATCGGAGATCCTAATCTGCCAAAGTGCCTTCGCAATCCGTTCACAGACCAGTTCAAAAAGATGAGGCAAGACTTTTTCAATGAAAACATAACAAAAGTATCACATTTGAAACAGTGCTACGTGTGTAGGGAAAAGTTTCCTGGAAAATATTTTAGCATCGATTCTGAAGACATGTGCGATCGTTGTTTCAGAGATGACAATGAGCCGAAATCGTTTAGCCAAGAAAACAATGCGATTCCGATGTTGGAGCAGCCAGAAGATTTGCAAGATTTGAGTGTAGCAGAGCAAATGTTGATTTCGCCAGTTTTGTCGGTTATTGTTGTGGTACAAATTTTTCCCCAAAAGCAAACAAAATCGAGAGGACACGGAATCATGTTGCCTCAAGATCAGTCGCACGTTTTGCGAGAGCTGCCAAGACGATCTCTGCCAGTTGTTTTAATGTACGACGAAAGAGCCCGTGTTCAGCCTGGAGAAGCGCAAAGCGGCACAATGAACAATTTGCGAGTTCGACGCGACAAAGTGACTAATGCGATGCGCTATTTAATGGCAAACAACAAGTACTTTAGACAGTATCAGGTTTCAATGAATAATGATGCGTTGCTACATCTGCCTGAAGATGGTTATGCTCATCAAGTAGAAGGTATGATTGTCGAAATGCAGTCTGACAATGAAGTGAATTTCGAGGCGGCACAGCAAGAAGGCGGCTCAGCCAGAGCTGAGCGATTGCAGCAACAAGTAGAAAAAAATGCGGACGAGACGAACGAGCTCGAGGAAACAATTAGTTCGCTGTTGGAGACTCCTTTGCGTCGATTGGAATCGGCAGTACGAGACAAATTTTTGAGTGAAAAATTGAAATGGCCAGCAAGAAGCAACGAGCCGGTAAACGAATTTCAGGATGAAGGATATTTTACATTGGCTTATCCTCATCTCTTTCCGGATGGAGCAGGAGATTATAGTACGCCACGTAATTTTGGACTAAGTTTGGGCGACTATGCAAAGCATTTGATGCAATTCCGGTGTCCAAGATTTCGTACCGATTTGCGGTTTAAATTTTACATTGAAAATATGGTGATGCGTTGGAGGGCGCTGGAAGTTGGTCGCGTGTTTGTACACGACAACAAGTATGCTGGATTAAGTGCCAAGGAAATGATTGAAGCACTAAATGACCCGGCAGTATTGGCTAGCGTGTCAGTTCGAGCATCAGATTTGCGAGGCACAAGCGCTTATTGGCAGAGTAAAGGACGGCAATTGGAAGCCATGATTCGAACGCTTGGTGTTCCTCATTTTTTCGTGACACTATCGGCAGCAGATGTACATTGGCCAGAGTTGCAGCATGCCTGGGGAATCGATGCAGAGCAATATGAAAGCAATGTAGAACTAAGAGCAGAAATGTTGTCAAAGTTGCAAAAAGATCCCGGAATGGCAGACACTGTGTTTTGGTTGCGATTTGAAACATGTTTGAAACGTTTTTTGGTCGAGCACTGGAAAGTAAACGATTATTGGTTTCGCATAGAATATCAGAGTCGCGGAAGTCCACACGTTCACGGTTGCATTTGGATGCCAGATGGTGTTGATGTGACATCGAATACATTGAATGCAGAAGAATTGACGAGCTTTGTTGACAAGTACATCTGTAGTTGGAATTTGGCCATGGACGAATCGTCCAGTCAGCGACCATCCAGTCGGCAACCATCCAGTCACAACCATACGTCCAGTCAGCAACCATCCAGTCAGCAACCATCCAGTCAGCAACCATCCATCCATTCAGCAACCATCCAGTCAGCAACCATCCAGTCAGCAACCATCCAGTCAGCAACCATTCGTCCAGCAACCATCCATCCAGTCAGCAACAATCCAGTCAGCAACCATCCAGTCAGCAAACATCCATCCAGTCAGCAACCATTCGTCCAGTCAGCATCCATCCAGTCAGCAACCATCCAGTCAGCAACCATCCAGTCAGCATCCGTCCAGTCAGCAGCCATCCAGTCAGCAACCGTCCATCCAGTCAGCAACAATCCAGTCAGCAATCATCCAGTCAGCAACCATCCAGTCACAACCATCCAGTCAGCAGTCATCCAGTCAGCAACCATCCGTCCAGTCAGCAACCATCCGTCCAGTCAGCAATCATCCGTCCAGTCAGCGACCATCCAGTCGGCAACCATCCAGTCACAACCATACGTCCAGTCAGCAACCATCCAGTCAGCAACCATCCAGTCAGCAACCATCCATCCATTCAGCAACCATCCAGTCAGCAACCATCCAGTCAGCAACCATCCAGTCAGCAACCATTCGTCCAGCAACCATCCATCCAGTCAGCAACAATCCAGTCAGCAACCATCCAGTCAGCAACCATCCAGTCAGCAACCATCCATCCAGTCAGCAACCATCCAGTCAGCAGCCATCCTGTCAGCAGCCATCCAGTCAGCAGCCATCCAGTCAGCAACCGTCCATCCAGTCAGCACCCATCCAGTCAACAACCATCCAGTCAGCGACCATCCAGTCAGCAACCATCCAGTCAGCAACCATCCAGTCAACAACAGTCCATCCAGTCAGCAAACATCCATCCAGTCAGCAACCATCCAGTCAACAACAGTCCATCCAGTCAGCAACCATCCATCCAGTCAGCAACAATCCAGTCACAACCATACATCCAGTCAGCAACCATCCAGTCAGCAACCATCCGTCCAGTCAGCAACCATCCAGTCAGCAGCCATCCTGTCAGCAGCCATCCAGTCAGCAGCCATCCAGTCAGCAACCGTCCATCCAGTCAGCACCCATCCAGTCAACAACCATCCAGTCAGCGACCATCCAGTCAGCAACCATCCAGTCAGCAACCATCCAGTCAGCAAACATCCATCCAGTCAGCAACCATCCAGTCAACAACAGTCCATCAAGTCAGCAACCAATCATCCAGTCAGCAACAATCCAGTCAGCAACAATCCAGTCAGCAACAATCCAGTCACAACCATACATCCAGTCAGCAACCATCCAGTCAGCAACCGTCCATCCAGTCAGCAACAATCCAGTCAGCAACAATCCAGTCAGCAACCGTCCATCCAGTCAGCAACTATCCAGTCAGCAACCATCCATCCAGTCAGCAACCGTCCAGTCAACAACCATCCAGTCAGCGACCATCCATTCAGCAACCATCCAGTCAGCAACCATCCAGTCAACAACAGTCCATCCAGTCAGCAACCATCCATCCAGTCAGCAACCATCCAGTCAACAACAGTCCATCCAGTCAGCAACCATCCATCCAGTCAGCAACAATCCAGTCACAACCATACATCCAGTCAGCAACCATCCAGTCAGCAACCATCCGTCCAGTCAGCAACCATCCAGTCAGCAGCCATCCTGTCAGCAGCCATCCAGTCAGCAGCCATCCAGTCAGCAACCGTCCATCCAGTCAGCACCCATCCAGTCAACAACCATCCAGTCAGCGACCATCCAGTCAGCAACCATCCAGTCAGCAACCATCCAGTCAGCAAACATCCATCCAGTCAGCAACCATCCAGTCAACAACAGTCCATCCAGTCAGCAACCATCCATCCAGTCAGCAACAATCCAGTCACAACCATACATCCAGTCAGCAACCATCCAGTCAGCAACCGTCCATCCAGTCAGCAACAATCCAGTCAGCAACAATCCAGTCACAACCATACATCCAGTCAGCAACCATCCAGTCAGCAACCGTCCATCCAGTCAGCAACAATCCAGTCAGGAACAATCCAGTCAGCAACCATCCAGTCAGCAACCATCCAGTCAGCAACCGTCCATCCAGTCAGCAACAATCCAGTCACAACCATCCGTCCAGTCAGCAACCATCCAGTCAGCAAACATCCATCCAGTCGGAAACCATCCAGGCAGCAACCATCTAGTCAGCAACCATCCATCGAGTCAGCAACCGTCCAGTCAGCAACCATCCAGTCAGCAGCCATCCTGTCAGCAGCCATCCAGTCAGCAAACATTCATCCAGTCAGCAACCATCCATCCAGTCAGCACCCATCCAGTCAACAACCATCCAGTCAGCGACCATCCAGTCAGCAACCATCCAGTCAGCAACCATCCAGTCAGCAAACATCCATCCAGTCAGCAACCATCCAGTCAACAACAGTCCATCCAGTCAGCAACAATCCAGTCAGCAACAATCCAGTCACAACCATACATCCAGTCAGCAACCATCCAGTCAGCAGCCATCTAGTCAGCAGCCATCGAGTCAGCAGCCATCCAGTGAGCAACCGTCCATCCAGTTAGCAACCATCCAGTCAGCAACAATCCAGTCACAACCATACGTCCAGTCAGCAACCATCCAGTCAGCAACCATCCGTCCAGTCAGCAACCATTCCAGTCAGCAACAATCCAGTCACAACCATACGTCCAGTCAGCAACCATCCAGTCAGCAACCGTCCATCCAGTCAGCAACCATCCAGTCAGCAACAATCCAGTCACAACCATACGTCCAGTCAACAACCATCCAATTATTTACGATAAATTGCGTAATTTGCGTTGCAGTGGCTGCTGAATTCTCATAAGCAAAGCACTTAAAAAGCTAATGTCTGCTCGAGTTACAATTTAAATATTCTTTCCAAAAACGAACACTCTATTGAGTGGGTACTGCGCGCATGTTTGCCGTTTGGCGGTTTTGATACAAATTTGCGAAACTATTATTGCGCGCAGCACCGCCCACAAAATGTGCAGTGAAAGTCCCTAAAAGTGTGAGTAGCATTGATTAACCTTTCACAGTGTAAAAAAATTTACAGTGTAAAAAATGGTGTAAAGTTTCCATAAAAATATCTTTGTTTTTAATTCTCATTGCACTGTGTGAGGTTAGTTAAATGCTCGACGCTTTTTGTTTTAGACACGGCAGTATTTTTCTCATATAATAGTTTACATATTTATTGATTAATTCGTTTTTTCGGAGTTTTGAAAGCTGCTGTGCCTAATTATGGATTTAGCTAAATGATCAGGCTACCTAATGTTGGGTAACTTGTATCAAATGGCAAAGCATTTCACTGCAAAGTCGCATCCGGTGGTTTCACGTACCTGTGGGCGTTAAACTGTACATTTGAAATGCTGAATTTCTAGGAAAATCTCATTTCAAATTACAGTGAACAGAATCGGAGCGGCGAAAATTTTTTTTAACTAATTTCGTTGTTAATTGCAAGATTATTTTTCGTAAGTCCAAATGTCCAAGATATTTATTATGAGTATTATTTCTTGGACCTTAGTATATGATGTTAATTCATGTGTCTCAGTTTGATTTTTTGAGTCTATTTAATAGAACTTTGTGATTAAAAAATTAATGAATGGTAAATTATAATTAATTAGTCACATAGGACATATGTAACTAAAATACGTAGCATCTAAGTAGTTTACAATAGTTTAACATTTTTAGGGTTTTATGTGTTGCAAAACTGTACTCAAAGAAATCAAAAATAATTTCGAAATATTGAGCAATTAATGCACTTCGACCTGCTAAGGTGGCACACCTTCAATCTAGTTAAGACACCGATGTAGAAGCAGAGAAATATATATTCGAAATGTCGTTATGCAGCATAAATTTTTAATTTGCGCAAAAGTATATAATAACAAATTATAGAACGGAATTTAGATACAACTTAATAGATATAGATAGCTAATTAATTATGATGCATCTATACTTATGCGAGTTACAATAGAACCAATGACAAAATTTCTAAGCATAGCATGCTAGACAAAAAGGGTTGCGGCATCTGTCAAATGGTTTAAATTAGGCTTGGCGCAGTTGCATGACATTTTGTGGCGGATTCTCCCGCTGAATTTTGCGCTTCAGAAAGTCCCACACATGTTCGATCGGGTTCATATCCGGGGACCGGGAAGGCCAGCGAAGCGTGCGTAGCTGCAGCTGCTCCTTCAGTTGTGTCACAGCGGCAGCTCGATGTGGCGGCGCATTGTCATCCTGAAGGGTGTGCAGTTTGCAACGCCTCCAAAGGCTGCGTTGACAAGGGGCAAAAAATGAGCCTGCAGAAGATATGAGTGTAGGAATCGGCGTTTACATTTGTGTCCAGAAAGACAACTTCCGTCCTCGAGTGTAATGAGATTCCAGCCCAGACATGGATAGACACTGACTGTCCGCACATTGCACAATGCACATGCTTCTGCACCATCTCCTGTCGTGGTTCTCGCCACACACAAGTGCGACCGTCAGCTCGGAAAAGGCGAAACCGGCTCTCATCGGTGAATACGACACGCCGCCACTGCTGCTGCCTCCAGTGAATGCGCTGCATAGCCCACTGCTCACGACAGGCAAAATGAGCAGGACTTAGCCGCGGTCGCATGCGCATCTTTCGGAAGTGCAGCCCAGCTTCTCGGAGACGCCGTCGGATGGTCTGAGCACTCAGGATGTTTCCTCCGCCTGCTTCTCTCGCCCCACATCAGACGGAGCAGATCGAGTGGCTGGGAGAGTTGGGAGTCCTCTGACAGTTCGCAGCAGTCGTCGATCCGCCCTAGCAGTTGTGCTGCGAGAACGGCCACGCTGGCCTCGACTTGCGTGAGCCACACTGCCTGTCTCTCTCGACTTAATCATGATCAGCAACTTCTGGATGGTCTTATGGGTTCGGCCGAACTAGCGAGCCACTGCTCTAATAGACATCCTGGCTTCGATCATGCCTACAGCCGCCCGCCATCGCTCAGCATCTGTCATCTGCCGGACCATTTTGACATACAACAGTAAACGAAGTGCGCACATGAAAACTGAGTTGGAGCTTTAACTCGCCCGTCACTCCCACCTCTATTTATTACACAGCTCAAATCCATAGTATGTCTATTTAATCTATTATATTACATGTATATGCCCCCGCGGTGTAGAGAATGACTTGCAAGTGAGATCCGAGAGAAATCGCTCGGCAACTCTCAAGCAACGCTCAAGAACCAAAACTGCTTGCACTTGTCCTGCACCCAAACCGGCCGCAAGCCTCCGAATGGTGGGAGGGGCAGCTCGCCGCTCCATCGCTTGTCTCTTACGTCACCATCTACAACAGGCAGGACTGCTGCGCTGAACGACTCAAAAAATTCTCGCTGCAGGTGGACGGCGTCGAGTGCAACCGAGTGAACCTGACGGAGCCGTTCTATGTGGCCAACTTCAGCTGCAACGCCTTTGGCAAGCCGGGTTCAAGTGACGAACCTGCTCAGCCACTCCTTGACCATTTGCGAGATCGAGGCTTACACTCTGTAACTGAGCCGATGGCAAATGGCCTCAGCGACCAGCACAATGGAACTGGAAGCAGTTACGAGTATTTTGAGAAACTGAACGGCTGTAACGGAAACCGGAGCAATGAATAAAACTTTAAGTCGTCTTTAGAACCATTCAAGCATTCAAAATTGATATTCCTTGCGACTTGATTTGCTGCTTTTGAGTATGGGACCTCGGAAACAAGTTGGCATGTAGTCATGACTTGGTTGTTAAATCCAGCAGCACTGAGACACCATTTATAATGAGGCTTTTGACAGCAAAGTCTTCTTGCACATCCTGCATCACCTGCACGATGCGTGCCTTAAGCTGAAGTACAGAAGATACCTCAGTTATAGTGAAACGAAAGAGAATTGGAGGATTGACTCACTGCAATATCTGATGTAATATTTAGCTAAAGTTCTAGATGTACTTTTCAAGGCGTATTCTAGGACTGCATAATTATGCTCATAGATGCGAAAGTCAGTCATCACAGTCTTCTAAACTTCAAAAGCTCAAAATCATTTATAATTGCAGGCTCATACACTGTCTCACTAAAAGTCCAAAAACATCGACCAAGTTCAGTTTTCCTCTCTGACACTGCCAACTGCTTGCTGCCTTCTAAAAGGTGTCAACATGCTAAAGCCTGATGATGAGTTTCGACCTTCGGGCCCCTTTGTGGGGAAGCCTTCGGGATTCAGGCCTCAGAAATAAATCAATTAGAGTCCTGGCCCCCCACTCCTGTCAGATGGTCAGCCCCATGGTAGCTTGATCGTGTGGCGAGCAGTCTAGGTCCTATAGCTAAGAGAGGGACAGCGAGAGACAAGCAGGGAGACTTTTGAAGGTAGAAATTAGCCAATCCGCAGACTAAGCTAACTCGCTGCCACCAGCCCGTACGTCCTGGCACCACACCGGGACTCTCGAAATCGGGCTTCCGACTAGAAGGGGCTTTGCATTTACCTGCCAACTAGTGTCTTTTTGCTGTCAATCTCGAAGTCAAAGAGGATGATAAGGGACACTGCTGGGACTAGATTGCATTGGCCATGCAGGTACAGAGGGGGCTTGTGCAGGGGATTCTTGCAGTGGCGAGTCTATGGGGTAGCTACATGTACTATTACATTGCTAAATACGAGGAATTCTACTTTTGGCCTTCAACGCGCCAACTAGCCTCTCATAGCGCTGATGATAGGCTAACTCGAACATCAGAGACCGAATGATTCATTACCCGAGCCGCTTGGCGAACCTAGAGTGCACAGAGTACATCTCTGGCGCCGATTCTGCACTACTGGCAGATTTGCTCAGTGATTTGATAGATTGATCGACTGAGAACTGCCTTGCCATTGGTCTACTGTGACCGGCGCCTACTAGCTTAGCTACTCATCTGAGCCATCGGCGAACAAAGAAATAAAACCGATAAAATAACTGTTAGATTTAACCTTCTCCTCAAATCACTTCGCACTTCAGATTGAATTGGAGTTTTTAGACTACTAGCAGTATTGTTGAATGACTTCTGCCTCAGCAACAGCACTACTGAACAAAATGAGCAAAAGTGTGCGCCTAATTCAGCTACTGAAACAGGGGACAGATAAGGGATCACCCAATCAAGCAAGTCTAGGTAGCCTCTCACCCAACCAATCAGAAACTCAACAGCCGGAGACCAGGTAATCCACAGTGACCGAATCGGCTTAGTGCTTCGCAGCTGTAGACTCGGGATGATGCTGATGTCACAATCTTCGCTGATAGCTAGCAGGTGATGCTCTTCACTTTGATGTTCACTGCTGATGACCCGGGGAATTCGTCCTTGATGATGATGGGGGGAAGTCGCAATCTGGGGATCAAGAAACGACGGTCAGTTCCTGGCCGGTGAGACACGGGTCAACCGGTCGCAGGAAGGTTGCAGTCCGAGCGGGCTAAAAACACCGGTTTAAATAGCCGCCAACTGGACCGTAGTTTTTTATAATGGAACACGTCGATTCTTATTGGCTGAGCCGATTTGTTAAAATGAGCGCCGAATTTTCCGATTGGATGAGCTAGTTGCCACCCAAAATCACGTGACCGAGAGACCCTATCAGTCCCCACAGGGTCGTAAAAACATGACAGGTGCGGCCATAAATCAATCAAAATCGCAACAAAATGATTTATGACTTTTCGCGTAGGATTGACAGAAATTAATGAAACAATATACATTAGATTGCTCTTATTAAATAGAAAGTGAAGATAATGAAGAGAAATCGCTAATCGCTAATCCCAAAGTACTTTTAGGGGTAAAACGCATAGCTGTCAAAGCTGTCACACGCTTGAGTGAACCCGAACAATAGGCTCTGACCTCATAAATCTGATGGCCTGTCAAATATTATGAGAAAAAAGCTATCGTTCGCATCCCCTCAGACCATCTGGCGCCCGCTTCAACACTGAGCGAGACGCAGGTGGCTGTCAGACCAGCTTTGAAAGCGATGATTTATGACCCAAAAAGCTGCGCCTATGTTATTATGACTACCAGTATGACCAAACATTATATCTAGTATAGATTCTATGACAATTCGCAGAAATAGGATAAAAAATGCCCACAGTCTGCTGTTAGTAGGCTAGTAAGTTTAGAGCCCATGTGCTAGCGCGGGATTTGGAAAAAAGTGCGTCCTCATCACTGAAAAAAAGGCCGCTTAATTGTTCAGTAGCTGTCAGGTTCTTGAAAAAATGAAAAAAATGATTGCCCACTTGAAAGTCTTATCCAATGCAGCGCAATTTCCCTCCGATCCACCTGCTCCAGCTTCACCCGATGCATGGGATGAGATGCATCTGCCAACCTGGCAAACCATGACTAGCACAGTCTTTGCTATGGTTACGGTCCTGTATAAAAAATTCCCACACTGGCTATCACAGAGTCAGCGCACCTGTTCGCTGATTCTACAGCCTGCGTGTTTTATGCTGAGTGCAAGAGCTGCCAGTTTGAAATTTTGCCCACTACAGGCTTGAGATACAGAAGCTAAAATAGGATATTAAGCAAGAAAAGTGATGCCTTAAAGATAAAAGTCTCGACTTTCAGAACTGAATCGGATTTTTGAGGCATCCATAGGAATAAAGCTTGAGTTTTAGAATCCAGATGTGTAGTTCAGACTAAAGGACGTTGGGTTAAAAATAAAAGATTTTGCTTTCGCTTTGCTTTGAGACAAGAACAAATAGATAAGTGCAGCCTGTTCCTTACAAATTAACTTGAAAATGGGCCAAGAATGCTTACTTTTACTGCATCTCTTTGCGATCGCAGTTTCCGTTGTCATGGCGACGCCGAAGATGTACTCGGCAGTTCGAATGCGCAGCATCTTGACTCCATCTGCCATGGAGTCTGCGCCGGGACTCGGCAGGATGAAATGCGCCGAGTAGAAGGCATGAGGGGGCTTCTGGGACAAAATTTTTCACGTCCTCCATAATCCCATTAAATCCATCCATATTATCCCCGACAGAATCAGAAAAAAAGGGGGGTCGCACTTGCTCCAAAAACTTTGAACGTAATCCCATTAAATCCATCCATATTATCCCTGACAGAATCAGAAAAAAGGGGGGTCGCACTCGCTCACAAAACATCCTCCATAATCCCATTAAATCCATCCATATTATCCCCGACAGAATCATGAAAAAGGGGAGGGGTCGCACTCGCTCACAAAACATCCTCCATAATCCCATTAAATCCATCCATATTATCCCTATATCCATATTGTCCACTAACACCTGTTATGCTCACTGACACTGAAATCCACCCATAGCATCTTCGAAACAATCAGAAAAAAATCTGCATTCTTCTCCCCACATTCAATTCGCAACATGAAACCAGATCCCTAAGACTTTAAATCATCAGCGCAGGGTCCTTACCCTTGGAAAAAAAATTAAATTTTCAATAAAAATGCTTCCAATCATCTCTCCAGGTTCTTATTATAGTAACTCACGCTGAACAGTTCTGCCAAGCTTGTTAATGTCTACTAAGATCTATTCATACACAATGCGCTTACATCTAAAATCAACCGCTTGCAACTGTTTATCTAAGGGAAAAATGTAAAACTACCCTCTAGGGCACCAGCTACAGAGCCAGCTACAAATGTTCCTCAGCCGAACAAATGTTCCTCAGCCGAACAAATGTTCCTCAGCCGAACAAATGTTCCTCAGCCGAACAAATGTTCCTCAGCCGAACATTTGTTCCTCAGCCCAACAAATGTTCCGCCGCCGAACATGTACAGAGCAAATATCTCTTCCCCCATGCAAAAGCTTCATGCCCTCACTAACTCAGAGTACGCAGGCCCCGTATACAGAGAGAACCTCTCTTCCTATGCACAAGCTTCTCCTCACCGCGAGCATTTATTTCTACATAACAAGTTCTCTCTCTTTCCACTTCTCTACCTACAGTCAATCCCGCAGCACGTATGGGTATGCTACGTATGGCACACGTATGGCCAACCAAAACCATACCCCCCGATCCTCCATTGTCCCTCGTCCCACAGCTCTTCTCAGTCTACTCAATTCTCTCCCCTTATCCCCAAAGCCAAGTCGTCTCGCCGCTATCAGGCGGACCACCCCCCCCCCCCCCAAAGTCTGTCGGGTAAGGAAGAAAGCTTATTTATACAACTACTTTTGAAGAGTTACTCGGTTAAAAATGTCTGACTTGTCTGTCACACCAGATCTATCTCTTTTCTCTAAAATTTTACAGCTAAATAAGTTAGCAAAAGATAACAATAAACACGAACTACTCTTATCTGAAGATGATTTAATTCATTTAAAAGTTACATTAGATTGCCCCTTAGTACCTAGTTGTGGCAATTTAGAAGATCGATCAAAAAAATTAAATGAAGAGCGCATGGATGTAGATGAGGATCAAGATCAACCAGCAAGAAAGAAAGTAAAAGTAAAGAAGCAAAAACTACGGCCAACTGGTGAGACGCTTCATCAATATCTTTGCGAAAAAGTATTTGAATTTGAAGGGGTCGATGAATTTAATTACCCCTATTCTATTGTTGATACGAATATACCGTTATCTGTAGAAGAACAACTACAGACGGCAGTCACAAGTTTAAAAAGATGTAATAATCGTATGCTCATTGCCACATACATCTGTGGTGTATGGCTTAACCACAACGCAGCGAAACATATAATAGAACATCCTGAAGAAACTGTTAAATGTAAAAGTTGTGATGATCAGGTTTAGGAGTTTTTGCAACGACATGGGATAACATATGCTAAAAGCACTATTAGAAAAATGTTGTCTCTTAGTAAAACATTACATGATTATCCTCGTTTTTTAAAGCTAAATATAACATTTGAGGAACTTTACACCTTAAAAAATGATATTGAAGACATGTTAATGTGTTCAAATAAATATAAAACCTATTGGAGCATGGGTGTTATTCAAATAAAAAAAGAATAGTAAATAAAAATAGTAAAAATAGTACATAAATATAACTTTTCTTTTCTTTATCTTCTTAATAATAAGAAGATAATTCTCATCTTCTCTAAATCTTCTTCTTCTTCTTCTTCTTCTTCTTCTCCTCCTCTCTTCTCTTATCTTCTCTTTCTTGTTTCAGACAAGTTAATTTTTTTCCATCTTTAAAAGGAAAAAGAAAGTAAGGAGATTGCTAATATCAAATTACTTTTTTTCTTCTTTTAAAGATGCGCGGGCTGTAGCAGCGGCCTTCGAGTGGCAGCCTGTGTGAGTACCAAATTTGGGAAACTAACTGCTGCTCAAAAGTATATCATGTCATCCATTTATTTTTCTTTTGCTGTTATTTTCTTAAAAAGTTTCTCTTGAATTTTCTTGCTTGAATCATTCTGCTCTCTCAACCCCCAGCTCTTTCAGCAGTATTCCTAGTTCTTTACTTGGCGCATGCAATGCAAAGCCCACCCCACCCTCGCCGTCGATCCCCAACCCCAGCTTTTTCTTACCAAAAATAACCGCCTTGACTAATTTCCGAGCAATCGACTCACGAAATCCGCTTGAAATCCCCATATTGTCGAGTCTCCTAAGCATTTCTTTGTCCCAGCGATTCTTCTCCTCAGGAAAATCTCTATATTTAACGTCGTGCCACATGCAGACAGAGTCTAGCTCGTTCACAGGCTCATGCCCAGGATTTGGATTATTGTTTTTATCTAACTGTATTTCAAGTGGATTCAAAGGCCCGCAATATTTATAGCCGGGAAGTGTCCAGCCTTTGTTTGGATGAGGAAGCTTTTCTATCAGTCCATGTGAGTCTAACTTACCACCAGAGCGTTGCATTATTTTATTTAAAATTTTCTTTTTAAAAAAAATGACAGATCAGAAACTTAAAAAACTCTACTACAGCGACAAAGGATTCTTTGTAGGAAAAAATGCAGTCACCAAACTCACAGAACTAATTAAGGAACCAAAAGCTAAAGTAGAAAAGTGGCTCTCTAAGCAGGCTGTCTTTCAAGTCTATTTCCCACCAGTTTAATTTACAAGACCTCACTTTAACATCTATAAACCTAACGAGGCACAACAAGCAGACCTTTTGTTTCTCCCCAATGACTCGGGCTACAAGTATGCTCTTACAATTATAGACATTGCCTCCAGATATAAGGAAGCGAGACCGCTTAAGACGAAGAAGTCAGAAGCAGTTGCAGCCGCCCTCCAAGATATTTATAAAAACTCACCCCTTAGTTACCCTGAAATCTTTATGACCGACCCGGGTAAAGAATTCTATGGGGCAGTCAAATCCCTTATAGAAAAGAAAAATACAGAGATTCGCTATGGCAGAACTGAGCTCCACAGAGACCAGGCTTTTGTGGAAAGATTCAATCTAACTCTAGCCAAGAGGCTATTCACTAAGCAGACAGCTGAGGAGCTGAAACTAAAAAGTGGCCAATACTATACCAAGTGGACAGAAAGACTCCCCACTGTTATAGAGCAACTGAACAATGAAGTCACACGCATGACTGGATTGAAACCGTCCCATGCAATTAAACAAGACACTGTCGAACTTAAGTCATCTCAAGCGGAGGCAAGCAAGCTGGTTGGCACATAGCAGGTGCCATAGAAGCGAAACAGAAAGTTGGCAAGCTGGCTGGGGTCATGCGCTCTGGACAGCGGGTCTGCGAGCAGCTGGAAGCGGCCAGGCACATGGTGCGCGCGGACGATGATGTCGCGTTGAATGCAGGTCAGGGCGACGCGCTTCTGCAGGTCGGCAATACCTTGGTGCTTGGGGGAGCCAGAGTTAATGATGCCGCAGGCGGCGGTGCTGTCAGTGTAGACTGCAACCGAGCAGCCGCTGAAGGCTTCTTGGTGCTGCAGAATCGCAACCAGCGGGGCGGCGCACTCCTTGAGGTTGATGTGCAGCTCCTTGAACGCGCCATCACAGTCGGACTGCCAGTCGATGTAGAGCCAAACCGGTTCTCTGTCGACGAAATGCAGCACAGCACCGCCTCCAATGTCACAGGCGTCAGACTCAATCGCTCCAGCCGGCCGACGCGAGGGCCAGGCAGCTCTAGGCGGCAGCGTGCTCAACGCGGTCATCCACCACCTCAGCTGCGGCTGGAGCTCCTCCGTGACGCCGACCCTGTCGGACGGATGCGCCAGGCTGTTGACCAGCTCGATCAGCGGCCGCAGGAAAGTTCGCCCGTGCTGGGCGGCAGTGCACAGGTGGCTGAGGTGTCCGAGCAGCTTCTGCAATTCCGCCTTGCACAGGCTCCTCCGCGAGAGGCAGGTGTCAAGGAGAAGCTGAAGCTTTTCGGCTTTGTCGGCTGGGAAGGAAAGACTGGCTTGCACGGTGTCGATGTCAAAGCCGAGGAATCGCAGCTTTGTCGTCGGCGGCACCGACTTTTTCTCGTTGATGGTGAAGCCAAGCCTGGTGAGCAGGTTGCGCAGCTCGTGGTAGGCCCTGTCGCACTCGGCTTTCGTCCTGGCCATGACGAGGAAGTCATCGATGAAAACGACGGTTGCCAGGAACCCCTTGCGACACATCATTCGCCGGGCCGCTTGCGTGAGGCGATGGAAAATGCTGACGGAGGCTCTGCTGCCGAATGGTAACCGCGTATCCACCAGGAAGGTTGAGCAGCCGTTGCCGAAGTCCCAGTGGATGCCGGTGGCTTGGTAGCACTGCGGAGAAATTGGCACGCTGCGGTAGGCTGACGCGATGTCCACCTTTGCCATAAACCAGCCGGGCTGCATCATCCTGACGGCCTCGTCGACGGAGGTGAAGCGGAGACGCCGTTGTTGGGCATAGTGATCGTTCAGGCTGCAGCCGCGAGGGACGGAGCAATCATGGATTAACCGGATGCCGGAGCTGTCTTTCGGAATGGCTCCCAGCGGACAGACCATCGCAGGCTTGTCCACGACTGGGACGTACCTCCCGAGCCGGATTTCTTCTCCGATAACAGCTTGGACTTGGTCGCGATTCCGGTTGACGGACTGGTAGTTGCTGCAGAGACACGGCGTAAAGTCGAAGTCATCGACAATGGAGAAGCCGCTCTCGATGCCGTCGAGAATAAAATCAGCGTCGGGGTCGCCAACAAGCTCGGAGCGCCAGGCGTCGATGCAGAGATCGCCCACTGGCTGCGTCAGATCGGACATCCGCACTGGAGGCTTGACGATGCAGGGCACGGGAGCGGGCTGAGCGAGGCAGTTAAAAGCAGGAGGGGTAAAATCGGTTTCGCGCGCCGTGTCGGCGCGCTTGCTCAGTTTTTTGCGTGATTTTGCTCGGAGTGGCTGCCCTCACAGATTCGGCAGGCATGGAGGAATCGGCAGTTGCTCCTCATGCAGCCGTTGGTGCTGTTGAAGGACAAGCACAGCTCGCGGCCTGAGGATGTCCGCGGACCCATGACGCGGCTCTTGTTGCTAGGCTGGTTTCGCTTGGCTGTCTGGTTGTACTGGTCCGTCTTAATGCTGAGCAGGTGCCTGATCGACATCTGGGCGCAGTCTTTGCCCCAGCGAAGGCTGTTGGCTGCGCGGTGCTGGCGGTAGTCATGGTCGAATCTGATCACCCGGTGCGCTGGGAATCTGTCGAATAGCTCGGCCACCTGGACATTGTACTGGGCGTAATCTTTGACTTGCTCAGTTGTGCTGTACACTTGGCCCTTGCTGGTCACCTGCGGCGCTGTGTCTTCAAGTATCTGAAGCAGGACCTTCATACTGCCGGCGAACCACTGCCCAATTGTCATGCCGTCCAGCTTGGTCGTCGACTTTTTGAGCACGAGGCCGCCAGAGCTGCCCCTGGTGAGCAGCTCATCAGCCTGGCCTGACAGATCATCGACAAAGTCTCTGACGAGTAGACACGGCTGCCCGACCGGCCGGGGTTGGCTCTAGCGGTGACGGGGCCTGTTGGGTTGATAAGTTCAGCGAAAAGATTTTGCTGCTCACCTGATTCTGTACGAGCAGTCACGACGGCGCGTTCCCGAAGCTCTCGCTCGCGTGTTTGAAGCTCTAGGAGCTGCAGCCGTTTCTGCGCCCGCCGAATCTCGCCGTCCAGGTCCGCCTCCCGTGGTCCCGGCCTTGGTCTTGGAGCTCCTCCTGCGCACAGGGCGATGCCGATGCCGATGTCAATGCCGATGTCCCGCCGTCTTGAAGCTGTGACTGCCCCTCGTGTTGTCTCAGTCTGGCTTGCAAGGCCGACTTATTGCCTGCGGTTGAGAGGCCTCGGCTACCCAGCTCACTCTTGAGTTGTTTGACTGTTAGTCGGTCTACACGATGCATGATAGCCAGAGCCAGAAAGTCGCAAAGAAAATTTTACGAGCCAAAAAAATTTTACGAGCCAAAGCGCTCTCGCAGCGCGCACGAGAGAGCGTGAACGCACAAATAAAAGGGGGCCGACGCAACCCACCCCCAACCCAACACCCCCGCCTGCCGGCCGGCACCCAGCACCCCACCTTGCGGCAGGGATGCACACGCGCGGGCCGCACGCACAGACGGGCGGAGGGGGCGGCCCCGTCGGCTAAACACGATTACAGAGCCGGTTAAAACCGGCCCCTGAAATCGCAACCAAACAAGACACTGTCGAACTTAAGTCATCTCATAGAACAGACACCTCAAACTACCCTAAGCTTCCAGGAGTTGAATCACCATACATACTGACAAACTCTGAGCTTCTACGCTTTTTATATCTACCTGGAGAGCTAGAGAAGGACACTAAAAGAAGAGCTACAGATCCATACTTCAGCCTTGATGTACATAAAATAGACAGACATTTTACCTCCGACTCTGGTGACTATTACTTTTTATCTCAGGCCTTTAACCCTAAATCCCCCACGCGGTCATTCACTAGAGCTGAACTCCTAGTGATACCAGCTGACACGGAAATTAATTAAAATATTAAAACAAAAAATGACAAAGATAGAAACCAGAACCATCAGTAAACTCAATAAAATCATTGAATCAAAGAAACCAGGTCTTATATCAATTAAAGGTATCAAAGTTAAGTTTGATCCCACACAGCAAATAGTTGAGTGTAATGAACAAAGACACAGCATCACAGATGAAAAGTCAGGAGGAATCCTACCATTAGCAGCTCTTATTCCGATCATTGCAGGCGCTGTAAGTGCCGCAGGTGGTGTAGCTGGAGGTGTAGCAACTGCTGTTAAAGCTGGTAATGATAGAGCACACCAGCTTGAATTGCAAAAGATTGCAAGAGATAAAGGTATAACAATTAAGGCAGGAGATGGTTGCCCCGATCGTGATGATTGTGAGCATGAAAATTCTGTAAGCAAGTCTGACATTGTCAAAGCCATCATGACACTGCACAATGCTGGGTTTACAATAATGCGCATGTGATGAGGTTTAAAACCCCACTTTATCCAGCTTCATAAACCTAACACTACTTATAGGATGTAGAAACAGTTCAACTTTTCTACCAGGTTGGTCACCCTCAATTTTTTTTATATTTTAGAGAAAAAAATGCCAAAAGCCAATCCAGCAAAAGATTTAGTCAACAAATATTTTTCAAAAGGCGTCTCATTTCAAGACAAAAGTAATTTACTAAGAGAAGCATGTAAACAAAAGTTTAACACCGACCCTGGTCACCTGGGAAGCTATGAAAAACAGTTGGAAATCATCAATCAATTAGAATCCAACCAGTATGCGCCTATAAAAAATCCTGCAAAGGAACACCAAGAGAGGAGTCGCAACTTAGTTAACAAATACGAAACTGTCACTGGTGAAAAAGCAAAGTACCCACAGAATAAGCAGGAACAAGAGAAATTAGAGCAATTAATCCATTTAAAAGAGTCGGAGCTTGCCATTGAAGAGATTAATTTTGCACAGAGGAAGTTTACAGAACATTACGTAGAGTACACAATCCAAATTAAGGATACCACCGCAAACATCTTCGACTATAAAGACAGCATCCAATCAGTTGTTGATCACACACTCAAAACACGCAAGACCTTTAAACTACAGATATCATTCAAGATTGCGTTTTATATGCCTGCAAAACCCACTGAGCATCTCGAGTATTACATGACAACAAAGGCGAAGCCATTCACCCCTACAGACACACTAGATCCTTTCCTTCAAGATGTCACTAAGAAAATTGAAGCGTTTACATCCAGAGGTTCCGGATGGGTCGTGGGAGGGATTCAAAGAGCAACTGTCATGGTCATGAAATATGACCCACTTAAAGCCTCCTCTTATATAGAGCTCCCGCATAAGCTTGCCGGTAAAAAAGCTTGCATAAATGTTAAAAATAAAGACAATTGCTGTGCTCTATGGGCAGTTCTTTCTGCACTTCTTCATGATAGTGCCCTTCACCACCCTGAAAGAACCTCAAATTATCAAAATTATTTCAACTACTATCTCATTGAATGCGAAAAGAAGGGAATCAGGTTTGACAAAGGAGGCTTGGCGATCTCTCAGATCCCAAAGCTAGAAGAAGTGTTTAATAACAAAATTAGAATCACAGTCTTTGAATGGAGTGAAAAAACTGAGAAAGTTCAACCGGTCAGATGTAGCAAAGACGTTTTAGATCCTGAGGGGAAAAGGCGGATTGAAGTGGATCTTCTAGTGATTGGTAATTTACTAGAGGAGGCTCACTATGTTTGGATTAAAGATCTTTCAAGACTCATTCACAAGCAGTTGAATAATCATCACGAGGCTGTTGCCATCTGCCGCTTGTGCCTTAAACATTACAGTGGACCTGAACGCTTTGAAAAACTAGCAGAGCATGAATTATCATGCGAGGATCACCCAACAAACTGCTCTCTTCCTTCAGCTGAAGAGAAGTATCTCCGGTTTAAGAACTATCATAAGATGGAGAAGCTCCCATTTGTTGTATATGCTGATTTCGAATGCTCAATCATGCCGGAAACACAAAAACAAACTCCAACTCAAAAACATATCCCTAATTCAGTAGCATATGCCTTTATTAATACAGAAGGACTTGTTGAGTATAATTATTTCTTTGGAGAGCAGTGTGTGGAGCAGTTTATTGCCAGAATGTTAGAGTTGCAAAAAGTGATTAGCACCCTTCAACCTGTTCCAATAATGATGACTGAGGAGGATGAAAGCAATTTCCTATCAGCAACTCATTGTCACATCTGCAGGAAACAGTTAACTAGCACTAATATTAAAAACCCCACCGTTAGGGACCACTGCCACTTTACTGGGAAATTTAGAGGTGCAGCGCATAACACCTGTAATCCTATATACTAAAAATGAAATGTGTGTCTCTGTGAGATAGATTTCAGAAAAAACGGCTAAGCCGATTTTTTCAAACTTGCACCATTCGATCAGAAATTTTCCTGGGACGGTACATGCATCTTGGCTAAGAAATCGCTGAATGTAAAAGGGATTAAATATTCGAAAAACATGCTTTTTTGCAAAGGTCAAGCCAAATTTTTGACTTGAAATGCATTGTAAGAATGCTAGAGAAAAAACTAACTGACTGAATTTCAATTCTAATAAAGATTGCATCACAACAAGTTGAAAACAGTGCCGAAGAAATGCACACACGACATGATTGAAATTGCGTAACCATATTGCTAACTTAAATTGAGACTGATACTGGCTGACTGAGAAATTGATTGTGTCATAACTTTTTACTCTAACTGACTTGCTGAAAGTTTTGAATTATAAGGGCGAGAGTTCATGTTCTCCGATTGAAACGAGATAGCCTAGATGCGAACAGACTGGACTGCTATTGTAGTGACCTGGGTTCGAATCTTAGTAGCGCAAAATGATTTTTTTATTAAAACACCTTAAAAGCACATAATGCTAAATATAAAAGGAGCGCAATGTCAAACATAAAAGAGCCACCATGTCAGATATAATAGAGCCACCATGTCAAACGTTAAAGAGCCTCCATGTCGAACATTAAAGAGCTACCATGTCAAACATAAAAGAGCCACCATGTCAGATTTAATAGAGCCACCATGTCAAACGTTAAAGAGCCTCCATGTCGAACATTAAAGAGCTACCATGTCAAACATTAAAGAGCCACCATGTCGAACATTAAAGAGCCACCATGCCAAACATAAAAGAGCCACCATGTCGAACATTAAAGAGCTACCATGCCAAACATAAAAGAGCCACCATGTCAAACGTTAAAGAGCCTCCATGTCAAACATTAAAGAGCTACCATGTCAAACATTAAAGACCTACCATGTCAAACATAAAAAAGGGCCATCATGCCAAACATAAAAGAGCCACCATGTCGATCATAAAAGAGCCACCATGTCGAACATATAAGAGCCACCATATCAAACATAAAAAAGCTACCATGTCAAACATAAAAGAGCCACCATGCCAAACATAAAAGAGCCACCATGTCGAACATTAAAGAGCCACCATGTCGAACATTAAAGAACCACCATGTCAAACATTAAAGACCTACCATGTCAAACATAAAAGAGCCACCATGTCGAACATTAAAGAGCCACCATGTCGAACATTAAAGAGCCACCATGTCAAACATAGAAGAGCCACCATGTAAAACATATAGGTGACTCCATGTCAAACATTAAAGAGCCACCATGTCAAACATTCAAGAGCCACCATGTCAAACGTTAAAAAGCCACCATGTCAAACATTAAAGAGCCACCATGTAAAAATATAGGTGACTCCACGTCAAACATTAAAGAGCCACCATGCCAAACATTCAAGAGCCACCATGCCAAACATAAAGACCTACCACGTCGAACATAAAAGAGCCACCATGTCAAACATAAAGGAGGCATCATGTCAAAAATTAAAGAGCCACCATGTCGAACATTAGAGAGCCACCATGCCAAACATAAAAGAGCCACCATGTCGAACATAAAAGAGCCATTATGCCAAACATAAAAGAGCCACCATGTCAGATATAATAGAGCCACCATGTCAAACGTTAAAGAGCCTCCATGTCGAACATTAAAGAGCTACCATGTCAAACATAAAAGAGCCACCATGTCAGATATAATAGAGCCACCATGTCAAACGTTAAAGAGCCTCCATGTCGAACATTAAAGAGCTACCATGTCAAACATAGAAGAGCCACCATGTAAAACATATAGGTGACTCCATGTCAAACATTAAAGAGCCACCATGTCAAACATTCAAGAGCCACCATGTCAAACGTTAAAAAGCCACCATGTCAAACATTAAAGAGCCACCATGTAAAACATATAGGTGACTCCACGTCAAACATTAAAGAGCCACCATGTCAAACATTCAAGAGCCACCATGTCAAACGTTAAAGAGCCACCATGTCGAAAATTAAAGAGCCAACATGCCAAACATTCAAGAGCCACCATGCCAAACATTAAAGACCTACCACGTCGAACATAAAAGAGCCACCATGCCAAACATAAAAGAGCCACCATGTCGAACATTAAAGAACCACCATGTCGAACATTAAAGAGCCACCATATCGAACATTAAAGAGCCACCAAGTCAAACATAAAAGAGCTACCATGTAAAACATTCAAGAGCCACAATGTCAAACATAAAGGAGGCATCATGTCAAAAATTAAAGAGCAACCATGTCAAACATTAAAGAGCCACCATGTCGAACATTAGAGAGCCACCATGCCAAACATAAAAGAGCCACCATGTCGAACATAAAAGAGCCCTATTTGTTATTTGTCTATTTGTTATTTGTGAAGAACAAGGATTCTATCCAGATGTCCCCCATCGGGGGCGAAGATTGCTAGTCCTATATACTAAAAATGGTCTGTCTGTGTCTATCTATCTATCTATCTATGTGATCGATTAGAGAAAAAATGGCTGGACCGATTTTGTTCGAACTTGCACTGTTCGATCAGAAATTTTCCCGTGACGGTACATGCATCGTGGCTAAGAAATTGCTCGATGCTAAAGGCATTAAATATTCGAAAAACATGCTTTTTTGCAAAGGTCAAGCAAACTTTTCGACTTAAAATGCATTGTAAGAATGCTAGAGAAAAAACTTACTGGTTGAATTCTGATTCTGAAATAGATTGCATCATAACTGAATTGTAACTCCGACTTGAATTGGAAATGCAGTGTGAAAGCGTAGCACCAGACTTGATTTAAATTGCGTAACCATATTGTTAACTGATACCGACTGACTGAAAAACTGATTATGTCATAACTGCTTCGTGTGATTTACTCTATGCTTGGATTTTAAAGTGTTGAATTATATAAGTGCAAAAGTTGATGTTATCAAAACGATGAGAGCTAGCCTAGAGGTGAACAAACTGAACTGCTAAATGCAGCGACGATGGTTTGAATTTTCATAGAGTATAATTTTTTAATTAAATCTTTTCAACGTCAGGAAAACTAAAAGACTTTTTAAAAAGAAGCGTCATGTAAAAATCGTAGAAGCGTCATGTAAAAAATCATAGAAGCGTCATGTAAACAATCATAGAAGTGTCATGTAAAAAATCATAGAAGCGTCATGTAAACAATCATAGAAGCGCCATGTAAAAAATCATAGAAGCGTCATGTAAACAATCATAGAAGCGTCATGTAAACAATCATAGAAGCGTCATGTAAAAAATCATAGAAGCGTCATGTAAACAATCATAGAAGCGTCATGTAAACAATCATAGAAGCGTCATGTAAAAAATCATAGAAGCGTCATGTAAACAATCATAGAAGCGCCATGTAAACAATCATAGAAGCGTCATTTAAAAAATCATAGAAGCGTCATGTAAACAATCATAGAAGCGTCATGTAAAAAATCATAGAAGCGTCATGTAAACAATCATAGAAGCGTCATGTAAACAATCATAGAAGCGTCATGTAAACAATCATAGAAGCGTCATGTAAACAATCATAGAAGCGTCATGTAAACAATCATAGAAGCGCCATGTAAAAAATCATAGAAGCGTCATGTAAACAATCATAGAAGCGTCATGTAAACAATCATAGAAGCGTCATGTAAAAAATCATAGAAGCGTCATGTAAACAATCATAGAAGCGCCATGTAAACAATCATAGAAGCGTCATGTAAACAATCATAGAAGCGTCATGTAAAAAATCATAGAAGCGTCATGTAAACAATCATAGAAGCGTCATGTAAACAATCATAGAAGCGTCATGTAAACAATCATAGAAGCGTCATTTAAACAATCATAGAAGCGTCATGTAAAAAATCGTAGCAGCGTCATGAAAAAATCATAGAAGCGTCATTTAAAAAATCATAGAAGCGTCATGTAAACAATCATAGAAGCGCCATGTAAACAATCATAGAAGCGTCATTTAAAAAATCATAGAAGCGTCATGTAAACAATCATAGAAGCGTCATGTAAAAAATCATAGAAGCGTCATGTAAACAATCATAGAAGCGTCATGTAAACAATCATAGAAGCGTCATGTAAACAATCATAGAAGCGTCATGTAAAAAATCATAGAAGCGTCATGTAAACAATCATAGAAGCGTCATGTAAACAATCATAGAAGCGCCATGTAAACAATCAAAGAAGCGTCATTTAAACAATCATAGAAGCGTCATTAAAAAAATCGTAGCAGCGTCATGAAAAAATCATAGAAGCGTCATTTAAAAAATCATAGAAGCGTCATGTAAACAATCATAGAAGCGCCATGTAAACAATCATAGAAGCGTCATGTAAAAAATCATAGAAGCGTCATGTAAACAATCATAGAAGCGTCATGTAAAAAATCATAGAAGCGTCATGTAAACAATCATAGAAGCGTCATGTAAACAATCATAGAAGCGTCATGTAAAAATCATAGAAGCGTCATGTAAACAATCATAGAAGCGCCATGTAAACAATCATAGAAGCGTCATTTAAAAAATCATAGAAGCGTCATGTAAACAATCATAGAAGCGTCATGTAAACAATCATAGAAGCGTCATGTAAACAATCATAGAAGCGTCATGTAAACAATCATAGAAGCGCCATGTAAACAATCATAGAAGCGTCATGTAAACAATCATAGAAGCGTCATGTAAAAAATCATAGAAGCGTCATGTAAAAAATCATAGAAGCGTCATGTAAACAATCATAGAAGCGTCATGTAAACAATCATAGAAGCGTAATTTAAAAAATCATAGAAGCGTCATGTAAAAAATCATAGAAGCGCTATGTAAACAATCATAGAAGCGTCATGTAAACAATCATAGAAGCGTCATGTAAACAATCATAGAAGCGTCATGTAAACAATCATAGAAGCGTCATTTAAAAAATCATAGAAGCGTCATGAAAAAA
Organism: Macrostomum lignano; assembly: GCA_002269645.1. Lineage (NCBI taxonomy): Eukaryota > Metazoa > Platyhelminthes > Macrostomidae > Macrostomum > Macrostomum lignano. Next base: position 71,164 of record NIVC01000048.1, read on the forward strand.
TCATAGAAGCGTCATGTAAACAATCATAGAAGCGTCATGTAAACAATCATAGAAGCGTCATGTAAACAATCATAGAAGCGTCATGTAAACAATCATAGAAGCGTCATTTAAAAAATCATAGAAGCGTCATGAAAAAATCATAGAAGCGTCATGTAAACAATCATAGAAGCGTCATGTGAAAAATCATCGAAGTCTCATTTAAAAAGTAATGAAAGTGTCATTTAAAATATTAAGAAGCATCATGGTAGAATAAAAGAAGCGTCATGTCAGACATGAAGGGTGTCATGTAAAAATTAAATGAAGCTATAATGCTGTGCTGGGGAGAATTACTGAGATGTCAAGGCTCTCAGAGAATAACTTAGATTACGGGGGGGGGGGTTTCTGAGATGTCAAAGCAATAGTCAGAGGCTATTTCAAAGTTCATGTACTTTACTCAATTTTTGATTGCATTCTTTGTTGGCTCGCCACGGGGGGCGCTGATAAAAAGCGTAATGTAAAAAATAAAAGAAGCTTCATGTCGAAGTTAAGAGATTCATTTGGGAATCCCTACGATGTCGAGGCTTGCAGGGAATCACTATAATGCTGTAGTAGTGCTATAATGACTCTCAGAGAGAATTACTGAAATTTCAATGCTTTAGGGTTAGGTTAGGGTTAGGGTTAGGCTAGGGTTAGGGTTAGGCTAGGGTTAGGGTTAGAAGGTTGACAGATATTTTTAGATTTCCAAGGCTTATTGGGGGCATTGCTGAGATGTCAATGGGGGAAGTTGATATGTTAAAGCTTGTGGGGGGGAGTTATTGACATGTCAAGGCTTACAAGGTTTGACAGGAGATTTTTTAAGATTTCAAGGAAATATGTACATGTAGCTTATTAAAAAACGTGTATTGCATTTCTTTGGCTCCCCAACGGGGGGCGTGGATTGCTAGTAAACATACTATAATCCTATATCCTTAAAATTCCCATATACTAAAAATGAAAATCTTGCTTGCTTGTAATCGATTAGAGAAAACATGGCTTAACCAATTTTCATGAGACTTGCACTGTTCGATCAGAAATTTTCCCGTGACGGTACATGTGTCTTGGCTAAGAATTTGCTCGATGCTAAAGGCATTAAATACTCGAAAAACATGCTTTTTTGCAAAGGTCAAGCAAACTTTTCAACTTGAAATGCATTGTAAGAATGCTAGAGAAAAAACTGACTGGTTGAATTCTGATTCTGAAATGGATTACATCATAACTGAATTGTAACTCCAACTTGAATTGCGTCACAGTATTGAAAATGCAGTGTGGAAGCGTAGCACCAGACTTGATTTAGATTGCGTAACCATATTCTCAACTTTAATTGAGACTGATACTGACTTGCCTGGGAAATTGATTATGTCATAACTGCTTCGTGTGTGAGTGTTTAATTATATAAGTGCTACAATTTCATTTATAAATTCGATAATAGCTAGCCTATATGTGAACAGACTGGACTGCAAATGCAGCGACCTGGGTTTGAATCTTAGTAGTGAAAAGTTTTTTATTAAAAGCTTTTATTAAAGGAAAAATAAAGGACAAAAGGCGTCATGTAAAAAAGCATAGAAGCGTCATGTAAAAAAGCATAGAAGCGTCATGTAAAAAATCATAGAAGCGTCATGTAAAAAATCATAGAAGCGTCATTTAAAAAAATCATAGAAGCGTCATGTAAACAATCATAGAAGCGTCATGTAAAAAGCATAGAAGCGTCATATAAAAAATAATAGAAGCGTCATGTAAAAAATCATAGAAGCGTCATGTAAAAATCATAGAAGCGTCATGTAAAAATCATAGAAGCGTCATGTAAAAAATCATATAAGCGTCATGTAAACAATCATAGAAGCGTCATGTAAAAAGCATAGAAGCGTCATGTAAAAAGCATAGAAGTGTCATTTAAAAAATCATAGAAGCGTCATGTAAAAAATCATAGAAGCGTCATGTAAACAATCATAGAAGCGTCATGTAAAAAATCACTGAAGCGTCATGTAAACCATCATAGAAGCGTAATGTAAAAAATCATAGAAGCGTCATCTAAAAATCATAGAAGTGTCATGTAAACAATCATAGAAGCGTCATTTAAAAAAATCATAGAAGCGTCATGTAAACCATCATAGAAGTGTCATGTAAACAATCATAGAAGCGTCATGTAAACAATCATAGAAGCGTCATGTAAACAATCATCGAAGCGTCATCTAAAAGTCATAGAAGCGTCATTAAAAACTAATGAAAGTGTCATTAAAAAAATTAAGAAGCATCATGGTAGAATAAAAGAAGCGTCATGTCAGACATGAAAGGTGTCATGTAAAAATTAAATGAAGCTATAGTGCTGGGCTAGGGAGAAAAACTGAGACGTCAAGGCTCACAGAGAATAACTGAGATTACGGGGTTGGGGTTTCTGAGATGTCAAAGCAAAAGTCAGAAGCTACTTCAAAGTTCATGTACTTTACTCAATTTTTATATTACATTCTTTGTTGGCTCGCCACAGGGGGGGGGCGCTGATAGAAGAAGAGTCATGTAAAAAATAAAAGTAGCACTATGTATACATAAAAGAAGAGTCATGTCGAAGTTAAAAGATTCCTTTGGGAATTGCTACGATGTCAAAGCTTGGTGGAAATCGTTATAGTGCTGTGATTCTTAAAGAAGGAATCACTAAAATGTCAAGGCTTAGGGAAGAATAATTGCTGAGATTTTAAGACTTTAGGTTGGGTTAAAGTTAGGTTTAGGTCAGGTTTGGGTTGAGGGTTAGATTTTATCGGGTTTCAAGGTTAACGGGGGGGTTTTTAGATTTCAAAGTTTATTGAGGCCATCGCTGACATGTCAAGGCTTACGGGGGGAATAGCTGACATGTCAAGGCTCACGGGGGTATAAATGAGACTTTAAGGCTAAAGTCAGAAGCTACATGTAGTTTATTGAAAAATTTTTATTACATTATTTGATGCCTCCTCAGGGGAGGGATCGCTGATAAAAAAAGCGTAATGTAAAAAATAAAAGAAGCTTCATGTCGAAGTGAAGAGATGCATTTGGGAATCCCTACGATGTCGAGGCTTTCAGGGAATCGCTATAATGCTGTAGTAGTACTATAATGACTCTTAGAGAGAATTACTGAAATGTAAATGCTTTAGGGTTATGTTAGGGTTAGGGCTAGGTTAGGTTAGGGCTAGGGGCTAGGGTTAGGGTTAGGGTTAGGGTTAGGCTAGGGTTAGGGTTAGAAGATTGACAGATATTTTTAGATTTCCAAGGCTTATTGGGGGCATTGCTGAGATGTCAAGGGGGGAAGTTGATATGTTAAAGCTTGTGGGGGGGGGAAATTACTGACATGTCAAGGCTTACAAGTTTTGACAGGAGATTTTTTAAGATTTCAAGGATACATGTAGCTTATTTAAAAAACGTGTATTGCATTTCTTTGGCTCCCCAACGGGGGGCGTAGATTGCTAGTCTAAATATACTAAATCTCTAATATTTGTTTGTATGCTTGAATGTCCATAACGCTCTAGAGATTGCAATTCTTCACCGATTTTCATCGCGTTTTCGCCAAAAGATTCAAAATTGTCTGGAAAGAAGACAGTTAAAATTTCTTGTATCTGCTTCAATGCTAAAGGGATTAAATATTCGAAAAACTGTTTTAAATGGCCTTTTTCAATGCAAATTTTATCAGCGAGAAACTTCACTGCCAATTTTAATTGATTGCGCCAGAGCCAACTGATAAGAAAACTCACTCCGCTCCACTTAAAGGGGGGCAATAAAAAAATTATTCTGGCTGCTGGCAGCCAGCTCTAATTAGCTAGTCCTATATACTAAAAATGAGTTGTCTGTATGTATGTATGTATGTTTGTATATGGGTATGCGATAGATTTCAGAAAAAACGGCTCAACCGATTTTCTTCAAACTTGCACTATTCGATCAGAAATTTTCCTGGGACGGTACATGCATCTTGGCTAAGAAATTGCTCAGTGTTAAAGGGATTAAATATTCGAAAAACATGCTTTTTTGCAAAGGTCAAGCAGCTCTTTCGACCTGAAATGCATTGTAAGAATGCTAGAGAAAAAACTGACTGACTGAATTCTGATTGTGATAAAGATTGCATCACAACAAGTTGAAAACAGTGCCGAAGAAATGCACACACGACTTGATTTAAATTGCGTAACCAATATTGCTAACTCAAATTGAGACTGATACTGGCTGACTGAGAAATTGATTATGTCATAACTTTTTACTTCAATTGACTTGCAGTAAGAATTGAATTATAAGGGCCACAATTCATGTTCTTCAATTGAAAAGAGATAGCCCTGATGCGAACAGACTGGAATGCTAATGTAGCGACCTGGGTTCGAATCTTAGTAGTGCAAAAAGATTTTTTTATCAAAACACCTTAAAAACACAACAAAACTGCTAAACTTAATAGAAGCGCAATGTCAAACATAGAAGAGCCACCATGTCGAACATTAAAGAGCCAACATTTCAAATATAAAAGAGTTACCATGCCAAACATAAAATAAGCACTATGTCAAATATATACGTGACTCCATGTCAACGATTAAAAAGCCACAATGTCAAACATTTAAGAGCCACCATGTCAAACATTTAAGAGCCACCATGTCTAACATTAAAGAGCCACCATGTCGAAAATTAAAGAGCCACCATGTCCAACATATATGTGACTTCATGTCAAACATTCAAGAGCCACTATGTCAAAACATAAAAGTGCCATCATGTCAAACCTAAAAGAGCCACCATGTCAAACATAAAAGAGCCACCATTTCGAAAATTAAAGAGCCACTTTGTCTAACATTAAAGAGCCACCATGTCAAACATAAAAGAGCCACCATGTCAAACATAAAAGAGCCACCATGTCAAACAATAAAAAGCCACTTTGTCTAACATTAAAGAGCCACCATGTCAAACATAGAAGAGCCACCATGTCAGACATTGAAAAGCCACCGTATCAAACATAAAAGAGCCACCATGTCAACATAAAAGAGCCACCATGTCAAACATAAAGATACACAATTTCAAACGTAAAAGTAAGCGAATTTTAAAGGAGCCACTACAATGCTAAGGAAATTGTCGCACTAGCTACTTATTGTCTGGTGGATGCTTGCTATTTGGGGATGCTATCTATCTGGGGGATGCTTGCTCTCTGGAAGATGCTTGCTATCTGGGGGATGCTTGCTATTTGGGGGAAGCTTGCTATCTTGGGGATGCTTGCTTTCTGGGGGACGCTTGCTATCTGGGGGATGCTTGCTATCTGGGGGATGCTTGCTATCTGGGGGAAGCTTGCTATCTGGGGGATGCTTGCTATCTGGGGGATACTTGCTATCTAGGGGATGCTTGCTATCCGGGGGATGCTTGCAATCTGGGGGATGCTTGCTATCTGGGGGATGCTTGCTGTCTTAAGATGATTTCTTTTTGCATTGCACTTCATTTAAGTATTTTGTCTGTTTTCTTTGTGATTGTGAATGCTTTATTTTGCTATCTTTTTGTCTAACCATGTCTAACATTAAAGAGCCACCATGTCGAAAATTAAAGAGCCACCATGTCCAACATATATGTGACTTCATGTCGACCATTAAAGAGCCACCATGTCTAACATTAAAGAGCCACCATGTCGAACATTAAAGAGCCACCATGTCTAACATTAAAGAGCCACTATGTCGAACATTAAAGAGCCACCATGTCGAACATTAAAGAGCCAATATGTCCAACGTATATGTGACTTCATGTCAAACATTAAAGAGCCACCATGTCTAACATTAAAGAGCCATAATGTCAAACAATAAAGAGCCATCGTGTCGAACATTAAAGAGCCACCATGTCGAACATTAAAGAGCCACCATGTCGACCAGTAAAGAGCCACCATGTCAAACATTAAAGAGCCACCTTGTCTAACATTAAAGAGCCACCATGTCGAAAATTAAAGAGCCACCATGTCCAACATATATGTGACTTCATGTCAAACATTAAAGAGCCATCGTGTCGAACATTAAAGAGCCACCATGTCTAACATTAAAGAGCCACAATTTCAAACATTAAAGAGCCATCATGTCGAACATTAAAGAGCCACCATGTCTAACATTAAAGAGCCACCATGTCGAACATTAAAGAGCCACCATGTCGAACATTAAAGAGCCACCATGTCTAACATAAAAGAGCCACCATGTCGAAAATTAAAGAGCCACCATGTCCAACATATATGTGACTTCATGTCAAACATTAAAGAGCCACCATGTCTAACATTAAAGAGCCACCATGTCTAACATTAAAGAGCCACAATTTCAAACATTAAAGAGCCATCATGTCGAACATTAAAGAGCCACCATGTCTAACATTAAAGAGCCACCATGTCTAACATTAAAGAGCCACCATGTCGAAAATTAAAGAGCCACCATGTCCAACATATATGTGACTTCATGTCAAACATTAAAGAGCCACCATGTCTAACATTAAAGAGCCACCATGTCTAACATTAAAGAGCCACAATTTCAAACATTAAAGAGCCATCATGTCGAACATTAAAGAGCCACCATGTCTAACATTAAAGAGCCACCATGTCGAACATTAAAGAGCCACCATGTCGAACATTAAAGAGCCACCATGTCAAACATAAAAGAGCCACCATTTCTAACATTAAAGAGCCACCATGTATAAAATTAAAGAGCCACCATGTCGAACATTAAAGAGCCACCATGTCGAACATTAAAGAGCCACCATGTCCAACATATTTGTGACTTAATGTCAAACATTAAAGAGCCACCATGTCTAACATTAAAGAGCCACCATGTCGAACATTAAAGAGCCACCATGTCCAACATATATGTGACTTCATGTCAAACATTAAAGAGCCATCATGTCGAACATAAAAGAGCCACCGTGTCTAACATAAAAGGACCACCATGTCAAACATTAAAGAGGCACCATGTCAAAAATTAACAGCCACCATGTCTAAGATTAAAGAGCCACCATGTCGAACATTATAGAGCCACCATGTCGAATAATAAAGAGCCACCATGTCGAACATTAAAGAGCCACCATGTCGAACATAAAAGAGCCAGCATGTCAAACATAAAAGGACCACCATGTCAAACAATTAAGAGGCACCATGTCGAACATTAAAAAGCCACCATGTCGAACATTAAAGAGCCACCATGTCTAACATTAAACAGCCACCATGTCTAACATTAAAGAGCCACCATGTCGAACATTAAAGAGCCACCATGTCTAACATTATAGAGCCACCATGTCGAATATCAAAGAGCCACCACGTCAAACATTAAAGAGCCACCATGTCAAATATTAAAGAGCCACCATTTCAAACATTAAAAAGCCATCATTACAGACATTAAGGTGCCACCAGGTCAAACATTAAAGAGCCACCATGTCTAACATTAACCAGTCACCATGTCAAGTATATTCGTGACTCCATGTCAAACATCAAAGAGCCATCATGCCAAACATATAAGAGCCACCATGTCGAAAAAAAGCCACCACGTAGAACATTAAAGAGCCACCATGTCAAACATAAAAGAGCCAACATGTCAAACATTAAAGAGCCACCATGTCGAAGATTAAAGAGCCACCATGTCAAACATTAAAGAGCCACCATGTCAAATATTAAAGAGCCACCATTTCAAACATTAAAGAGCCATCATTACATTAAGGTGCCACCAGGTCAAACATAAAAGAGCTGCCATGTAGAACATAAAAGAGCCACCATGTCAAACATAAAAGAGCCACCATAAAAGATACACAATTTCAAACGTAAAAGTAAGCATCATGCCAATTTTAAAGGAACCACTGTAGAGCTAAGGAAATTGTTGCACTAGCTACTTATTGTCTGGGGGATGCTTGCTATCTGGGGGATGCTTGCTATCTGGGGGATGCTTGCTATCTGGGGGATGCTTGCTATCTGGGGGATGCTTGTTGTCTTGGGAAAATTTCTTTTTACATTACACTTTATTTGAGCAGTTTGTCTGTTGTCTTTGTGAAGGCTTTATTTGGCTGCATGTCTTTTTGTTACTTGTAGAGAACAGAGATTCTATCCAGATTTCCCCCAACGGGGGGGGGGCGAAGATTGCTAGTTTAAAGCTAAAATCGAACATTCATGATCTAACAATATTTTGTCACAACGCAAAGAACTATGACATGCATTTAATAGTTGAAAAAATCGGTATGATTCCAGACATACACCTTGACTGCATCGCAGAGAACAAGGAGAAGTTTAAGTGTGTTGATATTAAACAGGATAATTCGGGTACAGGTAAAATAAGACTGAAGGATTCATATCAATTTCTAGCTGCCAGTCTAGACGAACTAAGCAAGAATCTAAAAGATGAACAATGTACATATACAAAGATGTTTGCAAGTAAAATTTACAACAGTGATGAATCATTTAAACTCCTGAGAACCAAAGGCTTCTACCCCTATGAAAATATTACTGGGTATTACGGATTTGAAGAAGGTTTACCACCACAGGAGAAGTTCTTTTCAAAGCTAACAGACTCTGGAATCTCTGACAAAGACTATGAGCACGCGAAGCATGTCTATAATTACTTTAATTGTCAAAACTTCTTCCAGTATCACCTGCTTTACCTCTTCACAGATGTGTTTCTGCTGGCCGATGTGTTTGAAACCTTCAGATATACCTGGTACACAGCATATGGCCTCGATCCAGAACATTATGTGTCTCTGCCTGCCACTAGCTGGGAATCTTTGCTTAAAATGAAAGGGGATCAAGATCCAGATTGGTACATTGAACTTCTTACAGACATTGACATGTACAATTTTGTCGAATCGTCAAAGCGAGGGGGAATCTCAATTTGCGTTAACAGGTATGCAAAAGCAAACAATCCCTACATTGAATCTTACAATAAGGAGCAGCCCTCAAACTACATTACTTACTTGGACGCTAATAATCTCTACGGGTGGGCGATGAGTCAAGATCTTCCAGTTAGAGATTTTCGATGGCTACCTTCATCAGAATTTAAATGGGACTTTTCATTGGCTGCCATTTATGAGGTTGATGTTTACATTCCACCAGAGCTTCACGACTATTTCTCTGACTTTCCACCCTTCCCAGAGAACATCAAGTGCCCGAAAATAATCGAAACTCCCAATAGAACTTGGCACCTGTCAGGAACAGAAAAAGAACATACAGAGAAACTAACACAGAATCTAAACAACAAGACACGTTACAAAATCCATTACAAACTGCTTCAGTATTTTATCTCACTTGGTTGTAGGGTCACCAAAGTTCACAGGGCTCTTACATTTACAGAGGAAGCGTGGATGAAACCCTACGTTGATAAGAATACCCAGTTTAGGACCAAAGCAACCAACGACTTTGACAAGAACCTCTTTAAGTTGGCCAACAACTCTGTCTATGGCAAGACTCTTGAGAATGAGAGGAAAAGAACAAACCTGAAACTTGTTACCTCATCAGAGCCTGCTGTTATTCAGGCAAATATGTCAAAACCAACATTCAAAGAACTCCATATCTTTAATAGCTACCTAGGTGTGATCATATTTTTACAAAACCAAGGTGACGCTGCGCAAGCCGATCTATACAGGTGTCACTGTACTCGACGAATCAAAACGTCTGATGTACCAATTCTTCTATGGCATGAAGCAGCAGTACAAGGATAAAATGAAACTCTTGTACACTGACACAGACAGTTTTATTATGGACATTCAAACAGAAGACATTTATCAGGACATGCTGCAGCAAAAAGATTTGTTTGACTTGTCTGAGTATGATGAATCTTTCAGGACACAGAATGGCGATCAAGTGTTTGACGCCACTAACAAGAAAGTGATTGGGAAAATGAAGGACGAGATTGCTGGTGACATAATCACTGAATTCATTGGGTTGAGAGCAAAGTCCTATTTTGTAAAATGTGAGTCGTCAGACCCAATTAAAAAATCAAAGGGAATTCTTAAACGCGTGGTTAGGAAGGAAATTAATGAAGTTGAATACAGAGACGCCTTGAATTGCAACAAAAAGACATCACATGAGTTCTCAAAGCTACAATCTAAAAACCATATTATTCACACAATTCAGCAAAAGAAGATTGGACTGTCAGGTGCAGATAACAAGAGATTCATTTTTGATGACAATATTAACAGTCTACCGTTCGGGCACTGGAGATTGGGTTTAGGAGGTGGAAGTTGGGTTTAGGAGGTGGAGGTTAGGTTTAGGTTTAAGAGAAAGTTTAATAAACCTTATAAAAAATGACAACAAATAACTTTCTTGGAGATTTGGCTAACGAACTGGAAATCCCAAACTTTAGAGGAATATTTATGAGGGACACTCTGCCTGATTTTCCTCTAAGAAAAGAATGTGGCATCATGAACTTTGACACCACTGATAAGCCAGGATCTCATTGGGTTTGCTGGGTGATTGATCCCGATCGCAAGCACAAGTGTTATTACTTCGATAGCTATGGGACGGCAGTACCAGAAGAGCTAATAAATTATATGAAGGGAAAAATAATAAAAACATTTACCACTCAGACTTTATTCTTCAAGGTCTTAGCAGTGATATTTGCGGTGAGCTGTGCATGACTGTTTTGTATGCAATGACCAAAACACGAAAGACCTACAAGGAAATTATTCTTGGCTGTGTTTCATAGGGGTTCATTGTGCATTTCTCGTTGTCCTTTTTACCGAATTTCTTGCCGCATAATGTTGAAAAACTTTCTCGAGTTCATTTTTCAGCTGACTCATGTCATCAGTACCGACCATGTTCAAGTTCATTCGAATTGGTTGTTCATAAAGATCCTGAATGGTTTTGAACTCATCCTCTGAAATGAACTTATCCTCGATTGCCCTTGAAATGTACCCTATGATTGAAGTGTGCACTCCTTTCTCTTTTACTTGCTTCTCCTGTAGCTGCTTTAGTTTTTTTCGCCTGTTTCGCGCTAATGCTCCAGTAATTGCTGAAATAAGTCCACATGCAGCACCTACTGAACCAAGTGGAATTGCGATTGGGGCTGTGATGGCTGGCAACACTGAGACAGCTGCAGCAGACCCAGTTAGAACAGACACAGTTCCTAGAATCATATTGCTGTAGTCGAAAAATTTACAGTGGCTGTCATAGCGCTTAATTTTCTTTGTGTTGTGGAAAATATTTTTTTCAAGATCATCGCGCATTTTTTGAATCTCCACCAGTCGAAACTGTTGAGAGTTACAAGTAATGACGGGGTAGAGTTTTTGTTGCTCATATTGGGGTGCACTAGGTGCACTAGGTGTTGTGGGAGCATTCTGATCATAAAGAGAATTTTGAGCATCTATTTTTAGGGAATTTTAAAAAAAAAATCGGCAACTAGTTGGTGGTGGTTAGATTTGTTTTACGTTTGGTTGCTTTGTCTGCAATCACGGCAACGGGTCCCTTCGAATCTGCCTATTCATTGTCTGTGAGCTCCATTCTACGCCTGATCTCAAACAAGTCGGTTGGATCACTTATTTCCCTTGTGGTCTGTGGTGCCTCTTCAGCGTCAATGTTTTTGAGATTATGCAAGCGTTCAAGACGACCGATTCTTCTCACCGATTTCTGCCATTCGGTAAAAAATAAATCTACAAAGACTTTATTTGCAGTAATTCTTACTTTGATTTGATCATGCAACGCTGTTGACTGATTCATGAACTCTTCTAAATTCCTCACTTTACATGTGTTGGTTGCGACGTTTTTTTTAATTCTATCATGCAACGCTGTTGACTGGTTCATGAACTCTTCAAAATTCCTCACTTTAACTGTGTTTGTGAAAACTCCTTCTTCAAGAATGCGCATCCGCCTATCAATGGAGTTTCTCAGAAGATTAATTGTCGATGCTAAATTTGTTCTTAAGCCGTTGATTTGCGAGACCGCCGAAGTTATTTCTGACCTTAGTTCATTAGTTGCGTTTAACAACGGCACATAAAGCTTATCACTTTCAAACTTCTACCTAGCTACTTTAAGCCTGAGATCTTCCATGTTTATTTGCAACTGGTGCATGGAGCGCTCTAATTGTTTCAGTCTGTTTTTATTCAGTTTGATCTCTGGGATCTCTTCATCAGTGTTAATGTAGCGCTTATCAAGGAAGGAAGTTGTGAGAGTGCTGTTGCCTGTAGTTGACTCACCTGCAAAATTAATAGACATTTTTTTAAATAAAAAATTAAAGTAAAATTCTTTTCTCCTTATTAATCATGACAAACTGATAGGGTTGGTTCCACTTTTCATAGCATATGTTAACAAATTCCTCCTGTGATATTGTTCTGTTAGAGTTCTTAGCTGGATATGTAATGTGAGCTGGGGCAATGACCTCATTATAAAATCGTTTCAGTCGATCTTGTGGTATGGTTGGGAAAGGAGAATCAAATTACAGTTACCTCTAATTGTTTTATTTGGCAGTTCAAACCAGTTTTGGGCAATGTAAATAACATTGCAATTATTATGTCTACCCCGGGTGAAATAATTTTCTATCTGTTTCTGGGGACTGGTCATGCAGTCATCAAAGACAATCAGGTGCTTTCTCCCCTTTTCTAGTTCATCAGGTTGAGGTAAGAGTTTAGTTTTAGGATCTATCTGTGGATCTCCATAAGTGAAAACTTTAATGTTTTGCCATTTTTCATTGTCTGGGATGTGCTTTGCGTATTCAGTGGCTACAACTTCCGGGTTGCTGTTGAGGTCTTTTTGATGTCTAAAACATTGAATAATATCTTCCTTGTTGAGTTTGTTCTGTAGGCCCGCTACTAGCATTTTATACTCATCTTGATACAGAGTGGGTGAATAGATATGTAGTGTGTCATAATCGAGGAATCCAGGTCTGAGGAGCATGTTAAAAAACTCTGAAGGTTTTCCCTGACCCAGATGAGCCAACAACAATGCATCGGAAGTGCCCTGGAATTATCTCGTTGTGAGCAAATTTTATCTGATTGCGTGTCCAGTGGGGATGAAAGTCGTTTGTGAAGTCCATTTTTTTATGTAAAAAAACTTTTTCTTTTTAAACTTGTGTATTTAAGACGCGTGTGTCTTTTTTCGGGATGTGTATGTGTGTGTCTCTTTGCGGGATGTGTGTGTCTTTTTTTCGGGTTGTGTGTGTCTTTTTTCGACTAGTCCTACATCCGACTAGTCCTACACCCTCACACCTCTTTTACCGTCAGGGTGCACCAAATTAGTCAAATTTAAAACCGCCTCCTTTTTTATATTCAGCTCTCATCTTTGCGTAGATGGCTGGATCGACACTATCTGCACTCGGTGCAAGGGGTTGAATATCTGGTATTGATTTCCGGGTTTCATTAACCGTATCTTTAATTTTTTTGGCTGCTGTGGCTACACTGCCAGCCGCTTCGGCAACGTTCTTGATGTTCTCTTTGTTCTCTCCAATGACCTTAAAAATCTTGGCCCCCTGAGCGATCAAATCGGCAAGGCCATTCCCAGAGCGTTCTTTTCTTGGATAGTGGCCTGCAGGGAAAAGTCCAGATCCACGTTTAATAAGATTAAGTTCCTCTTTGTCATAGTATTTGTCAATGTCTTTTTCGAAAATAAGTGGCATTTTTACTTGAAATAAATTATTTTTTGTTGAACCGCGAAAGCAGAAGCTCTCTCGCCCTCTTATCGATGTATTTTCTCTCAAGCATTTTATTGAGGATGTTGACAAATTCTTTTCTATTCTCGTCTTTCATTCCGGTCTTTGCCGCTCCTAGAAGAACCGCTACTCGCTTGTAGATTTCAGAAATTCCTTTTCCAGTTGAGGGCGGTTGGTCTTGAGGTTGTGGAGTTGGTTGGGCTTGTGGCTGCTGGGGAGGTGATGCAAAAGACTGCTCACTTTCAGAGATGGAACTGTCATGTGGTGCCTGTCTTTGTTGAGGTGTGAAAACTCTTTGCTTGATTCTGTTCATTCGATCTGGAGAGTGTTGTTCTAAGTGTTGCCAATCTGTTGGGTTTTGTTTCTTATATTCAGCTACTTGAGTCGGATCTGCATTTTCCAGTTGCCTGAGTACTTCTGTGAAATGTTGCTGCTGCTGTGGTTGTGGTTGTTGTTGCTGTTGTTGTTGTTGTTCTAGATATTTTATGACTTCCGCCTGATCTGGCAAATCGAACCATTGTTTAAAGTGCTTGTACTTTTTGAATCTAGTCAGGTTGACACCGTTATCATACATAAGTCTCAGGACTTCTGGGGCCTTTAGTATTTCTATATCTCTAGCAAGAGCAAAAGTCACCAGATCTCTATAGTTCTTTAGCTGTTTGTCCGAGATTCTCTCTTGGTTCTTGGTCATAAAAGTCAGTAAGGTTTCTGTGAAAGGAATGCTCTTAGTTTCCGAGCCTTTGACAACAGAAATATGTTTCTTATTTATGTCGATATAATATTCCACTGGTTCATTATAAATGTTTTTTCTCCACATACTTATTCCAAATACATATTTCCCATCATGTTCGACACGCTCTACTGGTCCAAAAATGTTATCTGTCACTTTTAGTTGTGATTGATGTGGTTGTGGTTGTTGTGGTTGCGGCTGTATCTGTGGTGCTTCTGGAATTTTGCCCAAAACCTTTTGCACTTGGGTTTCCTGTATGTCGTCGATAGTTTCTTTGACCTGATCAATATTTTTCTTAGCTTCTCCATACCCGGGTTTATGAAACTCTGTGGCTGCTTGGACAAACTCATTGTAGGATTGTTGCTCCTTATTTATTAGCCCGGTAACTCGTTTCTCTGCTTGTGCTAGCTTCTCCAATTCAGATATCTGCTGTGTACTTTTCCGCTTCATTTCTTATTTTATTTTAATTTTTAGTTAAAAAATGAACGACCCACTGACACCAGTTTTCTACAAAATTAACAAGCCTATTTTGAGTGATGATAGCACAATCAAAGCGACTCAGGTAAGAGTTCCCAGTCAGGAAAATCAGAATGAAACTAATCTTGGTCCTGGTCAAACACTGACATTTACATACAATGGATGTTCGTCTTTGGTTAGTGTGCACAGTCTTAAGAGCGGATTCCATATGACATTTCAATTCAAGACAAAGGGTGGTGCGGATGCGGCTCGTGCTAACGTTGACAAGCATGATGCGGATGTGGCTCTGATCAGTAAATTTTGGGCGTACATGTTCAAGGAGTTTAGTGTATCGAATGGGAGCACAGAGTTGGAGCGAATCGCCAACTTTGGAATTGTCTATGACGCTCATTGTTTGATCGAGAATTCTGATTTTATTCAGTTGGGAAGTGGTGCGGGTTTTATTGCAGACGAAAAAGAAGGAGATATCAATGACAGTGGCTATAAAAATAGGAAGAAGAGATACAACTGTGCATTGCAAGGTGCAGATGATGCTGCTAAGAACCCGCTGTATCGGTCTGTTGATGTATTTGTACCATTGAGATTCATGAGTGGATTCTGTAATACATTTAATCGACTGACTAGTAACTTTAGCTACACATTTAGGATGACTAGAGTTGATCGCAGTAGAGTGTTGTGGACTGGGGCGGACCACACTGGGATGGAGGTGAAGCTAACCGGAATCGAGCTGTATTTGGAAGTCATTGAGCCAAAGACTGCACTAAAAGCTGATTATCTCAAGGCAATAGAGAAGGACATTGATGTTGCATACACGGCCTACATGTGTCGAGATGAGCGAAACGAAACTAGAACAAACATCTGCATTAAAGAGGGATCATGCAGCAATCCAAGGTATATTATTATTAACATGAGAAACCCAAATAGCATTATACGCTACATGCATGGAGACGTGCGGTCCATTCAGCATGAAATCAGTGATAATCTTTACCCTGCACTGCCACAAAATGGAGATTTCAGTCAGAACAAGATTAGCAAATTTTACAACGAGTTGGTCGACTTGGCTGTGAAAGAGAACAATGGAATTGCTATCACTGCTCTTCAATATGGAACTCTATATCCGATGTTTGGCGCTGATGTGTCTGCCAGACAAATGCCTACTGATAACAGCCCTGTGAATATCGTGAATAACATTGAGAGGACTGCCGCAACACCTGTGGACTTGTACATTATCTATGCATTTGAGAGGAAGGTGAAGCTTAACATGATCAACAATTCATCCAGTAAAGTTTAAATATTTTTTTAGGACAAAAAAATGGAAGCTATAGCCGAAAGACTAAATAACATTGTTTCACACTCTAAGGAGAGCATTCCTATTACAATAACCGGGCGAATTAATGACTCAAACGGGATATTTGTTGAAAAATTAGAGCAGGCGATTCGCCTGGATCCAGGTGCTAAATACCATGTCTATCTTAACGACTTCACTGGTTGGTCAAACGTTCCCAATGTGATGGCAGCAAATAATAAGTTTTATTACAAATGGAAAGGTGCAGCAGCAGACCCTGTGGTATTCCATGTGAGCACGCAAAGTGTGGATACCTACAATAACTTTCTAGAAAATGTCTTTACTAAGAGAGGCCATTTTGAGACACCTGATGCGAGTAAGCCAGAGAAGAAACTGTTCCCTGTCAAACTAACCTATGATCTCACTGTAATGAGAGTGGTCATGCAAGTTCACAAAGATGCGGAGGTTGAGTTTAAAGATGACACTTGGTATAGGGAACTGGGATTCGAGAAGAAAGTTTATAAGGCAGAATCCGCGGCGCGGACCGCCACTCAAGCATCGGGGACTGTTAGAATGGTCCGGGAAAGTGTAAGCGGTTTGTTCTTAGCACCCAATATTGCAGACATTGTAAAGGGTTTGAATATTCTAATCAGAAGCAATCTCAGTCTTGATTGGGTATTTAAGGGAAAGCGAACGAATATTTTGTACAATATCTCCAACTCTGTAGCTGGAGGACAGATGGTGGTAGAGAAACCAAATCCAGTGAAAAGAGTTGTATTGAGTAATAAGGAGATTCACGAGATTGTGCTACAGTTTGAGACTGAAGATGGGATGGGTGTTGATTTCAACGGTGAAGAGTTTGTATTGACGTTGATCATTGAGAGAATGTAAGAAATCACAATTGCTTAATGATTTCTGCAAAGTTATAGTAGCTGTCGTAATCGTTAATGACTACTCCATACTTATGAAACCAGTGTCTTTGGAGAGCTAGATTAATATTAGGGACATTGATATCAACGTCGGGCCAATATTTTCTCATGTACTCGCTGCATTCAAGTTTGCATCGGTACTTGGATTTGTACAATGGATTAGGCTGAGTATAATAAGAACCTGGAGAGACAACTGGAAACATTTTTTTATTGAGAATTTTATTTTTTTTCAAAGGGTAAGGACCCTGCGCTGATAATTTAAAGTCTTAGGGATTTGGTTTCATGTTGCGGATTGAATGTGGGGAGAAGAATTCAGATTATTTTCTGATTGTTTCGAAGATGCTATGGGTGGATTTCGAGCTGTTATGCTCAGAGCATAAACCCTCAGAGCATAACAGTAGGACACCTGTTATGCTCTGATTCTGTCAGGGATAAAATGGATGGATTTAATGGGATTATGGAGGACGTTTTGTGAGCGAGTGCGACCCCCCTTTTTTCTGATTCTGTCGGGGATAATATGGATGGATTTAATGGGATTATGGAGGACGTTTTGTGAGCGAGTGCGACCCCCCTTTTTTTCTGATTCTGTCGGGGATAATATGGATGGATTTAATGGGATTATGGAGGACGTGAAAAATTTTGTCCCAGAAGCCCCCTCATGCCTTCTACTGCGCCGAGCTCTGCACTGAGAAGCCGGCCTGCTTCGGCTTCAGCTGGCTGCAGGGTCTGTGCCGACTCTTTGACTGGCTGGCATTCAGCAGCACGGATGGCTGACAGGCCTTGGAGCCATGCGATGTGTACACCAGGATTGTCGGTAAGATGTCCTGCACTAAGTATTTAGAATTTGACTAATTCACTTTTGCGGATACTATTGTGCAATATTGGTCAAGTTCGAAGTGAAAAGCTCGTGTTACAAGTACTTTGACCGCATATAATTTCCAGACCCGCAGGCGCAAACTCGGCTAAAACTTGAAAACTGCACGCAGAGCTCAACGTTGAAGTCAAGCGTTTGCGGACGAGCGATTGACGGAAACAGGAACCAACACTATCGTGCAGGTTCCTGCACCCACACCGGCCGCAAGCCGTCCGAATGGTGGGAGGGGCAGCTGGCCGCTCCGTCGCTTGTCTCTTACGTCACCATCTACAATAGGCAAGACTGCTGCGCTGAAAGACTCAAAAAATTCTCGCTGCAGGTGGACGGCGTCGAGTGCAACCAAGTGAACCTGACGGAGCCGTTCTCCGTGGCCAACTTCAGCTGCAACGCCTTCGGCAGCCGAGTTCGAGTGACGAACCTGCTCAGCCACTTCTTGACCATTTGTGAGATCGAGGCTTACTGGTAAGCTGAACTGGTGTTGGCGAGTGGTCGCGGCGGCGACCTCACAAGTGCAACTGCACTATGGAACTGCAAGCAGACTTTTGTGACATTTAAAAGCTACAATGGAAACAAGGAAATCAAAAAAACTTTCTAATCCATGTAGTTAGCTATAGGGAACTTCAAGCATTAAAAAAATTAGCATGACTTGAGACTTTGAATTTTTTTTGCTTTTTGGACGTCTGCGTTGGAGACGACCACAATGGCATTAGATAAACTGACCTACGAGTGAACACGCACTTCAGTAAAAGGGCGCAACATTCAAAATCTACGGAAAAAGTTTTGAAAGCCACTTTTCGCCGAAAGAGACACTATGGAGATAGGAAGTTTTCATTTTTTCGTCACAAAAATTGTTATTGCTTTTGATAGGAAGCAGATCCAGTGTTCATCTTTTGATATGTTGTGCCTTTCTTATAACTCATTGATATCCATACAGCTTTCTCATTTCTATTTCTCATTCTACGTACAATTGCATATGTCCTGTGCCTAGTAGCTAACCCTTAAAATGGCGCGGCTCAGCTCATTGGTTTATCAACCTTTTTTGTCATTCTTAGCTGACTGTGTAACAATATGTGTAACAGAGATGATAAAATCGATTCATAAACCCAAAGATTCGAGCTGTGCCACGCATTTTTATGACTTTAGGTACAGGAAATGTACGTAGAATAAAAAATGAACAAAGAATCCCAATTTTCTGAACGAAAAGCTTTCTGAATATCTGTAGCGTGCCTGAAAAATAAATGAGGCTTGAAAGCGGCGGTTCAATTATTTATTATCGATAATCGAGATTACCGGAAAAACACTTGCTTATTAGCTGGGTTTGCCTGGTGTATATTTATAGCAAAATTAACGGTGTTCTGGAAATTTCTTTAGAATTATAACAAAGATACAACGTTATAATGTAAACTGTAGCTAATACGGATAAATGCGTTGAATAAGAATATGGCTAATAATTAAACTATAAGATATGTAAAGGTTCCGCGTAGAAATATTTTGTTATGGAAATTCGAAGAAAAATGCAGAAATTTCTTTTACTTAATTTGGAAATTTTACTCGTATAGAATGCGCGAAGGGGAAAGGAAACTTCTAGAAACTAGGTACATTGGAATAACATCGCTACAACAGTTCCCCCGCCGGAGACGGAGTCACCTGGAGAAGTACAGGAAAAAGTGATATACATTAGATGATGAATTGGGGGGGCGTGGACATGTACGTTTGTACATGCAGATTTCAAACTGTTACAGCATAGGGGCGATGATGTACATATTCAATAATAAGTGAAACGTTATTTCTGGTGAAGTCAAGCTGCTTGATTAATTAGTCATTTCGCAAATCAGACCTTACTGCGATGCCCCCGGTTGGCCGAATAGCAATGTACATAGACGGAATGTGCCAGGATGCAGACAGACGACACCCGGAACAAGATCGGTGCACCGTGAGTCGAGGCGGGCTGTCGCTCTGCTTCGGTAGGCATCTCGTAGCAGGTGGACACGCAACGCGCTTCTGGTAGGAGAACTTGGGATGCTTGTGGCACGCTCAGCCACACTCCAGGACGACGGATCGTCAGGCAGGACGACCTTTCGAATTGCAGGCAGACTCCCGAGACTAATATGAGGACGACGGCGGGCAGTCGCTGAATATTGCTGGGCATGGCTGATGGAGCGCACAAGGCGAACCGATTGACAGGCTGGGTTGCCCCTCGGGATGTCGATCACCTCGTGGAAGGTGTCATATAAAGACGATCGCCGAAGGTTTCAGCCGCGCGTTCCTTGGTCAATAGCAGCTTGGTTGACTGATGATATTTCGGCTTATTTTGGCGTAGAATTTGGTGGGGCTCACGGAAGACTCTATCGAACGGCCTGGTAATAACCCGTGTAGGCATTTTCTGGCGGTCGTCGATTGAGATCCGTGCCAACTTCGGTACAGCGTTTGCAGAATTAGGTTTCGTATATGATGACTTCGGCAGAGACAGTAGTTGGACGACGGCCGCGTGCAGACGACGATGATGAAGCATGGCGTTGATGGCGATGTCGATGATGGCGTTATGCTACTTACAGGCAGTATTTACAGCGGTATTTACACACACGTACGCGCTTCATCCATGCTTCGCCAGCGTAGCCCCCTTACTGGGGACTCAGATGAATGTTGGACGCCTCGCCGGACCAGTTGTAGCGTGCCTGAAAAATAAATGAGGCTTGAAAGCGGCGGTTCAATTATTTATTATCGATAATCGAGATTACCGGAAAAACACTTGCTTATTAGCTGGGTTTGCCTGGTGTATATTTATAGCAAAATTAACGGTGTTCTGGAAATTTCTTTAGAATTATAACAAAGATACAACGTTATAATGTAAACTGTAGCTAATACGGATAAATGCGTTGAATAAGAATATGGCTAATAATTAAACTATAAGATATGTAAAGGTTCCGCGTAGAAATATTTTGTTATGGAAATTCGAAGAAAAATGCAGAAATTTCTTTTACTTAATTTGGAAATTTTACTCGTATAGAATGCGCGAAGGGGAAAGGAAACTTCTAGAAACTAGGTACATTGGAATAACATCGCTACATATCAATAGAGCAATAAGAAAGGCACAACATATCAAAAGATGAACACAGGGTCTGTCTCTTATTGAGAGCAATAAAAATTTTGTGCTGAAAAAATGAAAACTTCCTATCTCCGTAATGTATTTTTCGGCGAAAAGTGGCCTTCAAAGCTTTAGTGGTCCTTGAGAGTGAACTTAATCTGACAATGACCTTGCTTGTTCTTTTTTGGTTGGTAGGTTTTCTTTTTTGTTGCAAGTTCGACTTTTCAACAATCGCCAAATGAGTCAGTCTAAGTTACTCATAGTAGTACTAATTCGAACATGCTAAACTTTAAAATCTAGTGAAAAAAAGGTTATATTTGACAGAAACAGGACACACGAAGAAGATTAAGAGTTGCTAGCTAAACTGCATGCTTATTATACAACACACGTTCAATAAAACACAAAAATTAGGCTAAACAGAAGCTATGAAGAGTTTTTAATACTAAAAAACTAGAGTTGTTTATTTCTCGAGAGTAATATGTTTTTTTTAATATCATAGCATAAAAATAAATTCTCTAAAAAGTATCACAGTGTGCTTTTCTATTCGAAAGTTTTAGCATCATAAGATGAAATACTCGTATCTAATCAACTAATTTTGAAGTTAATTCAAGTAAGCTATAAAACTAAAAACATCATAATTAAAAGGTTAAAACTATATTCAGCCTGAAAAAATGTTTTCTTTGCTTGAGTATCGCACAACTATTTAAGATAAATAACTCATGTTTAAGAAAAAAACTCAGAAAAACTCAGAAGAAAAATAAACAAAAATAGTAAAAGCACCCGCCAGATTTAAGTTGCCAACAATGTTTTGTTGCAAGCATTTTCTAATTTTTGTAGTAATACATGTAGATCAGAAATTTCATCTACCAACCGTTATACCTGATCGCATATACCTTAACCTTTGTATCCAGTTATTAAAGTAGTTTTAAAGCTTCAAAAAAGCTTTAACAAAACCCCAAATCAATTCTAAAACTTTTCTGATCAACTTAAACCTGAATCCAATCCATAAAAGTTAAAAGTTGAAAACGTAATTCGTTTCTAAAACTCAGAACCAATTCAAATCCAGTGAAATTCACCCAGTATATCAAATTCAGTCAGTTTCAGCCGCTCTGACGTCTCGGTTCCCTACGGCCGCATCCGAGTGCTCAGTAGTTTGCGTCTTCTGTCGTCGGCGTCTCTTTTTCTGTTTCTTCTCAAGCAGCTCTGTGATGCCTTTAATCTGGTCTTGTATGCCTTTTATGCTCGATTCCATGGAAATTATCTTTTCCAGTGTCGCGTTGGTGT
The DNA here is from genome assembly GCA_002269645.1 of Macrostomum lignano. Taxonomy (NCBI): domain Eukaryota; kingdom Metazoa; phylum Platyhelminthes; family Macrostomidae; genus Macrostomum; species Macrostomum lignano. The sequence goes on from NIVC01000048.1 coordinate 93,402, forward strand.
CAGACTGCTGTCTCTGCACTTGAGGTCGACCGCTCAGGTCTTCCCGGCTAGATTGAGCTGTCAGATTTCTTTCCGGCCTGATGTCATCTTGGGCGTCGTGACGTTTTAGCGGCGGTCGGCGGCTCGATCCGTCACCACTGCAAGCGATGTCGGCCAGCTTGTTGTCGAGGCCCTCCTCCAGCGACTTCAGTTCCTTCCGGCTCCAGTCCGGGTCGGTCAGCAGTTTCGGTCGGATCCGGCGGAACTGCATGGCTTGAAAGCGGAGAAACCTAAGGTAGCGCTCTGGGTAGTTCTTAGGGGTGAGCCACCATTTCTAAAAAAGGAAATTGTCGTAACGAGACAGTGAAAAAATGATATAAATACCGACACAAGTGACAAGTTTATAATGGGTTAACTGGGATGTGGTAGTAGATAGATACACGCACCTTATTGTTGTTCTCGTCTTCAGCTCCGTGAGGGCTGATTTTGGTTTGGCAGCAAAAGCAGTCGCTGAGCATCTTATAGATGTAGTAGAGGCAGGACAGAGGAGGCGGCACGGGACTGAGGCTCTCGTACTCTCGTAGCATAGAAAAGTAGGTCTTGCGCCAGATCCCCAAGGCTTCGTTGGCCATGCGGCTGACTCGAAGGTTGAACAGAGCAATCAGCAGGTTCAGCATAACAATGTTCACGAGCCCCATGAATAGGAACAGCATCAGATTCTCGAACACGCCGATACCCTGCACGTGAGCAGTCTTGCCGATGGTAACGTTGGTCAGCGATGGCGGGTTGAAGTCGATTTTGTCGAAATTCGTAAACAAAATGTTAAACGGCAAAGTCATAACTTGAGTGAACGCGTCCCATCCGTACCAACTGCTGTTATATTTTTCGAAGTCGTGTCCGTACTGGTCACCGGGAAAAGCAGGTTGAAGAAGAACACTCCAAAAGCGTAAATAAACACAGAAATGATGGCCATAAACGGGGCCAGATCGTTAAACAGCAGACTCCACAGCATTGATACGATCGGCCCGATGACTCCCGAGTAGCTGAGGAAATGCACCCAGCGAAACATCAGCAGTCCGAAGGCGATGGTGAAGACCATCTGGGAGGGGTAGGCCTCTTGCAGAGGTCGATGCAATGCCAGCAGAGCCCACTTCCAAGCCAGGCCAACTATCATCGCCAAGATCACAGTGCAGTCGAAAAAGTTGAGCACCTGTTCGCAATAGTTCGGGCATCTGCAAATGTGTGTTTCGCCAATAAGGTAAGTTCGAATCTTCTTCCGCCTGCGCATGTCGATAATCTCCTGCATAGTGAAGCTGATGGTGAACAGGACAATCACAATGTCGGAGTACCAGCCGGATTCGAAGCTTCTCTTGAAGTCGATAACGTACCAAGTAAAGAACAAGGTGAACGCTCCAAAAGATGCGCAATGGAGCCAAAATTTTGATAGCGGAGAGAACGAACGGTACAGACAACTTCGAGAATTACTCGCCTCTGGTCCTGATGGATTGGAATTTTGATGCTGCGGCTGTTGCTGCTGACTCTCCTCTCCGCAGCAGCTGGGTTCGCGTCCTTGCTCGAAGTTTTTCTGTGCCAGGTTGAAGATACAGTCGGTAGCAAACAGCTCATTGCAATTGGCCATTTCTATCATGGCAATGATGGTGCCCTGTTTTACCACGCCTTTCTCATTTCTGAAAGGAAACAACGGACCCTTGACGCCCTTCTCGTCAGAGATTCGGCCTTGAATATAGTCGAAAAGCAGCTTTCTTTCGTCGGCGTCTGCGCTAGCAAACAACTCGTCGAGAGCGTTCACAGCGATGCTCAGTATTTTCTCGTGCAGCTGCTGCAACTTTGCATGCTTGCCGCGCGCCTTGGCTCGCATCTTGAGTATTTTCGGGCCCAGCTCAACCAGCAAGCTGATGCTGGCAGGAATTAGCTCGAACTGACGAGTGAGAACCAGGTCAGGAAGAATTTCGTCCTTCTTGAAGAATGCAGCCATGTCGATGATCAGCAGCTCAGAGGACAAATCAAACCGCTCACGGCTGCAAAATTTCTGCTGCCGAGGGAAGTGCTTGGCGGCGCTTGGTTCTTGAATCTTCTCAATGAGATATTCAAACATTGCTGCTCCAATATTTGACGTGATGATATCGATTCGCAGGGCACTGCGCAAAATTTTGACCGAGTCCAACTCGATGATCTTGAAGAGAATCTCGCTGTCACGCTTACGGCGCCAGAGCGTCTCTGATTTTGGCTGCGGAGCGGAGAAATCCTTGTTATGATCGGCGACCGAAGTCAGCAACCTTTGAGCCGTTCGTCGGTCAGGAAGCTTTATCGATCGGCGAGCTGGGTCAATCAGCAGCAGAATTTCTGCATCTGGGGATTCCACCGCTGTCAGGAGTGCATCAGAGTCTTGCGCTCCATTGTTCTCACTTGTTTCTGTTTGTTTTTTGGAGAGTTCCTCGTAGAAGTTTTTTACTGCCTTTTCAGTTGTCTCCAGAGTTCCACGATCGATCGCGAAGTCGATGCAAGACATACCGGCCTCCGTAAACTTTTGAAGCCTGAGGCCGTTTGATAGCAGATACCTAATGTTGGCCGTTTGGCCTCCTTCGCAGGCGAAATGGAGGCAGGTTGCGTTCTTGTTGGAGCCTTTTGGCACCGTCAGTTTCAGCAGCTCTGCATCCTTCTTATCAGACAATTCTGCCAGGGGTTGGATAATTTGCTTCAAATCGTACCTACTAGCAAATGTGTGCACGACATGCAAACTGTTTGAGCTGTAAAGCAATTTAACGAAATGTTCTTTGTAGCTGTGTGTCTTAGCTGCCTCATGGAGAACTTCGCGCAGCATAGTAGGATGCAGCTCTGCCGCGTGGAGACAATTTTGGCCCAGCTTGTTTTCCGCTTTGAGATCGACGTGTTTGCGAATCTCATCAAATTTTAGAAAGAAATCCGTCACTTTTTTGGATAAGTCGTCAGCTTTCACCTCGGTTCGATAGCACTTGAATAAATAATGCAGCATGGTGTTTTTAAAGGTGTCAAGTTGGTACTTTTCTCTCGTTGGAGCTTGCTTTGGCACATTGGAACCGAAGACATCAAGAGCCAGACGGAAAGGCGATTGCCATCTTTCATTCAGCCGGAAAACAATTGCCCCATCATTTTGCTTTTGGATCGCAGCCTTTAGCACTGCGTCTGTACTTTGCCTATCTTTGTTGCTCCTAGCTACCACATGCAGACACATGTCACCGTTGCTGTCTTTCATCTCGATAACGGCATTGTCAACCGCTTCGATTAGAACTTTGCCCGTGTCAGGATTGCAGTTGTACATGGCATAGTGTAGCACAGTTTGTTGGCTTTTGTTTTTCCAAGCCAAGCATTTATTTCCGAGCAGCTTCACAGCGTCCTCGAGAATTGAGCCTTTCTCTTTGCCTAAAGCTGCCACATGGAGACAGGTGTTACCGTTAGAATCTCCAGGTTCAAGAAGAGCACGAAGCCAATTTTTTTAATTAAATTCTTGGATAAGTGGCCGCAAAGTTTTGGCGGTGCACTTTTCCATGGCAATGTGCAACGGAGTCTGCAATAAATTGTTTTTATCGACGAGGCACGCGGGTACTGAGTTGGATTTTATTGAATTCAGAACTTTTTCGCAGAAAGCCCCAAAGGCGTTTGGATTTTTAGCTGCGCTGTGGGCGGCTGTGTTGCCATCTACGTCCTTGTGACTCAGGCAAGAAAGTTCTACACCGCTCAGTAACTGCTCAGCGGTTTCTAATCTGCAGTGCTCCAGTGCCAACTGCAATGGTGTCTCACTCCGATCATTCTCATTCATCAGGTAGTTGGAATTTGTCATGCCAACTACTTCGAGAATAACGTCGTCATTTTTTAAGATTTCGAGCAGCGTAGTGGGCGACTGTGTTGCCATCGAAATCTCGCGTTGACAAGTTCGAAGCTCTCACTGTGTGAACTCCGCTAGCCTTCCAATCCTTACGAGAGAATGTCATAGCAGAGAGCTGCAGTGGTGTGGCTCCATTACTGTTTGCTTTGAGCAGTACTGCAGTTCCGAGTGAGCTGACTGCGTCAATAAAATGTTTTGGACCGTTTTCAGGGTCCATTGCTGCTTTTTGAAGGTCAAAGGCTGGATTGGTCATCTTCGCTTGTCTGGTCATCTTCGCTTCGCTTGTCCTGGCGGATTGAACGGATCAGCTGGTTTCGTTTGTAACCTACTGAATTATAAAAAGCAATAATTTGTATATGATTCGTTAAAACAAAATTTAAAATAATTTCTTAAATGGTATTTAGTGCAACTTAATTACTTTTTTGCTTGGCTTGACTTGAGCAGAAATCACCCGGTAAACAGCATTCCGTAGACAGCAACCCATAGACAGCAGCCCGTAGACAGCACCCCGGAGACAGCACCCCGGACACAGCACTCCGTAGACAGCACCCCGGAGACAGCACCCCGGACACAGCACCCCGTAGACAGTACCTCGTAGACAGCACCCCATAGACAGCACCCCATAGACAGCACCCCATAGACAGCACCCCATAGACAGCACCCCATAGACAGCACCCCGTAGACAGCACCCCATAGACAGCACCTCGAGGAAGACTGCACTCTAAAGATGTACAGCACTCTAAATTCAGCACTTCTAAGACAGAACTCGCTCACTGGCAACATGCAGAGCATCAGACAGCAAAGAGAACAATCTTGACCCATTTTAATCTTACCCCTTCCAAATCGAAATCTCATCTCCAACTGTAATAATCTACGTATACAAGTACAAATATTATATAACAGATCGTACATCAAAGGAGGGGGTTGTCCTACCACTTCAAAGTACATACGGTCATTGATAGGGTAGTATCGAGTATAAAAATATTGCATATCTGATCGTTTGTCTCGTGCATGTGCATTTACTACAACAACATCTAATACTATTATTTATTGCCAAAGAAAACAATTAATAAGACTATTTCATAACTTACAGCTGGAAAGTCCTGGCAGTTGAGCTCCTTGTTTACCATAAACTCGTGAAAAAAATATTAAAAACAGAATATTCTCTGCGACAAAAACGAAACCCAATAAAACTTGCTGCTCATCTATTTTATGGAGTGCCGCGATGGTCTGCCTCAAACTGTAAGATTGGTTGGTAAAGACTCGGTCCTGCCTCTCTACAATAGAAAAACCAGCAATATGAGACCTCTGTCCACATAGCCATGGAGAAGTAGCTAGCAAATGCTAAAAATAGTTCAAACCACGTACTCAGGTCTCTCACTGGTGGCCTGATTCTTTCGAATCTGAAACTAAACTCAAACAGAGTCTAAAATTATCTATTTTTAGTAGCTAATTTATTTTGAGTCAATTGGAATTGCAAAGTGTGATAGAATTCTACTAACGCTTCAGACACTAAAAGTCACTGAGACGCTTCAGACACTAAAAAACACCCCAAACGCTCAAATTCACCAAGACGCTTTAGTCATGTCTACTTTACACTAGGACTGCTCGCTCCCTAGGCCTCAGCCTTCCAAAGTCTCCGAGACGCTTCAGACACTCAAAATCTACTAGACGCTTCAGTCACTCAAGTCACTAAGACGCTTCAGTCACTCAAAATCACCAAGACGCTTCAGTCACTCAAAATCACCGAGACGCTTCAGTCACTCAAAGTCACCAAGACGCTTCAGTCACTCAAAATCACCGAGACGCTTCAGTCACTCAAAATCACCAAGACGCTTCAGTCACTCAAGTCACTAAGACGCTGCAGTCAACTAAAGTCACCAAGACGCTTCAGTCACTCAAAATCACCGAGACGCTTCAGTCACTCAAAATCACCGAGACGCTTCAGTCACTCAAAATCACCGAGACGCTTCAGTCACTCAAAGTCACCAAGACGCTTCAGTCACTCAAAATCACCGAGACGCTTCAGTCACTCAAAATCACCGAGACGCTGCAGTCACTCAAAGTCACCAAGACGCTTCAGTCACTCAAAGTCACCAAGACGCTTCAGTCACTCAAAGTCATCAGGACGCTTCAGTCACTCAAAATCACCGAGACGCTTCAGTCACTCAAAATCACCAAGACGCTTCAGTCACTCAAAGTCACTGAGACGCTTCAGACATTAAAAGTCCAAGCAGCACATTTTCCATGCACATAAAACCTGTATCTGTGTAAACGTATTAGCGTACGATTCAAATAGAAGTCTATAAAGCCTTTATTTTAACAATTTTTGGCACCAAAATATGAATTACTTTAGTTTCTCGATCGTTGCATTGGTAAGAAAAATGATATAGTTTAATGTTAGCTCATAAAAAGACAACTGGTTAATTAAAAATCCTGTCAGTGAGCAAATCTGTGTGTCGATCATGCGGAAATTCTTTTTAAGACAAAGATAAAATGCAGCAGCATAAGTCGGAAAAGAGTATTCTGTTCTATGCTCTCCAGAACCGGCGCATCAAAGCGGTCTGCAAATCTCTGAAAGTGAACCAGCGAGTGGCCAGACGACTGACAGAGAAGGTCACCAATGTGTAGCCCAGAACGATCACAAAGCAGGGGGCTCCGTCCAGAGATTCGCGGTTAGGCACCAGCCAGCTGATTATCAGGTTGAATAGGCCGGTGAGCAGGTTGGAGACGAGAAAATACAGCAGGCCTGCTGAGTCCACCTGAGAGAGGCGCGTAGCGATTGTCGAGATCAACGATAAGCAACAGAGACAGACAGACAGACAGACAGACAGACAGACAGACAGACAGACAGACAGACAGACAGACAGACAGACAGACAGACAGACAGACAGACAGACAGACAGACAGACAGACAGACAGACAGACAGACAGACAGACAGACAGACAGACAGACAGACAGACAGACAGACAGACAGACAGACAGACAGACAGACAGACAGACAGACAGACAGACAGACAGACAGATAGACAGACAGACAGACAGACAGACAGACAGACAGACAATAAGACAGACAGACACTAAGACAGACAGACAGACAAACAGAAAGACAGACAGACAGACAGACAGACATACAGACAGACAGACAGACAGACAGACAGACAGACAGACAGACAGACAGACAGACAGACAGACAGACAGACAGACAGACAGACAGACAGACAGACAGACAGACAGACACTAAGACAGATAGACAGACAGACAGACAGACAGACAGACAGACAGACAATAAGACAGACAGACACTAAGACAGACAGACAGACAAACAGAAAGACAGACAGACAGACAGACAGACATACAGACAGACAGACAGACAGACAGACAGACAGACAGACAGACAGACAGACAGACAGACAGACAGACAATAAGACAGACATACACTAAGACAGACAGACAGACAGACAGACAGACAGACGGACAGACAGACAGACAGACAGACAGACAGACAGACAGACAGACAGGCAGACAGACAGACACACAAATAGACAGACAGACAGACAATAAGACAGACAGACACTAAGACAGACAGACAGACAAACAGAAAGACAGACAGACAGACAGACAGACAGACATACAGACAGACAGACAGACAGACAATAAGACAGACATACACTAAGACAGACAGACAGACAGACAGACAGACAGACAGACAGACAGACAGACAGACAGACAGACAGACAGACAGACAGACAGACACACAAATAGACAGACAGACAGACAGGCAGACAGACAGACCTGCTGCAGGTGAATCGGTGTCAATCGCGTCTGCCCAGTCCCCTCGTGCACGAAGGCGGCAAAGTCCCCATCCAGCCGAAGCTTCTTGCCCGCCGCCAGCACAAGCCAGACGCCGCACAAACAAAAGCAGGAGAAGGCCAACAGCCAGGCGCAGTAGGCGGGGTTCATCAGCCGCCGGGACTCCGGCAGCAGCCAAAACCCGTCGCTGGCCATCGTCAGCGGCCGCACAGCAGCCGCGGCAGCCATCAGCGCCAGCAGCCGCCCAGGTGTGGTCTCCGCCGGCTTCAGCCACCTGCCCAGCTGAAGGCCACAAAAGTACAGAGTGATGAGGCCGGGAATCGAGGCCAGGCCCTCCCGATTCTGGCCAATCAGATTGGATCGATTGTGCGACTGCTGCTGACCCGGTGCCAGCACCAACTGGGCGAGGCCACCAGCCAGCAGAGCTTCGTGACAGACGGCGGAAATCAGCGCCGCGCACAGTGGTGGCAGCCACCGCGGCAGGGCCAGCAGCTCCAGGGTGGCGCCGAGGCCGCGCGCCACAGCCAAGGAGTAGAAGGCGTTCCAATGCACGCCGTACTCTGCCCAGGCCGCGTCGTATTGAATCTTCTTAGCTGATATGATGACGGCAACTGAGATGGTCTTCACTAAGCCGCAGGCTGTCAGAATTACCGACTGCAGGGCCGCCTTGCGGAGAGTCTGAGATCTGCAAATTGGGAATGGCGGTTTGTCTCAGATTTTTCTCGGGAGCAATTCTCCTCGGTTGTGTTTCTCCTTGAGTGTGATTCTCTTATGGTGTGAATCTCTTCGGGTGTGATTCTCCTAGGGTGTGATTCTCCTCGGGTGTGATTCTCCTTGAATGTGATTCTCCTTGAATGTGATTCTCCTCGGGTGTGATTCTTCTCGGGTGTGATTCTTCTCGGGTGCAATTCTCCTCGGGTGTAATTATCCTTGGATGTGATTCTCCTTGGGTGTGATTCTCTTTGGGTGTGATTCTCTTCGGGTGAGATTCTCCTCGGGTGTGATTCTCATTGAGTGTGATTCTCCTTAAGTGTGATTCTCCTTGAGTGTGATTCTCCTCGGTTGTGATTCTCCTCGGGTGTGATTCTTCCCGGGTGTGATTCTTCTCGGGTGCAATTCTCCTCGGGTTTAATTATCCTTGGGTGTGATTCTCCTTGGGTGTGATTCTTCTTGGGTGTGATTCTCCTTGGGTGTGATTCTCCTTGGGTGTGATTCTCCTTGGGTGTGATTCTCTATGGGTGTGATTCTCTTTGGGTGTGAATCTCTTCGGGTGTGATTCTCCTTGGATGTGATTCTTCTCTGGTGCGATTCTCCTCGGGTGTGATTCTCATCGAGTGTGAAAACCTTGAGTGTAAGTCTCCTCGGGTGTGATTCTCCTCGTGAAACATTCTACTCTTGGCATGTGGAGGTGTGACTCTCTCTGGTATGTCTGTCTGGACTGTGCCTAAGCTCTATCGGATTGAAATGCCTCTATGAAACATCTGGCACACCGTCACCTGTCCACACTGTCGATCCTTCGACTTGCCGTCGGTCCCAGCGATCCGATGCAGACCACAAAGCAGCCGATGCCGACGTCCATCAGTCCCGTACCGAAGCTGTGCGTCTTACTGAAGTCGTTGTTCCAGCACGGCTGGTCCCTGGCGAAGATGCACACGGCGGTGCTGATGTACACTATCGATCGGTAGATTGCCAGCAGGTCATTGTACGGAGGCGGAGGTCTTTTTATTTGCTTATTCTCGGCGTCAACAGGTGCTTGCTGACCGTTCTCCAGCGCTTTTATGAATGCTGCATCCGTTTGTGCGCCGGCTTCGAGGTCTGGAGGCGTTGAACTGGCGCCCTGAGTCAGCCTCTTGTGCAGCCGACAGCCAAGGTACACCGCCACGCAGATGGCATTGAAGGTGAGGGAGAAAATAGCGTAGTTCTTCACTGGGAAGTCAAGTACGCAGACTGTGAATGGGATTGTCAGGATGCAGAACTGAAGCCAGGTGGCCGATCTGCAATTCCGGGAGTTGGTGAAGTGGCTCTTTGAAAACGGTACTTTGGCCAAGAATCGTCACAGAGACACTTTCATCGCTCCAGAGTCGTTTCAGACTTGTTGCAGGTAACACAGGTAAAATAGGATAGAAGTGACTCTAAACAACTCTTAAGCGATGAGATTTCACGTAAAAGTCGCAAAAAAGTCGTCAAAGAATCGCATAAGAGTCACTTTGAGGTGCTTTATTGTCTGCGACTCTGAAACGACTTTGGGGGACGCAAGTGACCCCGGGGCCTTAGAGTCGTATTTGAAGCGTGCCAGAGTCTCAGTAAAAGCACTGAGTTGTGTTTGAAGCGCATTTGCGTCGTTTGAAGACTAAGAGTCAGCTCTCCAGCAAAAGTAAGTTAAGCGCCAACACAGTGACTCTTGGACGACTCTTTTAGTATTCTAAAACTCACTTGACGGGCTTGCGACACAACAGTCGCTTCTCAGTCGTTTTTGAGTTCTTAAAAAGCCCTAAGAGTCGTCCCATGGTCGCTAGTGTCACTAAAGAGCTGTTAGCCACTCTCTCTCCGACTTTACGACCGCCTGTTGCTAAATTTAGCTTCAAGTGTTAGTTCATTCCTAGTTAATTTGTCCCACTAGCAATTGGACAATTTGGTAGCAGAGCGTGGTTAAAGACCTGCCAACCAGCCCGTCTTATAAGATTCACCACAACGATCTTCCTAGCAGAGAATGACTACGCGCATTATCTTCATCAAAGACTCTACTCTGTGCAGATGTCTCTCGCCCCTCACTCAGACCTGGGCAGCAGCCGCAGCTTCCTGCTCGTCAGCAGATAGTCAACGCAGCGAACCAGCAGGATAGCAAAAATGAACACGCAGGTGCACAGAAAGGTCTCGTAGTACTTTGACCTGGGCGGCATGTTCGTCAGCTCTCGGGTGAACGGTGGGCGAGGTAGAGAGTCCACTCGGAAGTAGTTTAGGATGAACAGGTGCGGCTTCCACTGTTCTGGAAGGGGCAGGTGCAGAGCTCTGGTTAGGGGTTGTGTCTAGGAGCGATTCAATGTTGGGCGACTTTTTATACGACGATTCTCTCTGTGGTAATTCTCTCTGGAATGATTCTTTCTGAAGTGATTCTCTCTAGGGCGATTCTCTCTGGTGCGATTATTAATTATCTATGGGGCGATTCTCTCTGTGGTGATTCTCTCTGGGGCGATTCTATCTGGGGCGATTATCAATTATCTATGGGGCGATTCTCTCTGTGGTGATTCTATCTGGGGCGATTCTATCTGGGGCGATTATCAATTATCTATGGGGTGATTCTCTCTGTGGTAGGTTCTCTGGAATGATTCTTTCTGGGGGATTCTCTCTAGGGCGATTCTCTCTGTAGTGATTCTCTCTGGAGCGATTCTCTCTGAGGCGATTCTCTTTTGGGCGATTTTCTCTACGGCGATTCTCTCTATGGCGATTCTCCCTAAGGGCAATATTATCAATTATTTATGGGACCATTCTCTCTGTCGTGATTCTCTCTGGGGCGATTCTCTCTGAGGCGATTCTCTCTGAGGCGATTCTTGTTTGGAGTGATTTACTCTGGGGCGATTCTCTCCGTGGCGAATTTCTCCAGGCGATTCTCTCAGGGGCGAATTTCTCTGGGGCGATTCTCTATGGGGTGATTCTCTCTGAGGCGATTCTCTTTAGGGCGATTCTCTCTAGTACGATTCTCTCAGTGGTGATTCTCTCTGGGGCGATTCTCTCTGGGGCGATTCTCTTTGGGGCGATTCTCTCTGGTGCGATTCTTGTTTGGAGTGATTTACGCTGGGGCGATTCTCTATGGGGTGATTCTCTCTGGGGCGATTCTCGCTAGTACGATTCTCTTAGTGGTGATTCTCTCTGACGCGATTCTCTCTGTAACAAATTAAATCAAACTTAAAAAATGCAACTCACTTTTCACCGCATCGATCAGATCCTGGTCAGTAGCCAGCCTTGAGCCAATCTGCAGTTGCTGATGCCGCTTATCATGCAGCATCAGCGCTTGCCGCAGTTCTGGCGGCAGGTTCTGCTGAATAACTGCTGGCAGAGTTGGCATCGCACCTTAAAATTGGCTGTCAGACAGTTTCTGAGATATTCTCGTAGCAACCATGGAGCAGTGTGTGGTTATTTATGAGCTCTCCGTCTCTCTCGTGAGAGTTTTGTGTGGAGCTGAAAACGCACACAATATTCACGCACGCCCCCTTCTCCCTTCCTCTCCTTTCGCCTCTTTCTCTTGCTTGAGCAGCCCTGAGTAATACACAATAGCTACGGCTGAAATGGCTTCTCAGACCCTACAGGCAACTGCAAACCACCTCACTTGGCAAAGTGTACACTGCCGTCGCAATGCAATAGGGAGTGCATGTGGCTTATAATACAGGTATGAAATGAATGAATGCTAGCTAGCTGTGTTCTTCAGTGTACACCAGGGGGGGGACAAGATTGCTGTACAATAGCTAAGTACATTTGTATATACGGCTCTTTGCATGAAGCGTGTTGAAGTGAATAAACACATAAACGGTATTTGCGCAGGTGAATCAGTTAAATTACATTACAAGCAGGTAGATAGCTAAATAAATATTGGATAAACCAATTTACTGCGCTTTCTATTTGTTTTAGACAATGTGTTCGATTTTAATTGTTAAGATCTGGCATTATTCAACCGCTTAAATTTTTCCAGGCCTTATTAAAAGCTTTCGGACGCAAATTAATACACTGTACACTATTGTTACACTCGTGAATGTAAAAATTATCCATCGTAAATTATTTTGATTGGTTTTGCTCCAATATATGAAAAATGAAACAATGAATCATAAGTGTCAAGAAACTTTGATGAAAACTTTTTATGAATCAGAGTATAGTAGAGGAATAACTGATGTCAAATATATTTAAATAGCTTATCCACATATTTTTAAAAAGAAACAGCTTTGTTTTTTAAGAGAAGGTTTGCTTGAAAATCAAAAGTAAAAGCTTCCATGGCTAATAAACTGCAGCATAGAGTTTAAACAAATGTGACTGCATTTTTCATTGTACCTTTTTTTTCAAGTACTTACAGACGGTTATTAACAGTCACTTTAACAACGATAGAAATATGATTTTGTGTATAAATGTCTCCATGCGCGGTTCCTGTTGTCAGGCGGTCCCTGCAGCTTCTCGAATCAATCAAATGGCGACGGGCACTCGCACAGAACATTGGAAACAGCACCGTACGTGCCGCCGATATCCGTAAGACCCACTGGGTCCTGATATTTTCCAATTGCATTGTCTCCTCCGAAGTAGTTATCGGGCTGGTCAGTGGCCCAAAAAGCGGAATCAACGCTGATGTTGCAGCCGACCCAGTACCAGCCGCCGGCTGGCTCAGCACTGCCTTCTGGCTGGAGGCCTCCGAGCCAGAATTTCGAATTACTATTGGTGAAGATCCAGTCCACGTGCCTCATCTCCTGGGCGCTGGTCACGTCGGCCATGATGACCAGACCGCTCTCTGACTCGCACTTCTGCCTGCTCGGCCACCACGTCCCGATGCCAGAGTACAGCCTGTACTTCACTCCACACAGGTGCATGCCGTAGCCAGACGGACACAGCGCGCCCGGCTCGAGTCCTGGCCGCTGCTTGACAAACACCCGGCCTCTCCTGGAGCAGCCGCAGCTCCTCACCGACTTGCTGCACTTGTCGAACACGAACAGCTGGCACGGACCGTCAGCCAGGCTGAACGCCTGACAGCGCAGCTTCCGGGAGCACAGAGAGGCGCAGCCAACATTGCTGACTTCGTTTGGGTAGGACTGAACAAACTCATCGTTGATGCAGAGGCTGCCGTCAATGAGGGTGTACACCTGCTGACTGGCAGCGGTGAGGCTGAGGACAAGACTTATCCAGGCCACAATGTTCGATACGCTGACCATTTTTGCTCGTGTAGCTGTCGGTAGCCTGCTAGGTTTTTTCTAAATTTGTCGAAGTAATAACCAGAGACGATGCAAATTGCTTAAACTTGAAAATTTCCAACAAATAACCGATTATATTTGCTTTTTCCGACCAATCGTGGGGCTAGCTCATCGGAGAATTTCTTATTGGTGGAAAATTTTAACTCCCAGATGTGATTGCCACACCATGTTGACTTAAGCCCTAGCGACCACGGGCAGATGGTGCTGCGCAAAGAGATCCGGTGGTGCTGGTGTCCGCAGCGGGTGCCCCTTCGGAGAGTCCATGAGGTGGATGGCCGCTCGCCGGCTAGCCCTTAGGTAGGTTGCTTAAGAGCTGGCAGAAACTCTCAGGCCTGAAAAGGTCCGAGTTTAGGCCCGAGGTACGCTCGTAGGTGAGCCTGGCCTGAGTAAAGGATGAACAGTCACCGATAAAGTGCTCCGCATTCTCGACACCGGAGTCTCTTGGTGGGCGCCGCTTTTGCGATTCCCCCCAAGCCTTGACATCTCGAAAATTTCTTCAGCAAGCTTTGACATCTTGCAGCGATTCCCCTGAGAAAGTACTCCTAAGATAGCAAGCATCCCTAGAAAGCAAGAACCGCCGCCTCTCCCAGAAAACAGTTTCCCCAGCTAGTGCAATCGCTCGTAATTCCTTTTTCGTCTAGTGAAATAATCCTTTCCTCATATGTATTGCAATCATCAATTTTTCAGCCAGTGCAATAATCCATGCCTCAGCTACTGCAATAGTCTTTTTCTCAGCTAGTAAAGAATTTAACTTATTTTATGACACTTTATGCTGTACTATTTTATCATAAGTAAAAATGAACTACAAGGTATAGATCTTTTGCTCCAGATTTTCATAAGTCATTTTTTGGCAATTTATAATCCTACTTAGCGATCAGACTTATCTTTATCAGCATTTTTTTCATATTTTTATACACTTTACAATGCATTTTAATGTGTTTAATATGCGCTACTCAAAATAGTACGCAGTAGCGCGTGAGAAAATACAAAAATCGCAAGTCCACAGCCGGGTCCACGGTGGGTCCACGGTGGATCCACTTGGCTAGCCAGGGATCTCAAGTTGCAGTGCCAGCCGTGCATTGAGTCCGACACACAAACTCAGGTCAGGACTGAGGTCTGAGGACCTCGACGGTGGCGAATCAGTGGCCATCGTGACAGCTTCATGACATCCACATGGAACGTTGGCCAGGGCGTACGTTGCGACGTCCAAGACGTGAAAAGGAGGACTGAGGCATTAAGGATGAACAAAACAAACCTGTGCAATATCAAGAAGAACAGCGCACTACCAGAGTATTGCAAGCCTGCAAGCTTATTGTCTGGGATGAGGGTACCATGTCCCACAAATTGGCTTTGCAATTCCCTCTAACGAGTCTTGACATCGCAAAGATCCCCATAAGCCTTGAAACAACGCATTTTAGCAATATAACCACGGTGAGCCTTGAAAAATCCCACGGCAATTCCCGCATGCATACATTATGGTTGACATGGCGCTTCTTTTATCGATTCGATCCATACCTCAGTGGTCTTCGCTGAAGCATCTTCCCATATGGCGGAAATGCTATCATTTATTTCCATCAGTAACTTATTCAATCGAGGCTGCAATGAATTCAATGAAGGAAGAGTTATCAAGGGCGCTGGAGCATTAAACGAAAAGTCGTCGGAGTTTACCCTTGGGTTGGTACGTTGCTACTACATACTACACGGATGCAATACATTTATGAATACGAGCCAATGCAGCAAATAGTTTGGAATTCCTTCTTCCGAAAAGAAAACAGTAGTGCTTCAAAGCAGCAATTCAGGCACTGAAACGGTAAACGTACGCCTAACTTCCTTCTCTGTATGAATTTTGCTGTAGTAATGCAGACTTAAGCGTCTTGCTCAAGGACACAAATTTTTTCTAGTGGGTCCAAAATCGAACTCCTGACCTTTCAGTTGTGAGTCCGACGCTCTAACTACAAGGCTAAAGCCATTAGATAAGGAGGCTTCTGCCAACTGCCAAAGTGGTTGTAGCTTAGTGTTGATAAAGCGTCGGACCCACGATTGAAAGGCATAGGTTCGATTCTCGACCGACTCGGAACAATTTATGTCCTTGAGCAAGACGCTTAACTCTGCATTGCTTCAGTTCACCCAGCTGTAAAATGGGTACCAGCATTAGCTGGGGTAATTCAGGGTGTCTGTGGTGACCCCACAGTTTTTGGACGGAGAAGCCGTACGCAGCCTTCAGATGCGCCGCGCAATAGCTGCGGCTAAGCTGTCGGTTGCGAATCTGGCCCAATAGGACAGGTGCAATCAGTTATTAACTATTTTTCTGTAGTCAACTACATGTAAAACCAATCACTCTAAACAGCTGCAACAGCAAGCAGAGCCAACTAAGCGCAGTGGTGCCTGACCCGAGTAAGCGCATTTATCATCTGGCTTAGTCTGCAAAAAAACAAATGAGACATTTGCTGTGACACTAAATGCATACGGAATTTATTAATTTTTTCATTTTACATTCGCCACGTCATACATTTTGGACAGAGCACAGAAAATCCTCTGTGTGATACATGTGGGATTTACTGTGAGACAGATTGAGACCGGTGAGTTTGCTCCAATCAGCGAAGTTTGGCTTCTTCGTGGTTGACATGGCGCTTCTTTCATGGTTGACATGGCGCTTCTTTTATGGTTGACATGGCGCTTCTTTCATGGTTGACATGGCGCTTCTTTCATGATTGACATGGCGCTTCTTTCTTGGTTGACATGGCGCTTCTTTCATGGTTGACATGGCGCTTCTTTGTCGGGGGTTCGATTCCCAATCCCATTGGAACGATTGGTGTCCTTCAGTAAGAAGTCACTTAACTCTGCATTTCTTCAGCTCACCCAGCTGTAAAATGGATGCCAGCTTTAGCAGGGGTAATTGAGGGTGGGTGTGTGGCGACCCCCAGTCCTTGGACTGAACAGCCGTACGCAGCCTTCAGATGCGCCAAGCAGTAGCTGCGGCTGAGCAGTCGGTTGCACACCTGTCTAATATGGTAGGTTTAATCAATTATTATTCATTAAATTATAATTCATTAAAAAATATTTTAATAAAAACATTTACATCAAACTACGAAATCAGCGACCTCCATTAGGGAGGCAACAAAGAAAATAAAAAATAAAAAAACGACATGTAGCTCTTAAGCTTGAGCTTTTACAGTCGCTATTGTTAGTATCCTTTGAAAAAAGATGTTTAAAGCAAAATGCATCAGCCCTAAAAGACAGCTATCTAAGCATAAAGATATCAGCATCCCCTGTGAGATTTGACTTCAAAGCTTCCCTTTAAGCCATGGCTTAACCCTATCTGTCCCTTTGAAATACTTGTACCTTTGGCTTGGCCTACCAAAAACTTCAAATTGACCCCTTGGCATCTTAACAAATCCCATGAGCCACAGCTTTTCTGTAATTCCCTGACAAGTAACTTTTGATGGGAACTGTTTATGCATCAGGGTATAACTGAGGTCAAATCTATTTAAATAGCTTAAACAAATCTGCAACAAAAAGGTGACAGTTTTGTTTATTTCAGAGAAAGTTAGGTTGAAAATAGCAGTAAAATCTTGGCACTGCTGCATAAAGTTTCAATAGCTGAACTTTTCATTACTACTCAATTCACACTCGACAACAGTGACAAAGTAACCTGCTAAAGCTCTTAAACGCTCGTATTAAAGATTTTTGCTTTTTTACGTCGGTATAGCTCGTAAAATTAGACAAATATTCCAAACTTGATTTCATAACAAACAGACAAGAGATCCACAGACACACTACATTCGAGCCCTTTTAAACGTGTCCTCGAGCAGTTATTGATTTTTATTTGCCATTATTATTGGATTGTTAAATACATAATTTTGTTGTTGCTTACGGAGTCAGAGGGTTGCACTGAGAAATTTAACAAAAATCTGTCTACTGTAAACAGAACTAGGGAATCTTTGCATTAATAGTTAATCATTTTTGGATACCTACCCACCGTTATTGACGTCACTTTGATACCGTTAAAAATATTATAATTTGTGAATCAATCTGGAACGGCTCCTGTTGTCTGGCGCTGCCTAGTTTCTCAGAATAAAGCAAAAGGCGACAGGCACTCGCACAGAACATTGGAAGAAGCACCGTACGAGTCGCCGATATCCGAGAGACCCATGAAATTGAGGTATCTTCCTCACCGACTTGCTGAACTTGTCGAACACAAACAGCTGGCATGGATCGTCAGCCACGCTGAACGACATAAACAATGAGGCAGCCAAGACAATGGAATCCTAAAGCTTTAGTTAACTAAAGCTCAAAGATGAGGCAGCTGACAGGCAAAGGCGGCTTTGGCCGGAAAATATTAGATGAGCCGGGCACGGACGCCGCTTCTGTGGAGGAGCCAGCGGGCGCGCCTAAGACCGATGGCCAACTCCGAGGAGGTTAGCAACCGAGGGATAAACGCGCGGACCGGGCCGCACAAGAGGACAGTGAAGAATTCAGGACTGACTTCCCCCAAATACTCTAACTCAACCAGAGTAAACTGATGAGTCTAACCGCATCACCCTCACCCCCGTAGCAACTCAACGTGTTGAATGCTAATCTTATTGCAAGCGCTGTTTGTGTCAAACTTGACGTCGTGACGTGACATCCCACCCCATCGACGGCAGGGGATGAACTTGTGGGTACGAGTATTTTTTTAAATAGACGAAAGTTCAGCCCCGAGAGGCACTTCTTTCTTCCTCGCTTTTAAAGAACTTAATTCAAAAACTGAAGTCCTATCGTTTATTTGAGTTAACGACAAAGTTGAGACAAGGAAGAATTTAACCAACCGCGATCTCGGTTGTAAGGTCTCAAGAACACAGCAGAATCCGTTCGAATTAGAAGATGGCATAGCATTAGAAAAGGATTGTAAAGGACATTAGATCGTATGTAATATGTTCTGCGAATTCTTTTTCGCAATTTTTTTCAGGCCTTTAAACGGATGAACTTTTGACAAGTAACTTGGTGGAAACTGCATGTTCATGCATCAGAGTACAAGTATACTAAGGTCAAAAATATTGTGATGGCTCAAACTGAATTTTATTTAAAAAAACTAACAGTTTTGATTTTCAGGTTCGGTTGCAAATCGAAGTAAAAGCTTGGCTAATGAACTGCAACATAAAGTTTAAATAGCTGAGTTTTTATTGTGACTTCGTGCTCGACGATGGTGAATAAGTAAACTGTATTGAACGCTCGTATCAAAGATTTGTGCTTTCACAAAGTCGCACATATGTAGGTAATATCTATCAGGTCGTAATAAAATTGGGTAATAATTCCAAACTAGATTTGATAAAATCAATGGACAATAGATCCACTGACACTACTCTAAAATGAAGCCTGAATCCTAAGTGACAATAAACTTTTGATGGAAACCGTTTATGCATCAGAGTATTGGAGTAAGTGATGTCAAATATATTTGAAAGCTCAAACAGATTTTGGAAAAAAAAACAGCTTGTTGTTGTTGTTGTTGTTGTTAAATACATTGTTTTTCGGTGTCAAAATGTTGCATTGAGAAATTTAACAAAATTCTGTGTACTGTAAACAGAGAGGGGATGTTTTCATTATTAGTTGATCAGTTTTAGACACTTACACACGGTTATTGACGGTCACTTTAATAGCTTCAGAAATATAGTTTTGTGGTTAAATCTCTCCATCATGTTCATCTTGTCTATCGGTACCTGCAGTTTCTCAAGCAAAAGGCGACAGGCACTCGCACAGAACATTGGAAACAGCACCGTACGTGTCGCCGATATCCGTGAGACCCATGAAATTGAGGTATTTTGCAATTGCATTTTCTCCGCCACCGTAGTTGTTGGGCTCGCCAGCGGCCCAGAAGCCGCCGACGCTGTTGTTGCAGCCGATCCAGTACCAGCCGCAAGTCGGCTCCGCACTGCCTGCTGACTGGAGGCCTCCGAGCCAGATCGATTGACCAGAGCTGTAGTTCGAGTAAATAGAGTTCATGTGGCTCATCTCCTGGGCGCTGGTCACGTCGGCCATGATGACCAGACCGCTCTCTGACTCGCACTTCTGCCTGCTTGGCCACCACGTCCCGATGCCAGAGTACAGCTTGTACTTCACTCCGCACAGGTCCATGCCGTAGCCAGACGGACACAGCGCGCCCGCCTCGAGTCCCGGCCGCTGCTTGACGAACACCCGGCCTCTCCTGGAGCAGCCGCAGCTCCTCACCGACTTGCTGCACTTGTCGAACACGAACAGCTGGCACGGACCGTCAGCCAGGCTGAACGCCTGACAGCGCTGGTTTTGGGCGCACAGAGCGGCGCATCCGACTTTGTTCAGTGCGCTTGAGTAGGTCTCAACAAACTCGCCGTTGATGCAGAGGCTGCCGTCAATGAGGGTGTACAACTGTTGGCTGGCAGTGGTGAGGCTGAGGACAAGACTCATCCAGGCCAAAATATTCGATACGCTGGTCATTTTTGCTTGTAGGCTGCTGGGTTTTTGTCTAAGTAATAAAAGAGAGACGATGAAGATCGCTTCTAACATAAAATTTCCTATAACAAGCCGATTATATTTGCTTTTTTCTGACCAATCGGGTGCTTGCTTTTCGGTAAATTTTTCATTGGCGGAAATGAAAATGGGGTGAATGATAAACCATGTTGACTGTGTCTTGGCCCTAGCAAACCACGGGCAGCTAGTGCTGCGCAGGAAGATCCGGTGGTGCCGGTGTCCCAATTGGGTGCCCCTTCGTAGAGTCCGGGACGTGGATGGTCGCTCGCCCGGTAGCCCTTGGGTAGCGGACGAGCTGGCAGAGCTGAAAATGTCGGGGAGGTCAGGCTTACTTTGGTCCGAGGTAGGTGAGCCTGAGCCTCTAAAGGCTGGGCAGTCACAGACGAAGTGCCTCTCGACACTGGAGAAGCAAAATGGGCATTCCTCACAGCAGATTTGCCTCGAGTAGTAGCGTTACTTAGCGAATCATCCGTAACCTGAGAAGGCCATTTGCTACCGCCTTGATGTCCCTGCGGTTGAGTCCAAGCAGGGCCCTTTGGGGGGCAGAAAAAGGACAGGAGATGACGCACAGAGGCACTGCTATTTCAATGTAATCAGAAGAGGGCAATGCCCCCTATCACAATCTTACTGGTTCGTCATCCAAAGGGGTCAATAAGCTGGCATTCATTTTTAGTACGAAGAAGAAACGTCCCAATTATCCACAGGGAGAGGAACTTTTTTATTACCCTAAAGCAAAATTCAGAGTTAAAATTTTAAGTTGAAAAAATTTTCCCCCAAGAGTCATGCAGGGGTCACGAAGACTGGAGGCTCAGCTGTCGAACTGACAGAACAATACTGTATAAGGCAATTCGTTACAATTGTTAAACTTTTGGCCGCATTTTGAGCATGCTTTGACAGTCAGGCCTTGAAGCCTTTCTATTCATGGTTTCATCATTCTAAAGACTTACAAGAGCATTTACAGCATCAATCATCAGGTCAACAGCAGCTAGCGCTAGAACCCGACCCATCACTGCAATCACTGTCTAGAATTCAAACACCTGACATTCCTGACAGGTTGAACTTATTTAGACGAATAAGTTGAGAAGGTAATAGTTGATAGATATGATAGAGTAATACACGTTAAAAGTACCAAAATTCTGTCGTCGCCTCTTTAGGCCAAGCATGCGGTGACTTCCCCTGCCAACACCCAGAAGTTTTATCTGACGCTCCTGACCGGACGAATTCAGAGAAAAAATGCTATCGTTGAACTGTATCATTTGGGGTTCGCAAGAGTTTTAATTGGAGAGGCTGTCTTGGTTGGTGTCCCTGTCTCTTTGTTGGTTGGTTGTCGCCCCTGTGTCAACTGCATGGTGGGCGCCCCTGTCTCTTGGTGGGCGCACCTGTCTCTTGGTGGGCGCACCTGTCTCTTGGTGGGCGCCCCTGTCTCAATTTGTGGGCGCAGTTATTCCAATTCCCTTCGTAAGCCTTGACATCTCAGCAATTCAATTCCTCCAAGCAAACATTCCCCAGATAGCAAGCATTCCCCAGATAGCAAGCTTTCCTCAGATAGCAAGCATTCCCCAGATAGCAAGCTTTCCTCAGATAGCAAGCATTCCCCAGATAGCAAGCTTTTTTCAGATAGCAAGCATTCCCCAGATAGCAAGCATTCCCCAGATAGCAAGCATTCCCCGGATAGTAAGCATTCCCCAGATAGCAAGTATTCCCCACATAGCAAGCATTCCCCAGATAGCAAGCATTCCCAGATAGCAAGCATTCCCCACATAGCAAGCATTCCCCAGATAGCAAGCATTCCCCAGATAGCAAGCATTCCCCAGATAGCAAGCTTTCCTCAGATAGCAAGCATTCCCCAGATAGCAAGCTTTTTTCAGATAGCAAGCATTCCCCAGATAGCAAGCATTCCCCAGATAGCAAGCATTCCCCGGATAGTAAGCATTCCCCAGATAGCAAGTATTCCCCACATAGCAAGCATTCCCCAGATAGCAAGCATTCCCCAGATAGCAAGCATTCCCCAGATAGCAAGCTTTCCTCAGATAGCAAGCATTCCCCAGATAGCAAGCTTTTTTCAGATAGCAAGCATTCCCCAGATAGCAAGCATTCCCCAGATAGCAAGCATTCCCCGGATAGTAAGCATTCCCCAGATAGCAAGTATTCCCCACATAGCAAGCATTCCCCAGATAGCAAGCATTCCCAGATAGCAAGCATTCCCCACATAGCAAGCATTCCCCAGATAGCAAGCATTCCCAGATAGCAAGCATTCCCCACATAGCAAGCATTCCCCAGATAGCAAGCATTCCCCAGATAGCAAACTTTTTTCAGATAGCAAGCATTCCCCAGATAGCAAGTATTCCACACATAGCAAGCATTCCCCAGATAGCAAGTATTCCCCAGATAGCAAGCATTCCCCACATAGCAAGCATTCCCCACATAGCAAGCATTCCCCACATAGCAAGCATTCCCCAGATAGCAAGCATTCCCCACATAGCAAGCATTCCCCAGATAGCAAGCATTCCCCAGATAGCACGCTTTTTTCAGATAGCAAGCATTCCCCAGATAGCAAGCATTCCCCAGATAGCAAGCATTCCCCAGATAGCAAGCATTCCCCAGATAGCAGGCATTCCCCAGATAGCAAGCATTCCCCAGATAGCAAGCATTCCCCAGATAGTAAGCATTCCCCAGATAGCAAGCATTCCCCAGATAGCAAGCATTCCCCGGATAGTAAGC
Organism: Macrostomum lignano; assembly: GCA_002269645.1. Classification (NCBI taxonomy): domain Eukaryota; kingdom Metazoa; phylum Platyhelminthes; family Macrostomidae; genus Macrostomum; species Macrostomum lignano. The sequence continues at coordinate 116,224 of NIVC01000048.1, forward strand.
ATTCCCCAGATAGCAAGTATTCCCCACATAGCAAGCATTCCCCACATAGCAAGCATTCCCCAGATAGCAAGCATTCCCCAGATAGCAAGCATTCCCCAGATAGCAAGCATTCCCCACATAGCAAGCATTCCCCAGATAGCAAGCATTCCCCAGATAGCAAGCATTCCCCAGATAGCAAGCATTCCCCAGATAGCAGGCATTCCCCAGATAGCAAGCATTCCCCAGATAGCAAGCATTCCCCAGATAGCAAGCATTCCCCAGATAGCAAGCATTCCCCAGATAGTAAGCATTCCCCAGATAGCAAGCATTCCCCACATAGCAAGCATTCCCCAGATAGCAAGCATTCCCCAGATAGCAAGCTTTCCTCAGATAGCAAACATTCCCCAGATAGCAAGCATTCCCCAGATAGCAAGCATTCCCCAGATAGCAAACATTCCCCAGATAGCAAGCATTCCCCAGATAGCAAGCATTCCCCAGATAGCAAGCATTCCCCAGATAGCAAGCATTCCCCAGATAGCAAGCATTCCCCAGATAGCAAGCATTCCCCAGATAGCAGGCATTCCCCAGATAGCAAGCATTCCCCAGATAGCAAGCATTCCCCAGATAGCAAGCATTCCCCAGATAGCAAGCATTCCCCAGATAGTAAGCATTCCCCAGACAGCAAGCATTCCCCAGACAGCAAGCATTCCCCACATAGCAAACATTCCCCAGATAGCACGCTTTTTTCAGATAGCAAGCATTCCCCAGATAGCAAGCATTCCCCAGATAGCAAGCATTCCCCAGATAGCAAGCATTCCCCAGATAGCAGGCATTCCCCAGATAGCAAGCATTCCCCAGATAGCAAGCATTCCCCAGATAGCAAGCATTCCCCAGATAGCAAGCATTCCCCAGATAGCAAGCATTCCCCAGATAGCAAGCATTCCCCAGATAGCAAGCATTCCCCAGATAGCAAGCATTCCCCACATAGCAAACATTCCCCAGATAGCAAGCATTCCCCAGATAGCAAGCTTTCCTCAGATAGCAAACATTCCCCAGATAGCAAGCATTCCCCAGATAGCAAGCATTCCCCAGATAGCAAGCATTCCCCAGATAGCAAGCATTCCCCAGATAGTAAGCATTCCCCAGATAGAAAGTATTCCCCAGATAGCAAGTTTTTTTCAGATAGCAAGCATTCCCCAGATAGCAAGCATTCCCCAGATAGCAAGCATTCCCCAGATAGCAAGTATTCCCCACATAGCAAGCATTCCCCACATAGCAAGCATTCCCCACATAGCAAGCATTCCCCACATAGCAAGCATTCCCCAGATAGCAAGTATTCCCCACATAGCAAGCATTCCCCACATAGCAAGCATTCCCCAGATAGCAAGCATTCCCCAGATAGCAAGCATTCCCCACATAGCAAGCATTCCCCAGATAGCAAGTATTCCCCACATAGCAAGCATTCCCCAGATAGCAAGCATTCCTCAGATAGCAAGCATTCCCCAGATAGCAAGCATTCCCCAGATAGCAAGCATTCCCCACATAGCAAGCATTCCCCAGATAGCAAGCATTCCCCAGATAGCAAGCATTCCCCAGATAGCAAGCATTCCCCACATAGCAAGCATTCCCCAGATTGCAAGCATCCCCCAGATAGCAAGCATTCCCCAGATAGCAAGCATTCCCCACATAGCAAGCATTCCCCAGATAGCAAGTATTCCCCACATAGCAAGCATTCCCCAGATAGCAAGTATTCCCCACATAGCAAGCATTCCCTAGATTGCAAGCATTCCCCAGATAGCAAGCCTCCCCCTCCCCCAATAGCAATCTAGTACAACAATTTCCCCAGCTAGCGCAATACTCTTTTACTCATCAGGAGCAAAAATCCCTTTATATCATGTAGTGCAACAGTCTTTTTCTCTGCTAGAGATAAATAGCTTGTAATTTAAATTCTTCATAAAATGACGCTTATTCGTTACTGTTTTAGCTCGTATTATTAGTAAAAACAAACTATAACGATTCGATCTTCTGATCCTGCTTTTCTCGGCAAGTCGGCAGAAAAGTCTTTTTTCGGCAATCTATAAGCTTACTTAGCAATCAGACTATTCCCTATTAGCAATTAATTTCATATTTGTGTACTCAGTATAATGAATTTTGTTATTTTTTATGCACTACTCAAAATAGTACGGAGTAGCGCATGAGAAAATACAAAAATCGAAGTCCACTGTCAAGAAGACCAGTGGCAAGCCTGCAAGCTTATTGTCTGGGATGAGTGTACCATGTCCCACAAACTGGCTTTCGAAGCACTTAACCTGACGCTAAAGGATCTGCGCAGCAACAACCAGCTCATGGATGGTGTCACCCTGCTGCTCTCTGGAGACTTTAGACAGACGTTGCTTGTAATTCCGCGGCACCCCAGCCCAAGATGAGATCAATGATTGCCTCAAATCTTCGCATCTGTGGCCATCAGTTGAAAAGCTGCACTTGCGAACCAACGTCAAGGCTGCAGTTTATGGCGATGAAACGGCTCATCAATTTTCTATTAATCTCTTGGAGGTCTGTCCTGTTGTGAATTTGTAACTCAATGTACTTGCCCATACGGTAGCTCTCTCTCTCCCTCTGCCAACCCTCCCCGCCCTTCCATGCTAACAACTTATTGTGAGCTATTTTCATAAAAACTTACTTAATTTTGGGTACCACTGCACTAGACCTAATCAATTGATGAATTATTATTGTAGTTGTTTAGCCTTTGTCTGCGATTTTCTCACCCCTGATTATTATTATCCCTCCCCCTCCGTGCCCTCTCATTGGCTGTCACCGTTATCTGCAATTCTTGTTTTCAACCCCCAGTCGCGTTCTGTGTGGCTGCAGCCAATCCCCGCTCGCTCTCTCTGCATACCCCGCCTTTTCTCTTACCCTGCAGCTTTTGCCCCACCCCATGTTGTACTGACATATTTATTGGTGTGCGCTCCTGTCCCCTCCCCCTCGCTGACCTTTTGATCGTTTCTCCTCTGGCTCCTTCGCCGCTCCGACCATAACCAATAAAAACAATATACAATCGTGCTAGCAATCGTATCCAAACATAGACGCTTTGAGCACCGAGTGAGCAACCTACGCCCCAGTAAGTATCGTTTTGCTTTTGTTATTTGGGCTCTAGCGCCATTGGGTCATCGTCACCAGGGCCTGTGCGTTCGCTGCGACCCTGGTTGCCGGCCTTCTGCCCGCGCGTTTGTGCGACAGTGGGTTGGCAAGCAGCAGGACTGGGGCTGAGTTTCCCTGCTCGTACAGAGCGCGAGACGAAGCTGGCTGGTCCGTCTCGGGACACAACAGTCCCGAGGATGGGCTGTCACCAATTGCTGCATTCGGTACAATCGTATCTTCTGTGCAGGAGCTCTCAGAGTACAGAGTAGCGCATGGGAAAACACAAAAAATCGCAAGTCCACAGCCAGACCGGAAACAGGTGGCCGGAATCAACTTGGGGTCATCCCGTTTCTCTCACATGGCCAACTTTATGTTGCATGCTCACGCGTTGAAATCTACAGCTAGCCTCTTCCTCTTTGCTCCTTGGGGGGGGGGGGAATTTGGTGTATCTTCAAGCACTGCGATAAGCATCTGTGAAAGTCATTACAACTGGACTATATTCACAAACTGCATGGACTATAATATAGAAAATTTTCTAAGTCCAAGTTTTTTACGAGCTACATTTATCAGAAATACAAAGTTCCCTACTTTAATACGAGTAAATTTCTTGGTTACTAAGTTTTCAAACGTTCTTGACACAAGGGACCAACCCCAGAACACGAAACTCAAAGACATTGGTTGAACTATTTGTTGCGAACCTTCTGAAGCAAGCATCAAGTAACCTTCCCTGCAGACCGGAATAGAAATTTGGCTTTGATTTGCTAAGAAATTGGCAACTTCAATACTAAATATCATTTTATCACTCCTCACACATGTTCCCTATCCAATTTTGCATTGTCTAGCATATTTACTCTGCTTAGCTTCTCTATAGTACTTAGACACTATTGTTAATTTTTCCGATTTCTCGATGTTGGGAGTCTCATATTCTATTCTACGAGCTATTCTAGAAGTATACTTTTTAAAGCGAGTTTTCTCCAAGTTTTGTTTAAGTCTATTAACAAGTTCTTGTTTGAGTATGATTTTAGATTCGAGAATGTATGCAAAAATAGTTCCGGGGATCGGAATTCTGCGGGTTTCAACGGCTTATAGACTTATAATGAAGAAAAGCCAAGGGAGGCAAGAGAGGCAAGGCTGGAGAAAACTTAAGCATGCACAAATAATGAGGCAGCCAAGACAATGGAATCCAGCAAACATGTAGGGACCTCCAGTGGAATGCAGCAACGTAGGAAAAATTTACAGTAGCCATTAACCATTTCAAAGTTAATTGAAGCTCACCGGCGAGGCGGCTGACAGGGGAAGGTGGCTGCAGCCGGAGAATATTTGATGAGCCCAGCACAGGGGCCACTCTTGTGGAGGAGACCGACGGCCAACCCCGAGGAACGTAGCAACCGAGGGATGGACGCGCGGACAAGAGGGCAGTGAAAGACTTCCCCCAAATACTCTAACTCAACCAGAGTAAATTGATGAGTCTAACCGCCTCACCCTCGCCCCCTCCCCGTAGCAACTCGCGTGTTAAATGCTAATCCTATTGCAAGCGCTGTTTGTGAAAAACTTGCCGTCGCTAACCACGCGACATCCAACTCAACGGCAGGGGATGGGGGTATTTTTGAGAATAGACGGGAGCTCAGCCCTAGGGGCACTTCTTTCTTCCTCGCTTTTAAGGAGCTTAATTCAAAAACTGAAGTCCCATGCTCTATTTGAGTTAACGACAAAGATGAGACAAGGAATTAAGAATATAAAAAACCGCCATCTCGGTTGTAAGCTCTCAAGAACACAGCAGAATCCACTAGAACTAGAAGATGGCATAACATTAGAAAATAGAGTCTTGCATGAGCGATTCCCCCTATGAGTCCATTTCAGTAATTACCCATGAGCCTTGAATCTCAACAATTACCCATAATAAGCCTCATAAATTCCCGCCCGAGCCTTGACAGCAAAACAATTTACCCTGTGAGTCTCATGACATCTTAGCAATTTACAATGAGTCATTTATGTTGGACAGGGTGAAGTCAAGTCTCAGTTGCAATGCAGTCTTGTTCGAATGTAATTTGTTGTTCGAATTGTTAATTTTTCGATAATTAAAATTAAATGCACTCATACATTCATTTGAGCAATCTTTGACCCGCGAAGCCACTTGGTGGGGTAATGCGAACCGGCCTTACACGGATCGCTTCTCAGAAATGATCCATCATCGAGTACACAGTGTTGCTTGGCGTTGTATAAAAACTCCAAACTACGAAAGAATGATTACAAGTAGCTTTTGATGCAAACTGTTTGTGCATCAGACTATTACTGAGCTGAGGTCAACTATATTTAAGAAGATCAAACAGATTTTAAATTAAAACTGACTGCAGTTTCGTTTATGGCAGAGATTTGTTTAAAAATTGAAGTAGAAGCTTGTCTCATGAACAAGCTGCAGCATCAAGTTAATAGCTGGATTTTTAATTGTGGCTTCACGCTCGACAAGTGCCGAAGAAAACTGTATTGAATGCACGGTACTAGGGATTTGTGCTTTTAAAAAAGTAAATGTATGTATGAGCAAGGTAGTAGTATCTAGTGCGTCGTAATAAAATTCGTTAATAACTATAAAAAATTGATTTGATAAAACCAACAGACAGAGATCCACAGACACTACAATGGTGCCCTTTTAAACATCTGCCTTCCGGCAGCTATTGATTATTATTCGGCCCTTATATTAGAGTATTTTGAATACATTGCGTAAGGTTTGTTAATAATTTAACAAAAATCTGTGCACTGTAAGCAGACGGGATGTTTGAATTATGACATGCGGTTATATAAAAAATTTGGACGCTTACACACAGTTGTGACGAGCACTTTTGATTAAATCTGTCCATCCGGTTCCTCTTACTTGGCGGTGCCTGCAGTGTCTCAGAATCAGTTAAAAGGCGACAGGCACTCGCACAGAACATTCGGAACAGCACCGTATGTGTCGCTACTATCCGTGAGACCCATTTTATTGACTTGTCTCGCGATTACATTTTCTCCGCCACCGTTGTTATTCGGCTGGTCAGTGGCCCAAAAAGCGGGATCAACGTTGATGTTGCAGCCGACCCAGTACCAGCCGCCCAGAGGCTCCGCACTACCTTCTGGCTGAAGTCCTCCGAGCCAGAAGTTCGAATTACTACCATTGGTGAAGATCCAGTCCACGTGGCTCATCTCTTGCTCGCTGGTCACGTCGGCCATGATGACCAGACCGCTCTCTGACTCGCACTTCTGCCTGCTCGGCAACCACGTCCCGATGCCAGAGTACAGCCTGTACTTCACTCCGCACAGGTCCATGCCGTAGCCAGACGGACACAGCGCGCCCGCCTCGAGTCCCGGCCGCTTCTTGACGAACACCCGGCCTCTCCTGGAGCAGCCGCAGCTCCTCACCGACTTGCTGCACTTGTCGAACACGAACAGCTGGCACGGACCGTCAGCCAGGCTGAACGCCTGACAGCGCAGCTTCTCGGAGCACAGAGAGGCGCAGCCAACATTGCTGACTTCGTTTGGGTAGGACTGAACAAACTCATCGTTGATGCAGAGGCTGCCGTCAATGAGGGTGTACACCTGCTGACTGGCGGTGGTGAGGCTAATTAGGACAAGAGTCATCAAAGCCACAATGTTCGATACGCTGACCATTTTTGCTCGTAACTGTTGGGTAAACTTTTGGGTTTTGAAGTGTGTCAAAGTAAATTACGAGAGACGATGCAAATCGCTTTTAGCATAAAAATTTCCATTTACTAACCGATAATATTTGCTTTTTCCTGACCAATCGTGTGCTACCTTTTCGGGAAATTTTTCATTGGTGGAAATGGAAAAGAAAATGAGGTGAGTGTCACACCATGTTGACTGTGCCTTGGCCCTGGCAACCACGTGCACCGATGCCGCGCAGGGGGATCCGGTGGTGCCGGTGTCCGCAGCGGTGTGCCTCTCTGGAGAGTCCTGCAGGTGAATGGTCGCTCGCCCGGTAGCCCTAAGGTATCGAGGCCGAGCTGGCAGATATTCTCGGGTCTGAAAACGTCAAAGAACGTCCGGGTTTGTGCCCGAGGTAGGCGGGGCATTCACAGATGAAGTGCTGCACATTCTTGACACCGGAGATGCAGAATGGGCATCCTCACTGCAGATTTTCCCATGGAGGTAGCGTTTTTTAGCAAAGCACCCATGACCTGATAGGGTCATTGCTACCGGGCCTTGGTGTCCCTGCCGTTGAGTCCTAGCAGGGTCCTACGGAACGGGAGAGGGACAGGGGATTGCAACAAAGACTCCCCCAGTGGGAGCCAGAGAAAGAAATATTTTAGCTTCAGAGTGCCCCAGACGAGACCTTACCAAACGAAAATTTAATTCTTTTCTGGGTTCTTTTGACCACTTTGACATCCCCGATATGGGTCCCCCATTTCAGTTGAGCCTTGACATCTTAGCAATTCCCCCAGCCTTAACATCTCATGTTATATGTGCGCTATATGAACTATTGCGTATAAGACGCACGTTAAATTTCATCAATTCATTATGTGCTAGAATTGAGAGCTCTTAATGAGCCGCCACTAAAAGAAAGAGAAAGAACAAGCCACTGCTGCAGGATAAAAAAGAAAGTACGTTGGTAACTCGCTACAATTAAACAATCACATACTTCGACTTTAATGTCGTTAATCTAGAAGAGTCCATCGAAACGGAAATAATAGTCATAGAAGATGCAGAAGACATAACATCTCAAGAATTCCCTCCGAGATATTTGAAATCTCAGCAATTCGATCCCCCAATAGCAAGCACCCCCAGATAGCAAGCATCCCCCAGATAGCAAGCATCCCCAGATAGCAAGCACCCCCAGATAGCAAGCATCCACCAGATAGCAAGTACCCACCAGATAGCAAGTACCCACCAGATAGCAAGCAATCCCCCAGATAGCAAGCACCCCCAGATAGCAAGCACCCCCCCCCCCAGATAGCAAGCACCCCACTCCAGATAGCAAGCACCCCACCCCAGATAGCAAGCACCCCACCCCAGATAGCAAGCACCCCACCCCAGATAGCAAGCACCCCACCCCAGATAGCAAGCATCCCACCCCAGATAGCAAGCACCCCCTAGATAGTAAACACCCTCCAGATAGCAAGCACCCCACCCCAGATAGCAAGCACCCCACCCCAGATAGCAAGCACCCCCTAGATAGTAAACACCCTCCAGATAGCAAGCACCCCACCCCAGATAGCAATCACCCCACCCCAGATAGCAAGCACCCCCTAGATAGTAAACACCCTCCAGATAGCAAGCACCCTAGCACCCCAGCGTTGCTTGTGCAATAATCCTTTTCTTAGCTAATGATAAAGAATTTAACTTATTTTATTTTATGACATTTTATGTGTCCCAGGGCTCTTATTTATTCCTTTGTCTAGCCATACTTGCTGCCACCAAAGTTGTAACAGGTCTTTTGACTCCCTATGAGAATCCCACTAAATGCCACCAAAGTTGTAATAAAGCTATTTCTCCTTAATAATTCTACTGGTTATTAATTGTCTTTCTACTGGTAGCGCATGTACTTCTATCGGTAGTGTATGTACTTCTATTGGTAGCGTATGTACTTCTATTGGTAGCGTATGTACTTCTATTGTACTTTCTGGCCTGAGCGGTCTAATAGCACTGTCTATTCTATTCCTATGCTTCCCCTAATATTATTCTCTCAGTCCTGGGCGTTCCCTGGATCAAAGGGTCACAGCTTATGCTCTTTCTCTGCCCTGAGGCGATCTTCTCTCGTTTTGAGGCGGTTCTCCTGCCCTGAGGCGAATTTACAATTTACTGCCCTGAGGCGGTTTCTCGCTTGTAGCGGTTTCTGATACTCCCAATTGGGGTTCTTATACTCTAAGAAATGATTAAGTCTTTAAGCGATTTCAATATTTAGAACGAACTAAATTTGCTTATCGAAAACCGAGAGGCAGCAAACGGTTGCTTCCTCAAGTCTGCTCAGCGTGTCTATTTATACCCAAAATTCGTTATAGTTTAAACAAAATAATAATTGCAGAAATATTTTTGCAAACCACAACATTCAAACAAATATTTCGCGCAGATTTGAATAAAGGTTTTTCTAAGAAAGGCAAACATAAAACGAGTAAAAATTCAAAAGTATTAGAGCTATTATTAATGCCTGTCTCATATGCTTTACTATTTTAATATTCGTAAAAATACGTTATAACAATAAGATATTTAGCTCCTGATTTTCCTAAAAGTCATTTTTTGCCTATCTATAATCCTACTTAGCGAACGGAATAATGGGGAGTACGAAATCTGCTATAGCAGGAAATCTGCTAGCCGAAATCTGCTAGCCGAAGTTTGCTAGCGAGAAATTTGCTTGCCGAAATCTGCTAGCCGAAGTTTGCTAGCCGAAATCTGCTAGCCGAAGTTTGCTAGCTGAAATGTGCTAGCCGAAATGTGCTAGCCGAAGTTTGCTAGCCGAAATCCGCTAGCCGAAATCCGCTAGCCGAAATCTGCTAGCCGAAATGTGCTAGCCGAAATCTGCTAGCCGAAATCTGCTAGCCGAAATCCGCTAGCCGAAATCTGCTAGCCGAAGTTTGCTAGCTGAAATGTGCTAGCCGAAATGTGCTAGCCGAAATGTGCTAGCCGAAATCTGCTAGCCGAAGTTTGCTAGCTGAAATGTGCTAGCCGAAATGTGCTAGCCGAAATGTGCTAGCCGAAATGTGCTAGCCGAAATCTGCTAGCCGAAGTTTGCTAGCTGAAATGTGCTAGCCGAAATGTGCTAGCCGAAGTTTGCTAGCCGAAATCTGCTAGCCGAAGTTTGCTAGCCGAAATCTGCTAGCCGAAATCCGCTAGCCGAAATCTGCTAGCCGAAATGTGCTAGCCGAAGTTTGCTAGCAGGAATTTTGCTAGCGAGGATTTTGCTAGCTGCCTTGCTCTCGTAGCTGCTGCATGTTATTTGCTGTGTTTTGATTCCGATTTGAGCTGCTTTGATTCGTACGAGTAAATATATAACTTATATACCATATACTGCCACTACCAGCCATTAAGACTGAAAGTTGTGTGTATAGATAAGTTTAAATTTAACTACCTGAACTACAGCTGCCTGAGCTACCTGAACTACGGCCTTACAGCTGATGATGCTAAAACATTATCAAATGTCTACGAGTAAAATAGGACAAAAAATATAAATGATTTTGATGATTTCCAAGTGCAGTTTTAGCATATACAGTACTTTAGCATACAGTAACACACATGTTGGTGTACAGTATCTATTGCTAGATACATGTATGTCCAAGGTACAATTTACTATAGCTATATGTATTGTTAATGTATAGATATTTTCTATCGCTTACGGCACTGTGTACAAGCAAAAACTCTATGCAGGTGTGGCCCACAAGCTCTTACCCTGTGACCATGGATGTAAAATATTTTTTTTATTCAATAGCTTGTATATGAACTTTTCAATCCACCTACGTTAAAACCTAAATCTTATTTTCTTTTTGTCTATGACGTCATCTACTGATTGCGTTTTAAAACGTACATGTACGAGAACCCACGGAGAAGGCTAGGCGGCAGATTAAGTCGTCCAGATTGGACAATAAAAAATGTCTCTAGCAAATTACAACTTCGTAAATTGCTGTTCGCCGGTTTTGGTTAGATTATCGCTAGCAGATTTCGGCTAGCAAAATCCTCGCTTGCAAAATTCCTGCTAGCAAACTTCGGCTAGCAGATTTCGGCTAGCAGATTTCGGCTAGCGGATTTCGGCTAGCAGATTTCGGCTAGCAAACTTCGGCTAGCAGATTTCGGCTAGCACATTTCGGCTAGCACATTTCGGCTAGCACATTTCAGCTAGCAAACTTCGGCTAGCAGATTTCGGCTAGCACATTTCGGCTAGCACATTTCAGCTAGCAAACTTCGGCTAGCAGATTTCGGCTAGCAGATTTCGGCTAGCGGATTTCGGCTAGCAGATTTCGGCTAGCAAACTTCGGCTAGCAGATTTCAGCTAGCACATTTCGGCTAGCACATTTCGGCTAGCACATTTCAGCTAGCACATTTCGGCTAGCACATTTCGGCTAGCACATTTCGGCTAGCACATTTCGGCTAGCACATTTCAGCTAGCAAACTTCGGCTAGCAGATTTCGGCTAGCACATTTCGGCTAGCAAACTTCGGCTAGCAGATTTCGGCTAGCAGATTTCGGCTAGCAAACTTCGGCTAGCAGATTTCGGCTAGCACATTTCAGCTAGCAAACTTCGGCTACTACTACTACTACTACTGACGGGGGGCGCAGGCGCCGCGAATAGGCCGCGAGGCCCCTATCGCAACCCCAAGGTAAAAGAGCACAAGGATTAGCCTTGGGGGTGCGCCCAGTCCCCGCCAGTAGTCGGCAGGTCCGCAGTGGAGGCATCGGCGACCCTCATCCGGCCGGAGTCCCGGACGAAGGCGCGGAGGTCTCGGATATTGTCCGCGGTGGTCAGCTCGTCCATCCGCTGGGGGTGGCCGAGGTATTTGTGCCGCGCCTTGTTGAAGTAAGGGCAGAAGGTGACGTGATGCTCCGCGGTCTCCTCTCCTATGCCACAGAAGGGACAGGTGGGAGGGCAACCGGTTTGCAACGATATATGTCTCTGGAAGAATCCGTGGCCGGTTAGGACCATGCACATCTCCCTGAGGTCGGTTCTGTTAAGCGAAATCAGATAATCAGAGACTTTCCTGTTCAGGTTAGGCATGGCAGAGCGGCTCTGCCTGTACTCGGTGCAGCTGTTCCAGTGGAGCTGGTGCTGCTGATGGAGCCACCTGTTGATATGGCGGGTGACTTGCGACCTGGGGGTGGGTAGCCTCATCAGACGGTGGTTGCCGTCTGGGTTGCTGCCCTCCTTGGCGAGAGAGTCCGCGAGCTCGTTGCCCAGGATGTTGCTGTGACCAGGTGTCCAGATAATTCTAATCCTGTTAAGGACTGAGAGAGATTGCACACTGCGGTGGCATTGAGATACTGTAGCAGCGGAGATATTCTCAGTGGTTAAGGCCTTAATAGCAGCTTGGCTATCAGTGTAGAAATTAATGTCAAAATTATTAATGTTCGCCTGAAACAGTTGCTGGGCACACTGCTCAATGGCGCAAATTTCAGCTTGGAAAACTGAGGTGTTCTCACCGAGGTGCAGACTTTCCTGGAGAAGCATCTTACCCTCGTGGAAAATGGCAATACCCGCTCCAGCGCGGCCGTTGAACAGCGAGCCGTCGGTGAAGCAGTGAATGCCCTGGCTGCGCCGGTTCACACCGACATCCAGCGGAATGTTGTCTCGGCCAGGGATGGCGGTCTTGAAGCCCCTCCTGATGTTGAGGGCGGGAGGTCGACTATCCACATTGCCCAGGTCCATGTGGATGTTGTTAAGGTCGCGGCGGACAAAGTCCATATGCGGGATTAATGTTTTCATTGGCATAAAGCCAGAGGGCGCGTTATTTAACGTTTTATCTCTGATAAGCCGGGAGGCAGACTTCATAGCCTCCGCCCTAATAAATAGGTGAAGCGGAGGTAGGTTAAGGATAGTGTTCAGCCCCTCGTAAGGGGTGGACGGGTACGCACCTGTGATGGCACGGCAAATGCTGCCCTGAAGCTGGTACAGCCGCTGACGGGCGGCCTTCTGCTCCAGCACGCTAGTCCAGATGAGACTCGCGTATGTGATACTGGGCCGGATGATGCCGGTATAAATCCAACGGACCGTTCTAGGCGAGAGGCCCCAAGTCGGCCCGATGGCTCTGCGCAGCTGGGCAAAGCAGCGTTTTGCCCGACCGATGACGTTATCAAGGTGCTTCGTCCAGCGCAGGTCATGCGTTAGCGTCACACCGAGGTATTTGACCTCCTTCTTGAAGGGGATGTTTCTGCCATAGACAGTGAGGTTTTTCATCTCCCACTTACGGCGCTTGGTGAAAACGACAGCGACAGTCTTAGTGACGCTGATTTTTAGGCCATGATGTGTAGCCCAGTCGGCCGCCTTGTCGGCGAATTGCTGCATCAGGTTGCGCAGAGTGGCGGGGTCGGGTCCGCTGACGACCGCGGCAACGTCATCGGCGTAGCCCGCCCTGGTGATACTGCTGGGAATGTCAGCGGTTAGAAGTTCGTCCATGACGAGATTCCAGAGAAGTGGAGTTAGCACGCCACCTTGCGGGCCGCCTTTCATCACCGCCCGGGTGAGGGTAACGCCCATAAGTGTGGATGTCACAAACCTTTTGCGGATCATAAAATAAATCCAGCGAACAATGCTGTGTCTTACATTCCTGCGGGAAAGAGAATTTCTGAAGGAGCGGAAGAGGACATTGTCAAATGCTCCTTCGAAGTCAACGAACAACCCGCAAGCGAGTTGTTTGCTAAGGATGGCACTCTCAATTTTGGAGGTAATGGCGTGGAGAGCATGCTCAGTCGTCCTCCCAGGCTGGAAGGCGTACTGGTACTTACTGACAGGGTCGGAGCGCAGGTCGCACTCTCGAAGCCTCCACAGGATGAGCCTCTCCATCAGCTTAACACAAAAGGAAGTGAGGCTGATGGGCCGGAAGGATTTCACGTTGGTGTAGTCACCCTTAGCAGGTTTCGGGATGAACACGACTCTGGACATTCTCCAGATTGTGGGAATGTAACCTGTGGTATAACAGTCAACAAGCAATTTAGAGAAAGAATCAGCAAAGTTTTGCAGCTTTAGCGCCTCCTGCAGGATACAGGGGGCGATATTGTCAGGGCCAGACGATTTATACGGTTTAAAAGAATTTGCTGCCAGCTGGAGTAGCTGGGGGGTGGCGCACTGCTGGAAAAGCTTGTGATCACAAGGCCTGTGGTCATCGACCACGTACTCCGGTTCGTCAACCTGCGGAAAGCAGGTGGAGAAAAGAAGATTTAGCGAACCTTCGGCACTGGTAGTGTAGTTACCATCCAGGTGCAGAAGGGAGTTACACTGAGCTAGCGTGTCGTGCCTGAGAGTCCTGACCAGCCGGGCTGTGGGGTGTTGCCCTTCCAGGCCGGCGCAGTAGGCTTTCCAGGTGGTCTTCTTAGCCCTTCGGATAGCACTTTTGTACATCCTCAGAGCAGAGTGGTAGTTCTCCCAATCCTCTGGGGTATTCGAGCCGTTTGCGAGGCGTTGCAGTCGGCGGGTGTTTTTCTTCATGCGAGTGAGCTCTTGACTCCACCAAGGAGAGTATTTCTTCCTGCAAAACAGCTTAGGGGCGTTAGCGCGTATGGCGGTGTTTAGGATCTCAACGAGGGAGTTGCACCGATGCTCAATGCCAGGGAGATCCTCGCTGGAGTCCGGTAAGTTGGCTTCGGTCAGGAGTTTTAGCAGGTCTCTTCGAAAACCTGTCCAGTCGGCCTTTTTCAAATTAAGGCGGTCCCGGTTCTCATGACGGGCTCCGACGGAGCTGATGCTGTACTGAATGTACGAGTGGTCGGAAAGCGATGGGAGGTCATCCCTAACCAGCCAGCTGTGGACCTGATTGAGGGCGTTGTTGGAGACGAGAGTGAGGTCGATAACCTCACGCCGATTAGAGACAATAAATGTGGGTTTGCTGCCTCTGTTGCAAATGTGTAACGAGGAGGAGTTAATGAAATCAATTAGTAAGTCACCGCGCCTGTTAGTATCGCTACTAGACCAGGCAGTGTTGTGGGCGTTAGCATCGCAGCTAACGATAAGCTTCCGATCCTGGAGATTACAGAAGTCCGCCAGCTCCTGCAGGAGGGGGGAGGGACGTCCTCCTGAATGTCCAGGTAAGCGGAAACGAAGGTCAAGTCAAAGACTGAGAAAGTACACATGTCTTTAGAGCAAAACATTGGCATAATAGTGGCCGGGAGGTCGTTTTTGACGAGGGCGATAGCTCTGGGGTGTCGTTCGCGCAGAGGTACAGAACCTGATAGCCTGGCGGCAGGCAGGTCGGCTTCCCCTTGCGGGTATACGGTTCCTGAATAAGGTAGATGTCAACTTCCTTGTTGGCAAAGGTGCCTGAAAGGTTGCTAGATGCTGCAAGGGCGTGGTGCAGGTTGATCTGAATAATGTGCAGGTTAACAGGTTGGTTCGCCGGCGGCGGATTATTTATTTGGTTGCTGGTGGCAGTGTCATCATTGGGCTGGCCGTTAAGGTTCGCCCTCAGCGCCCCGCTCCTAGTTTGGCACGGGGTTGGGAACGGCATTACTCGTTCCCAGAGCTATCCGAGCTCACGGACTCACCTCGGCGCCGATCGCCGGCTGGACGACGCCTGAGCAGCAGGTGGAAGACGATCTTCCACGCTCCGATGTAGGCGGCAAATTCGTCCTTCTTGAGGGCGTCTTCCCACTCCGCGGAGAAACCCATGTACAGGGTCTTGCCGGGAGCGCCTTTTGCCGGAACCTCCTTGAAGGCCCGGATACCGTCCTGAGGTAGGTCGGGGTTTTTACTGAGGAGCCGGGCGCGGATCTCCTCGATGCTTCTCGAGCCGGAGTAGAAGGCTCGGTAGCGCCTGCAGGGCGGCGGTGGTCGGGCACGCTCAACGACCAAAGGCGGGAGGGCGGTCGTGCAGGTGTCCCAGGAGATGGACACCAGGTTAGCCAGCGCGAGCTCGAGCTGGGCTTCGTCCTTGAAGGCGAGGATGACGCTGCCGTTGGCGTTTCGAATCGCCTCGACTTTGATGTCGAGGGCGTCGTTTTCCCAGAGGAAGTCATCAATCATGCCGATTGATGCTTCCATCTGGGCGGTGGTCAGCGTACCGCTAGCCGCGCGCACGCAGATTTTAAATTTCGGCTCCGTCGCCACTTTGGCGTACGTGCCAGCATTGGCCTCCTTTGGCCTCTTGGGGTCCAGCGAGGGGTCGGTACGCTCGTCTGGCTGCTGCCTTTTCCGCTCAGAGCCAGCCGAGGTTTTATCATCGCGCCTGCGACGGTTGACGACCTGGAAGCCGTCATTTTGAGACGCCCCTGTAGCGGGGGTAGAGGTGGACGCACCTGAGCGAGGTGTGGGGGTTTCCGCGGGATTCGCGGCAGAATCAACCTCCATGTTGGAGGGTTGGGGGATTGACGGACCCCCGGCCGCGGGAATTGACGGCTCCCGAGCCGTGTCAGGTGGTTTTGATTTATCCATGCAGAGTAGGCTGAAACGGAAAAACTGAAATGTAGAAAAGAGGGGGGTAACCGCTCGGGGACTGGATATACCCCCAGCCAGCTCCGTGGAGCTACCCTCTGCCACGGTAAACAGCAGAGAAGCTTTGGGTTGCCGTCTTATCCCAGGATTGCTCCCAGGCGAGGCTCCGGCAGGCCCCCGGTCCACACTCTGCAAGATCAGGGGGCGGGAGGCCGGCTGCGGGCTTGGGACACAGGCGCCAGGTCGAGTTGACAGCCGACGCCCGAGCCCTCCCCCACAAGAGCGGCCCTCGAGAACCCGTGTGGTACCAGTTGCAACTAAGGGCTGTCGATGGGTAGTTGGCGCTTAGCCAGCAGCCAACTACTTAGCAGCCACCTGCCCCGCAAAAAAGCAGCAGGGGGGATCCGTCCCCCACCAGCAGACCAAGACGAGGAAGCTAGCCGCTTCCACGCCAGGCCAGAACGAAAAGGAGGGGGAAGAGCCTCCTCGAAAAACGAAAAGCTGGCGGATGTCACAGAGTCCCTCGGTTTAAGTTGCCGTTTGCCCCCCGTTTGCTAGCCGAAATCTGCTAGCCGAAGTTTGCTAGCTGAAATGTGCTAGCCGAAATGTGCTAGCCGAAGTTTGCTAGCCGAAATCCGCTAGCCGAAATCCGCTAGCCGAAATCTGCTAGCCGAAATGTGCTAGCCGAAATCTGCTAGCCGAAATCTGCTAGCCGAAATCCGCTAGCCGAAATCTGCTAGCCGAAGTTTGCTAGCTGAAATGTGCTAGCCGAAATGTGCTAGCCGAAATGTGCTAGCCGAAATCTGCTAGCCGAAGTTTGCTAGCTGAAATGTGCTAGCCGAAATGTGCTAGCCGAAATGTGCTAGCCGAAATGTGCTAGCCGAAATCTGCTAGCCGAAGTTTGCTAGCTGAAATGTGCTAGCCGAAATGTGCTAGCCGAAGTTTGCTAGCCGAAATCTGCTAGCCGAAGTTTGCTAGCCGAAATCTGCTAGCCGAAATCCGCTAGCCGAAATCTGCTAGCCGAAATGTGCTAGCCGAAGTTTGCTAGCAGGAATTTTGCTAGCGAGGATTTTGCTAGCTGCCTTGCTCTCGTAGCTGCTGCATGTTATTTGCTGTGTTTTGATTCCGATTTGAGCTGCTTTGATTCGTACGAGTAAATATATAACTTATATACCATATACTGCCACTACCAGCCATTAAGACTGAAAGTTGTGTGTATAGATAAGTTTAAATTTAACTACCTGAACTACAGCTGCCTGAGCTACCTGAACTACGGCCTTACAGCTGATGATGCTAAAACATTATCAAATGTCTACGAGTAAAATAGGACAAAAAATATAAATGATTTTGATGATTTCCAAGTGCAGTTTTAGCATATACAGTACTTTAGCATACAGTAACACACATGTTGGTGTACAGTATCTATTGCTAGATACATGTATGTCCAAGGTACAATTTACTATAGCTATATGTATTGTTAATGTATAGATATTTTCTATCGCTTACGGCACTGTGTACAAGCAAAAACTCTATGCAGGTGTGGCCCACAAGCTCTTACCCTGTGACCATGGATGTAAAATATTTTTTTTATTCAATAGCTTGTATATGAACTTTTCAATCCACCTACGTTAAAACCTAAATCTTATTTTCTTTTTGTCTATGACGTCATCTACTGATTGCGTTTTAAAACGTACATGTACGAGAACCCACGGAGAAGGCTAGGCGGCAGATTAAGTCGTCCAGATTGGACAATAAAAAATGTCTCTAGCAAATTACAACTTCGTAAATTGCTGTTCGCCGGTTTTGGTTAGATTATCGCTAGCAGATTTCGGCTAGCAAAATCCTCGCTTGCAAAATTCCTGCTAGCAAACTTCGGCTAGCAGATTTCGGCTAGCAGATTTCGGCTAGCGGATTTCGGCTAGCAGATTTCGGCTAGCAAACTTCGGCTAGCAGATTTCGGCTAGCACATTTCGGCTAGCACATTTCGGCTAGCACATTTCAGCTAGCAAACTTCGGCTAGCAGATTTCGGCTAGCACATTTCGGCTAGCACATTTCAGCTAGCAAACTTCGGCTAGCAGATTTCGGCTAGCAGATTTCGGCTAGCGGATTTCGGCTAGCAGATTTCGGCTAGCAAACTTCGGCTAGCAGATTTCAGCTAGCACATTTCGGCTAGCACATTTCGGCTAGCACATTTCAGCTAGCACATTTCGGCTAGCACATTTCGGCTAGCACATTTCGGCTAGCACATTTCGGCTAGCACATTTCAGCTAGCAAACTTCGGCTAGCAGATTTCGGCTAGCACATTTCGGCTAGCAAACTTCGGCTAGCAGATTTCGGCTAGCAGATTTCGGCTAGCAAACTTCGGCTAGCAGATTTCGGCTAGCACATTTCAGCTAGCAAACTTCGGCTAGCAGATTTCGGCTAGCACATTTCGGCTAGCAAACTTCGGCTAGCAGATTTCGGCTAGCAGATTTCGGCTAGCACATTTCGGCTAGCAAATTTCTCGCTAGCAAACTTCGGCTAGCAGATTTCCTGCTAGCAAATTTCATAGACCCGAATAATCTCCACCAGTAAATTTTTATATTAGCATACTCAGGACAATGAATGTTGGTATATTTATTATGTACTACTCAAGAAAGTTTACCACTTGGCTAAGCTCAGAATGTCAAGTTGCGGGGCCAGACGTGCGTTCAGACGGGACTGAGGACCTCAACAGTGACGTCTCAATGGCCTTCGACATGACAGCATCATGATATCGATATGGCCTGCAGCTACATCTGTGACGTACGCGGTTGCGGCACCCAAGATCCGAAAAGGAGGACTGAAGCATGAGGGCGAACAAAACTTATCTCGTATGCCATAACGAAACGAGACGAGACGGATCGTCCCTTGAACATGTTTGGACGTCCAACAGCCGCAAAGAATCAACAAGAGAGCCGTGGTGATGAAACGGCTCATCGATTTTCTATCAATCTCTTGGAGGTCAGTACCGAGGATGGGCTGTCACCAATTGCTGCATTCGGTACAATCGCATCTTCGATGCAGGAGCTCAAGGCTACTAAGTTTACCTGAACCTGTCGCACAGATTTTCTGACATTGACTGGCTGTCAGAGAGAGCCATTTTGAGTCCCAGGAATGACGCAGCTAATAGTATCAACTCCCAGCTGCTCAATGAGCTGCCTGGCAATATCATCAGCTACAAGTCAATTGACACAACAATGACTGGTGACAATGCTGTAGAGTTTCCTATGTATTGAGCTCTTAAGCTCTCTAGAGCCTCCTGGAACGCCAACGCACAACCTGCAGTTAAAAGTGGGTGCACCAGTAATGCTACTGCACATTTTAAATGACCCACAGCTGTGTAAAACGGCACTAGAGGCTAATCGTCAAGCAACTCTTTCTGAATTTGATTGAGGCAAAATTTGGGACAGGATCCGGCAAAGGGCAATCTGTGTTTATTCCCAGAATTCCAATTATACCATCGGACCCGCCTTTTCAATCGAAGCGAGTACAGTTTCCAGTGAAGGTCTGCTTTGCCATGATCATCAACAAAGCCCAAGGACAGTCGCTAAAGGTGGCCGGAATCAACTCAGTCACCCTGCTTCTCACATGGGCCAACTTTATGTTGCATGCTCACGCGTCGAAACTGCAGCTGGCCTCTTAATCCTTGCTCCCAGGGCGAAATTCCTTGTTCTAGTTTCTACAATACAACAAGGAATTTGATTTATCCTAAAGAACTGCCTAGACTTATAGACTTATAGACTTATTGTAGACTTATAATGAGGCAAAGCCAAGGGAAGTAAGTGAGGCAAGGCTGGGGAAAACTGAAGCAGGCATAAGAGACCTACTTAAGCGCACTGAACAAAGTCGGATGCGCCGCTCTGTGCGCCCAGAACCAGCGCTGTCATGCTTCAGAGTATACTGTATACATGCTTCAAGCAGCTGTTCGTGTTCGACAAGTGCAGCAAGTCGGTGAGGAGCTGCGGCTGCTCCAGGAGAGGCCGAGTGTTCGTCAAGCAGCGGCCGGGACTCGAGGCGGGCGCGCTGTGTCCGTCTGGCTACGGCATGGACCTGTGCGGAGTGAAGTACAGGCTGTACTCTGGCATCGGGACGTGGTGGCCGAGCAGACAGAAGTGCGAGTCAGAGAGAGGTCTGGTCATCATGGCCGACGTGACTAGCGAGCAGGAGATGAGCCACGTGAACTCCATCTACTCGAACTACAGCTCTGGACAATCGATCTGGCTCGGAGGCCGCCAGCCAGAAGGCAGTGCGGAGCCTCTGGGCGGCTGGTACTGGGTCGGCTGCAACAACAGCGTTGATGCCGCTTTTTGGGCCGCTGGCCAGCCGAATAACAACGGTGGCGGAGAAAATGCAATTGGAAGACATTTCAATTTTATGGGTCTTACGGATAACAGCGACACGAATGGTGCTGTTTCTAATGTTCTGTGCGAGTGCCTGTCGCCTTTTAACTGATTATGGGAAACTGCAGGCACCGCCAGACAAGAGGAACCGGATGGAGAGATTTAATCACAAAATTATATTTCTGAAGCTATCGAAGTGACCGTCAATAACCGTGTGAAGGTGTCCAAAATTGATTATATAACTACATGTAATAATTCAAACATCCGGTCTGCGTATAGTACACAGATTTTTTATAAATTTCTCAATGAAAACTGACGCAATGTATTCAGAAAAATTCCAATAGAAGGGCCGAATAATAATCAATAACTGCTGGAACAGAGATGTTTAAAAGAGCTCCATTGTAAGTGTGTCTGTGGATCTCTGTCTGTTGGTTTTATCAAATCAAGTTTTTTGGAATTTGCAGCTTGTTCATTAGCCAAGCTTTTACTTCGATTTTTAAGCAAACCTTCTCTGCAATAAACGAAACTGCAGTTTGTTTTTTATTTAAAATCTGTTTGAGCTACTTAAATATAGTTGGCCTCAGTTATACTCGGAAGCATAAACAGTTTTCATCTAATGAACAAGCTGCAAATTCCAAAAAACTTGATTTGATAAAACCAACAGACAGAGATCCACAGACACACTTACAATGGAGCTCTTTTAAACATCTCTGTTCCAGCAGTTATTGATTATTATTCGGCCCTTCTATTGGAATTTTTCTGAATACATTGCGTCAGTTTTCATTGAGAAATTTATAAAAAATCTGTGTACTATACGCAGACCGGATGTTTGAATTATTACATGTAGTTATATAATCAATTTTGGACACCTTCACACGGTTATTGACGGTCACTTCGATAGCTTCAGAAATATAATTTTGTGATTAAATCTCTCCATCCGGTTCCTCTTGTCTGGCGGTGCCTGCAGTTTCCCATAATCAGTTAAAAGGCGACAGGCACTCGCACAGAACATTAGAAACAGCACCATTCGTGTCGCTGTTATCCGTAAGACCCATAAAATTGAAATGTCTTCCAATTGCATTTTCTCCGCCACCGTTGTTATTCGGCTGGCCAGCGGCCCAAAAAGCGGCATCAACGCTGTTGTTGCAGCCGACCCAGTACCAGCCGCCCAGAGGCTCCGCACTGCCTTCTGGCTGGCGGCCTCCGAGCCAGATCGATTGTCCAGAGCTGTAGTTCGAGTAGATGGAGTTCACGTGGCTCATCTCCTGCTCGCTAGTCACGTCGGCCATGATGACCAGACCTCTCTCTGACTCGCACTTCTGTCTGCTCGGCCACCACGTCCCGATGCCAGAGTACAGCCTGTACTTCACTCCGCACAGGTCCATGCCGTAGCCAGACGGACACAGCGCGCCCGCCTCGAGTCCCGGCCGCTGCTTGACAAACACCCGGCCTCTCCTGGAGCAGCCGCAGCTCCTCACCGACTTGCTGCACTTGTCGAACACGAACAGCTGGCACGGACCGTCAGCCAGGCTGAACGCCTGACAGCGCAGCTTCTCGGAGCACAGAGTGGCGCACCCAACGCTGCTGTCCTCGTGCGGGTAGGACTCAACAAACTCATCGTTGATGCAGAGACTGCCGTCAATGAGGGTGTACACCTGTTGGCTGGCAGTGGTGAGGCCGAGGACAAGACTCATCCACGCCACAATGTTCGAAACGTTGATCATTTTTGATCGTAGCTGTCGGTAGCCTAGCTGCTGGGTTTTTTTAAAATTTGTCAAAGTATTAACAACAGACGATGCAAATGGCTGTTAACACAAAAATTTCCATTTACTAACCGATAATATTTGCTTTTTCCTGACCAATCGTGGGCTAGCTTTTGCGAAAATTTTTCATTGGTTTAAAAATTTTAATCCCCAGAGGTGAATGTCAAACCATGTTGACTGTGTCTTGGCCCTGGCAACCACGTGCAGCTAGTGCTGCGCAGGGATGTCCGTTGGTGCCGGTGTCCAGGAGGTGAATGGCTGCGCGCCCGGTAGCACTAAGGTATCGCAGACGAGCTGGCACAACTTCTCGGGCCTGAAAACGTCAAAAAAGGTCTGGGTTCGGGCCAGAGGCAGGTGAGCTTGTCCTGAGTAAAGGCGGAACATTCAGAGATGAAGTCAACACCGGAAAAATGCAGAATGGGCATCCTTCACTGCAGATTTTCCCATGGAGGCGTGACCTGAGACCTGAGAGGACCATTGCTACAGGGCCTTGATGTCCCTGCTGTTGAGTCCAAGCAGGGCCCTGTGAAAAACGAGAGATCGAGGGTCAGGGACGACCCAAAGAGGCACTGCTGTTGTAACATAATCACGAAAGACATTTTCGTGATTATCCATATCAAAATCCTAATGGTTCGTCATCTTGATGTGTTCCTTATTACCCGACTTTCGATAATCAAGGAACAATCACTTCTAGCTCAACAGCTAGGCAACCCAGTTAGTCAAACGAAGGTATTTAATTACCTTTAATCCGGATTTGAATTTCTTGAGTAGTTCTCGCTAGGAACTCGTCAGTAGATCTCGTGTAGATCTAGTCACTGTCTTGGATCCGCTTCTCTGGTCCTGATTCTTCTTTTGCTTCCAACGAAATTACTTCCGGCCGGTATCTGCAGTCAGGACAAATCAGAGGCCTCGTATCAACAATGGGTACCCTGCGCCGAACAGCGGTTTGAATTAAGCCTCCTTCTTCTAGTAGTGCCTTTATGCACTCTAGGTATGGCTCCGGAAACCACTGATAGTCCTCTAAGATCTATCAGGGGCAGTCCTTCTGGAGACTGCAACCAGTAGAGTCTAAACAGACTCAAGAGTCTCAACAGACTCAAATGAACTCAAGTCTCAATAGACTTGAGTGAGACGTCTCTAACACAACGGGCGCAAATAAAGAAGGCTTACCGCAACAACTCGACCGAGTCTCGATTGACTTGGTTGATCAGGAAGTCCTCCTAAGGCTTCCTCTTCGGAGCGCTCCTCTTCCGTGGGGAGTATGACTCCGGTACCGCTTCAGATCGCTTGTATTTATAGGCAACTTTTTGCTCCAAAATAGTATCATGACAATTCACGTGTTGCGCTAAAAGGGGAAAATGGCTCATGGCGTATCATTTTGGTAACATCTTTTCCTGGTAGCGTGATTCATTCAAAGCTTAGGCGCACATGCGTGTACTTACTTACTTATAGTAGCATTATACGATTATCTTCTTTTTACCTTTTTTAACGGGAGGTAGAACACTCTACAATCTGAGAGGGTCAATGAAATGGCACTCATTTTGGCGCCAAAGGCACAAAATTCCGTGATCCTCCTTAAGTCAAGCATGCAGTGAATTCCCCTGCCAACACCCACAAGTTTTATCTGACGCTCTTGACCGAACGAACTCAGAGAAAAATGCCATCGTTGAACTGTATCATTTGGCTTTCAAGGGAGTTTTAATTGGAGAGGGTGTCTTGGTGGGCGCCCCTGTCTCAATTTATGGGCGCCGTTGTTCCAATTCCCTCCGTAAGCCTTGACATCTCAGCAATTCGATCCCCCGAGCAAGCATTCCCCAGATAGCAAGCATTCCCCAGATAGCAAGCATTCCCCAGATAGCAAGCATTCCCCAGATAGCAAGCATTCCCCAGATAGCAAGCATTCCCCAGATAGCAAGCATTCCCCAGATAGCAAGCATTCCCCAGATAGCAAGCATTCCCCAGATAGCAAGCATTCCCCAGATAGCAAGCATTCCCCAGATAGCAAGCATTCCCCAGATAGCAAGCATTCCCCAGATAGCAAGCATTCCCCAGATAGAAAACATTCCCCAGATAGCAAGCATTCCCCAGATAGCAAGCATTCCCCAGATAGCAAGTGTGGTATCTGGCCTGTTGAGTGCTCTTGCACTTTTTAAGTTGTTTTGCGTGCGCCCTAGGCGGCCATACCCAGACCAGTTCTGGCTGGTTGGGGGGAGGGGGGGGGCGCTCGGCCCAGCTTGATTCTTTCCCGGCGGCGGCCACTGATTGGCTGGGCTTGTGTTTTTGTGTTTTTCTTTTTGGCCCCCAGTCAATCAGATCTGCTCGGTGGGCACGCTGATTGGCTGAGGGGTCGTCTCTTTTGTTTGGCGTCTCTCTCTCGCGCTGTCTGCCCCTCTACCCTGTTAAGTGGTATATAGTGCTCAAGCCTGGCCCAGCCAGCTCCCCGCTCTCCGTTCCGCGCCCCGTGCCTAACTCTTCAAACTAACCTAGCGATATTCAAACGAGCCGTAAAGACGGTCTCTTACTGCGAAGAATCTTAATTTTGCATGCGATACTCAAGCGAGCCGTGTCTATACGGTCTCTTACTGCGAGGACTTAATTGATTGGAAGCAAATAAAGCGGTCAAGTGGTGGCGATATTCGAACGAGCTCCACAGTTTCTGGCACCGGTAAGACCCCCGAGTTCAGTCGCTTCTTTAGCTTTTCCGAGGCCTTGCCGTAGCAGTGGTTCCATAGCTAGAGCATCATCACACCTGCGACTGTGATCACTGCAGCACAGCAGCGTTGTATATTGTGTATTATTGTAGTACTGTACCGGTTACTTTATATAGTGTGTACAACCTACAGTATCGAAAATAGAAGCACTCGAGAGTGTCACCACACCTCGAGCCGCATCGTGAACTCTGAGTGTCACAACACCAGAGGGATCGAACTATTATCGCAGAGCGTCGTCACGCCTGCTCGTATCTATAAAAGTACAGACAGAGCGTCACTACGCCTGTTATATTACATATAATATATTGTACTCGAGACTGGGCACCCAAACCGACCCGGGTCACGACACAAGCATAGCATAGCATAGCAAGCAAGCATTGATAGCAAGCATTCCCCAGATAGCAAGTATCTCCCCGATAGCAAGCATCCCTAGATAGCAAGAACCGATCCCCCTCCCAGATAGCAAGCATTCCCCAGATAGCAAGCATCCCTAGATAGCAAGAACCGACCCCCAAAAAAAGCAAGCATCCCCAGATAGCAAGCACCCCATAGATAGCAAGCACCCCTCCACAAAAAAGCAAACATTCCCCATATAGCAAGCATTCCCCATATAGCAAGCATTCCCCAGATAGCAAGTATCTCCCCAGATAGCAAGCATCCCTGGATAGCAAGAACCGACCCCCCTCCCAGATAGCAATCTAGTAGTAGTCTCTTAGTCATCGAATGTAATAATTTTATCATCTATGTGCGATAATCCTTTTGTCATCTAGTGCAGTAATGGTTTTCTCATGTATTGCATTAATCACTTTTTCAGCCAGTGCAATAATCCATGTCTTAGCTAGAGATAAATAATTTAACTTTTAGTATGGCATTGTATGCATTACTATTTTACTATTAGTAAAAATGAACTACAACTATTCGATCTTGTGCTCCTGGTTTTCATAAAAATCATTGGAAATCTATAATCCTACTTAGCAGTCTGTACAGCAACTTTTTAATTTTTTATATACAGTGCAATGAATGTTGGTATATTTATTATGCACTACTCAAAATAGTACAGAGTAGCGCATGAGAAAATACAAAAATCGCAAGTCCACAGCCGGTACGTCTAGCCTAGCGGGGGCCCACGGTGGATCCACTTGGCTAGCCAGGGATGTCAAGTTGCAGGGCCAGCCGTGCATTGAGTCCGACACACAAACTCAGGTCAGGACTGGGGTCTGAGGACCTGTCGACAGTGGCGTCTCAGTGGCCATCGACATGACAGCTTCATGACATCGATATGGACGTTGGCCAGGGCCTGCGGCTACATCTGTGAAGAACGCGGTTGCGACGCCCAAGACCCGAAAAGAAGAACTGCAGCATGAGGACCGAAAAAACAATAACGGGACAGGTAGTCCATTTTAAGAAATCAAACAAAAAATATAGCCTGCTTATTATCCTGTTTTCAATACATATTAAAAACGAAACCTCTGTCTGTGTGTCTGGCTGTACATGGATTGCTATGGACTCCCAAACCGCACAATCAAATGACACCAAATTTTGCACCCATCGTAAACTCATTACAGAGAAGGCTTTAGGTTACCTTGGAATCTCCTAATTTTAACTCTTCCTACTTAAAAGTGCAAAAGACTGCTAGCAAAACACGATTTTTTTAACTCAATCCTCCATAGCGTTGATCCACTTGCCCTTCACAGAAGCAGTATTCAACGAGGCATTGCTGCGCATTGAGGACAAATTTTAGAACTGACAGATCGTCCCTTAAACGTTTTTGGACTTCCAGCACCTGGAAAAACATCAACAAGAGAATTTGAGTAGGAAGATGCTGCGAGAAACTAGCTTTGACCGCGAGCAGCTTCGTCAGTTCATTGAGGAAAATGAGCCCCGTCTACTACCTGAGCAGGCAGAGGCGTACCAAGAAGTACTGCAAAAAGTGAATAACAATGTAGAAGGAATACTTTTCCTGGATGCTCCAGGGGCGACAGAAGAAACTCTTCTGATTAACCTCCTTCTGTCAAAGGTTAGACACGGAGGCGATATTGCAGTTGCTGTCGCTTCCTCTGGAATCGCAGCCATGCTACTTCAAGGTGGTTGCACTGCTCACTCAGAACTAAAATTGCCACTTGATCTGTCAAGACCTGACGCTAAAGGAACTGCGCAGCAACAACCAGCTCATGGATGGTGTCACCCTGCTGCTCTATGGAGACTTTAGACAGACGTTGCTTGTAATTCCGCGCGGCACCCCAGCCCAAGATGAGATCAATGATTGCCTCAAATCTTCTCATCTGTGGCCATCAGTTGAAAAGCTGCACTTGCGAACCAACGTCAAGGCTGCAGTTTATGGCGATGAAACGGCTCATCAATTTTCTATTAATCTCTTGGAGGTCTGTCCTGTTGTGAATTTGTAACTCAATGTACTTGCCCATACGGTAGCTCTCTCTCCCTCTGCCCACCCTCCCCGCCCTTCAATGCTAACAACTTATTGTGAGCTATTTTCATAAAGTACTTAATTAATTTTGGGTGCCACTGCACTAGACCTAATCAATTGATGAATTATTATTGTAGTTGTTTAGCCTTTGTCTGCGATTTTCTCACCCCTGATTATTATTATCCCTCCCTTTCCGTGCCCTCTCATTGGCTGTCACTGTTATCTGCAATTCTTGTTTTCTACCCCTAGTCGCGTTCTGTGTGGCTGCAGCCAATCCCCGCTCGATCTCTCTGCCCACCCCGCCTTTTCTCTTACCCTGCAGCTTTTGCCCCACCCCATGTTGTACTGACATATTTATTGGTGTGCGCTCCTGTCCCCTCCCCCTCGCTGACCTTTTGATCGTTTCTCCTCTGGCTCCTTCGCCGCTCCGACCATAACCAATAAAAACAATATACAATCGTGCTAGCAATCGTATACAAACATAGACGCTTTGAGCACCGAGTGAGCAACCTACGCCCCAGTAAGTATCGTTTTGCTTTTGTTATTTGGGCTCTAGTACCATTAGGTCATCGTCACCAGGGCCTGGGCGTTCGCTGCCACCCTGGTTGCCGGCCTTCTGCCCGCCCGTTTGTGCGACAGTGGGTTGGCAAGCAGCAGGACTGGGGCTGAGTCTCCCTGCTCGTACAGAGCGCGAGACGAAGCTGGCTGGTCCGTCTCGGGATATCTTCTGTGCAGGAGCTCTCAGAGTACAGAGTAGCGCATGGGAAAACACAAAAAATCGCAAGTCCACAGCCAGACCGGAAACAGGTGGCCGGAATCAACTTGGGGTCATCCCGTTTCTCTCACATGGCCAACTTTATGTTGCATGCTCACGCGTTGAAATCTACAGCTAGCCTCTTCCTCTGCTCCCCGGGGGGGGGGGAATTTGGTGTATCTTCAAGCACTGCGATAAGCATCTGTGAAAGTCATTACAACTGGACTACATTCACAGACTGCATGGACTATAATATAGAAATTTTTCTAAGTCCAAGTTTTTTACGAGCTACATTTATCAGAAATACGAAGTTCCCTACTTTAATACGAGTAAATTTCTTGGTTACTAAGTTTTCAAACGTTCTTGACACAAGGGACCAACCCCAGAGCACGAAACTCAAAGACATTGGTTGAACTATTTGTTGCGAACCTTCTGAAGCAAGCATCAAGTAACCTTCCCTCCAGACCAGAATAGAAATTTGGCTTTGATTTGCTAAGAAATTGGCAACTTCAATACTAAATATCATTTTATCACTCCTCACACATGTTCCCTATCCAATTTTGCATTGTCTAGCATATTTACTCTGCTTAGCTTCTCTATAGTACTTAGACACTATTGTTAATTTTTCCGATTTCTCGATGTTGGAGTCTCATATTCTATTCTACGAGCTATTCTAGAAGTATACTTTTTAAAGCGAGTTTTCTCCAAGTTTTGTTTAAGTCTATTAACAAGTTCTTGTTTGAGTATGATTTTAGATTCGAGAATGTATGCAAAAATAGTTCCGGGGATCGGAATTCTGCGGGTTTCAACGGCTTATAGACTTATAATGAAGAAAAGCCAAGGGAGGCAAGAGAGGCAAGGCTGGAGAAAACTTAAGCATGCACAAATAATGAGGCAGCCAAGACAATGGAATCCAGCAAACATGTAGGGACCTCCAGTGGAATGCAGCAACGTAGGAAAAATTTACAGTAGCCATTAACCATTTCAAAGTTAATTGAAGCTCACCGGCGAGGCGGCTGACAGGGGAAGGTGGCTGCAGCCGGAGAATATTTGATGAGCCCAGCACAGGGGCCACTCTTGTGGAGGAGACCGACGGCCAACCCCGAGGAACGTAGCAACCGAGGGATGGACGCGCGGACAAGAGGGCAGTGAAAGACTTCCCCCAAATACTCTAACTCAACCAGAGTAAATTGATGAGTCTAACCGCCTCACCCTCGCCCCCTCCCCGTAGCAACTCGCGTGTTAAATGCTAATCCTATTGCAAGCGCTGTTTGTGAAAAACTTGCCGTCGCTAACCACGCGACATCCAACTCAAACCATCAACGGCAGGGGATGAAATTGGGGGTATTTTTGAGAATAGACGGGAGCTCAGCCCTAGGGGCACTTCTTTCTTCCTCGCTTTTAAGGAGCTTAATTCACAAACTGAAGTCCCATGCTCTATTTGAGTTAACGACAAAGATGAGACAAGGAATTGAGAATATAAAAAACCGCCATCTCGGTTGTAAGCTCTCAAGAACACAGCAGAATCCACTAGAACTAGAAGATGGCATAACATTAGAAAAATAGAGTCTTGCATGAGCGATTCCCCCTATGAGTCCATTTCAGTAATTACCCATGAGCCTTGAATCTCAACAATTACCCATTATAAGCCTCATAAATTCCCGCCCGAGCCTTGACAGCAAAACAATTTACCCTGTGAGTCTCATGACATCTTAGCAATTTACAATGAGTCATTTATGTTGGACAGGGTGAAGTCAAGTCTCAGTTGCAATGCAGTCTTGTTCGAATGTAATTTGTTGTTCGAATCGTTAATTTTTCGATAATTAAAATTAGATGCACTCATACATTCATTTGAGCAATCTTTGACCCGCGAAGCCACTTGGTGGGGTAATGCGAACCGGCCTTACACGGATAGCTTCTCAGAAATGATCCATCATCGAGTACACAGTGTTGCTTGGCGTTGTATAAAAACTCCAAACTACGAAAGAATGATTACAAGTAGCTTTTGATGCAAACTGTTTGTGCATCAGACTATTACTGAGCTGAGGTCAACTATATTTAAGAAGATCAAACAGATTTTAAATTAAAACTGACTGCAGTTTCGTTTATGGCAGAGATTTGTTTAAAAATTGAAGTAGAAGCTTGTCTCATGAACAAGCTGCAGCATCAAGTTAATAGCTGGATTTTTAATTGTGGCTTCACGCTCGACAAGTGCCGAAGAAAACTGTATTGAATGCACGGTACTAGGGATTTGTGCTTTTAAAAAAGTAAATGTATGTATGAGCAAGGTAGTAGTATCTAGTGCGTCGTAATAAAATTCGTTAATAACTATAAAAAATTGATTTGATAAAACCAACAGACAGAGATCCACAGACACTACAATGGAGCCCTTTTAAACATCTGCCTTCCGGCAGCTATTGATTATTATTCGGCCCTTATATTAGAGTATTTTGAATACATTGCGTAAGGTTTGTTAATAATTTAACAAAAATCTGTGCACTGTAAGCAGACGGGATGTTTGAATTATGACATGCGGTTATATAAAAAATTTGGACGCTTACACACAGTTGTGACGAGCACTTTTGATTAAATCTGTCCATCCGGTTCCTCTTACTTGGCGGTGCCTGCAGTGTCTCAGAATCAGTTAAAAGGCGACAGGCACTCGCACAGAACATTCGGAACAGCACCGTATGTGTCGCTACTATCCGTGAGACCCATTTTATTGACTTGTCTCGCGATTACATTTTCTCCGCCACCGTTGTTATTCGGCTGGTCAGTGGCCCAAAAAGCGGGATCAACGTTGATGTTGCAGCCGACCCAGTACCAGCCGCCCAGAGGCTCCGCACTACCTTCTGGCTGAAGTCCTCCGAGCCAGAAGTTCGAATTACTACCATTGGTGAAGATCCAGTCCACGTGGCTCATCTCTTGCTCGCTGGTCACGTCGGCCATGATGACCAGACCGCTCTCTGACTCGCACTTCTGCCTGCTCGGCAACCACGTCCCGATGCCAGAGTACAGCCTGTACTTCACTCCGCACAGGTCCATGCCGTAGCCAGACGGACACAGCGCGCCCGCCTCGAGTCCCGGCCGCTGCTTGACGAACACCCGGCCTCTCCTGGAGCAGCCGCAGCTCCTCACCGACTTGCTGCACTTGTCGAACACGAACAGCTGGCACGGATCCTTGGGCAGGGTAAACGCCTGACAGCGCTGGTTTTGGGCGCACAGAGCGGCGCACCCGACTTTGTTGAGTGCGCTTGAGTAGGTCTCAACAAACTCATCGTTGATGCAGAGGCTGCCGTCAATGAGGCTGTACACCTGTTCGCTGGCTGTGGCGAGGCCGAGTACAAGACTCATCCAGGCCACAATATTCGATACGCTGGTCATTTTTGCTCGTAGCGTCGGTAAGGCTGCTGGGTTTTTTAATTTGTCAGAGTAATACAAATAAACCATGTAAATTGCTTTTAGCAGTAAAATTTCCAACAACTAGCCGATTATATTTGCTTTTTTCTGACCAATCATGTGCTAGCTTTCTTGGGAAATTTTTCATTGGTGGAAGTGAAAAAGAAAATGAGGTGAGTGTCACACCATGTTGACTGTGCCTTGGCCCTGGCAACCACGTGCACCGATGCCGCGCAGGGGGATCCGGTGGTGCCGGTGTCCGCAGCGGTGTGCCTCTCTGGAGAGTCCTGCAGGTGAATGGTCGCTCGCCCGGTAGCCCTAAGGTATCGAGGCCGAGCTGGCAGATATTTTCGGGTCTGAAAACGTCAAAGAACGTCCGGGTTTGTGCCCGAGGTAGGCGGGGCATTCACAGATGAAGTGCTGCACATTCTTGACACCGGAGATGCAGAATGGGCATCCTCACTGCAGATTTTCCCATGGAGGTAGCGTTTTTTAGCAAAGCACCCATGACCTGATAGGGCCATTGCTACCGGGCCTTGGTGTCCCTGCCGTTGAGTCCTAGCAGGGTCCTACGGAACGGGAGAGGGACAGGGGATTGCAACAAAGACTCCCCCAGTGGGAGCCAGAGAAAGAAATATTTTAGCTCCAGAGTGCCCCAGACGAGACCTTACCAAACGAAAATTAAATTCTTTTCTGGGTTCTTTTGACCACTTTGACCTCCCCGATATGGGTCCCCCATTTCAGTTGAGCCTTGACATCTTAGCAATTCCCCCAGCCTTAACATCTCATGTTATATGTGCGCTATATGAACTATTGCGTATAAGACGCACGTTAAATTTCATCAATTCATTATGTGCTAGAATTGAGAGCTCTTAATGAGCCGCCACTAAAAGAAAGAGAAAGAACAAGCCACTGCTGCAGGATAAAAAAGAAAGTACGTTGGTAACTCGCTACAATTAAACAATCACATACTTCGACTTTAATGTCGTTAATCTAGAAGAGTCCATCGAAACGGAAATAATAGTCATAGAAGATGCAGAAGACATAACATCTCAAGAATTCCCTCAGAGATATTTGAAATCTCAGCAATTCGATCCCCCAATAGCAAGCATCCCCCAGATAGCAAGCATCCCCAGATAGCAAGCACCCCCAGATAGCAAGCATACACCAGATAGCAAGTACCCACCAGACAGCAAGCACCCCACCCCAGATAGCAAGCACCCCACCCCAGATAGCAAGCACCCCACCCCAGATAGCAAGCACCCCTAGATAGTAAACACCCTCCAGATAGCAAGCACCCCACCCCAGATAGCAAGCACCCCACCCCAGATAGCAAGCACCCCACCCCAGATAGCAAGCACCCCCTAGATAGTAAACACCCTCCAGATAGCAAGCACCCCACCCCAGATAGCAAGCACCCCACCCCAGATAGCAAGCACCCCACCCCAGATAGCAAGCACCCCACCCCAGATAGCAAGCACCCCACCCCAGATAGCAAGCACCCCACCCCAGATAGCAAGCACCCCACCCCAGATAGCAAGCACCCCACCCCAGATAGCAAGCACCCCACCCCAGATAGCAAGCACCCCACCCCAGATAGCAAGCACCCCACCCCAGATAGCAAGCACCCCACCCCAGATAGCAAGCACCCCACCCCAGATAGCAAGCACCCCACCCCAGATAGCAAGCACCCCACCCCAGATAGCAAGCACCCCCTAGATAGTAAACACCCTCCAGATAGCAAGCACCCTAGCACCTAAGCGTTGCTTGTGCAATAATCCTTTTCTTAGCTAATGATAAAGAATTTAACTTATTTTATTTTATGACATTTTATGCTTTACTATTTTAATATTCGTAAAAATACGTTATAACAATAAGATATTTTGCTCCTGATTTTCCTAAAAGTCATTTTTTGCCTATCTATAATCCTACTTAGCGATCGGAATAATCGGGAGTACGAGATCTGCAGGAAATCTGCTAGCCGAAGTTTGCTAGCGAGAAATTTGCTTGCCGAAATCTGCTAGCCGAAGTTTGCTAGCCGAAATCTGCTAGCCGAAGTTTGCTAGCCGAAATCTGCTAGCCGAAATCTGCTAGACGAAATCTGCTAGCCGAAGTTTGCTAGCGAGAAGTTTGCTAGCCGAAATCTGCTAGCCGAAATCTGCTTGCCGAAATATGCTAGCTGAAATATGCTAGCCGAAATATGCTAGCCGAAATATGCTAGCCGAAATATGCTAGCCGAAATATGCTAGCCGAAATATGCTAGCCGAAATGTGCTAGCCGAAATCTGCTAGCCGAAATATGCTAGCCGAAATCTGCTAGCCGAAATGTGCTAGCCGAAATATGCTAGCCGAAGTTTGCTAGCCGAAATCTGCTAGCCGAAATCTGCTAGCCGAAGTTTGCTAGCCGAAATCTGCTAGCAGGAAATTTGCTAGCTGCCTTGCTCTCGTAGCTGTTGCATGTTATTTGCTGTGTTTTGATTCCGATTTGAGCTGCTTTGATTCGTACGAGTAAATATATAACTTATATACCATATACTGCCACTACCAGCCATTAAGACTGAAAGTTGTGTGTATAGATAAGTTTAAATTTAACTACCTGAACTACAGCTGCCTGTGCTACCTGAACTACGGCCTTACAGCTGATGATGCTAAAACATTATCAAATGTCTACGAGTAAAATAGGACAAAAAATATAAATGATTTTGATGATTTCCAAGTGCAGTTTTAGCATGTACAGTACTTTAGCATACAGTAACACACATGTTGGTGTACAGTATCTATTGCTAGATACATGTATGTCCAAGGTACAATTTACTATAGCTATATGTATTGTTAATGTATAGATATTTTCCATCGCTTACGGCACTGTGTACAAGCAAAAACTCTATGCAGGTGTGGCCCACAAGCTCTTACCCTGTGATCATGGATGTAATATATTTTCTTTATTCAATAGCTTGTATATGAACTTTTCAATCCACCTACGTTAAAACCTAAATCTTATTTTCTTTTTGTCTATGACGTCATCTACTGATTGCGTTTTAACACGTACATGTACGAGAACCCACGGCGAAGGCTAGGCGGCAGATTAAGTCGTCCAGATTGGACAATAAAAAATGTCTCTAGCAAATTACAACTTCGTAAATTGCTGTTCGCCGGTTTTGGTTAGATTATCGCTAGCAGATTTCGGCTAGCAAAATCCTCGTTGCAAAATTCCTGCTAGCAAACTTCGGCTAGCAGATTTCGGCTAGCAGATTTCGGCTAGCGGATTTCGGCTAGCAGATTTCGGCTAGCAAACTTCGGCTAGCAGATTTCGGCTAGCACATTTCGGCTAGCACATTTCGGCTAGCACATTTCAGCTAGCAAACTTCGGCTAGCAGATTTCGGCTAGCACATTTCGGCTAGCAAACTTCGGCTAGCAGATTTCGGCAAGCAAATTTCTCGCTAGCAAACTTCGGCTAGCAGATTTCCTGCTAGCAAATTTCATAGACCCGAATAATCTCCACCAGTAAATTTTTATATTAGCATACTCAGGACAATGAATGTTGGTATATTTATTATGTACTACTCAAGAAAGTTTACCACTTGGCTAAGCTCAGAATGTCAAGTTGCGGGGCCAGGCGTGCGTTCAGACGGGACTGAGGACCTCAACAGTGACGTCTCAATGGCCTTCGACATGACAGCATCATGATATCGATATGGCCTGCAGCTACATCTGTGACGTACGCGGTTGCGGCACCCAAGATCCGAAAAGGAGGACTGAAGCATGAGGGGCGAACAAAACTTATCTCGTATGCCATAACGAAACGAGACGAGACGGATCGTCCCTTGAACATGTTTGGACGTCCAACAGCCGCAAAGAATCAACAAGAGAGCCGTGGTGATGAAACGGCTCATCGATTTTCTATCAATCTCTTGGAGGTCAGTACCGAGGATGGGCTGTCACCAATTGCTGCATTCGGTACAATCGCATCTTCGATGCAGGAGCTCAAGGCTACTAAGTTTACCTGAACCTGTCGCACAGATTTTCTGACATTGACTGGCTGTCAGAGAGAGCCATTTTGAGTCCCAGGAATGACGCAGCTAATAGTATCAACTCCCAGCTGCTCAATGAGCTGCCTGGCAATATCATCAGCTACTAGTCAATTGACACAACAATGACTGGTGACAATGCTGTAGAGTTTCCTATGTATTGAGCTCTTAAGCTCTCTAGAGCCTCCTGGAACGCCATCGCACAACCTCCAGTTAAAAGTGGGTGCTACTGCGCAATTTAAATGCCCCAAAGCTGTGTAACGGCACCAGGCTAATCGTCAAGCAACTCTTTCCGAATTTGATTGAGGCAAAAATTGGGACTGGATCCGGCAAAAGGCAATCTGTGTTTATTCCTTGTTTATTTACAAGGAATTAGATTTATCCTCAAGAACTGCCTAGACTTATAGACTTAGAGACTTAGATACGCATTAAACCCGGCCGGTCGATCGATCGATCCACTCAGCTTTAGATATAAGATTGTAGACTTATAATGAGACAAAGCCAAGGGCAGTAAATGAGGCAAGGCTGGAGAAAACTGAAGCAGGTATAAATATTGAGGCAGCCAAGACAATGGAATTCAGCAAACAAGCAGGGCCCACAGTAGAATGCAGCATCGCCGGAAAAAAACGCTACAGCAGCCACCATCCATTTCAAAGTAAAGAAGCTCAAAGGCGATGCAGCTGACAGGCGGAGAGTGGAGAATATTGAATGAGCCCGGTACGGACGCCGCTTCTATGGAGGCGTCCAAGACCGACGGCCAACCCCGAGGAGCGTAGCAACCGAGGGATGGACGCGCGGACCGGGCCGCACAAGAGGACAGTGAAGAACTCAGGACTGACTTCCCCCAAATACTCTGACTCAACCATAGTTAGAAACGGATGAGTCTAACCGCCCCACCCTCGCTGTAAGGCTGTTGAATGCTAATTGCAAGCGCTGTTTGTGAAAAACTTTCCGTTGTTAACCACGCGACATCCCACCCCATCGACGGCAGCTGGGGATGAACTTGTGGGTATTTTTAAAATAGATGGAAGTTCAGCCCCGAGAGGCACTTTTTCTTCCTTGCTTTTGGAGAACTTAATTCACAAAATAAATGCCTATCTGTTATTTGAGTTATCAAAAAAGATGAGACAACGAAAAATATAATAGTCTACCGCCATCTCGGTTGTAAGGTCTCAAGAACACAGCAGAATCCGTTAGAACTAGAAGAGAGTCTTACATCAGCAACCCCCTATGAGTCCAATTCAGTAATTTCCCCATGAGTCTTCACATCTCAGCTATCCCCCTGTAAGCCTTGAAATCTCCGAAATTATCCACAAGGCTCACCGGATTATAGCAATCCCCCCCGAGACTTGACATCAAAGCAATTTACCCTATGAGTCGCATGACTTCTTAGCAATTCCCCAATGACTTTTTATGTTCGACAGGGTTAAGTTAGTTCTAAGTTGCTATGCAGTCTTATGCTCTGCTTCCAAACTGTGTTTTCCAAATTGTTGACACAATTAAACTCTGAGTCACAATTCAGCGCGTCAACTGATGTTAAATAAAAAGGCTGTTGTGAAATCTTAATCAGGAAAAGAATTCAGTCAGTCAGGCTTTTTGTTTTGCATTCATTATGATGTAACCGCCCTTGATGACCGTCCGCTCCGCGGGGAGGAGAGCGTAAGACCATAGGGGGCAATTATGACCGTAGGCTGCCTATGACCGGGCAATGACCTGACGGACCTCCAGCACCAGACTGTCCCACTTTGGTAGCGTTGTTGTGACCATGCAGAGGGCCAAGGACCCACATGGACCCCACCTGTAGCCAAGGTGCAATAATTGGTCACTCGGTCACAGTGTGACCGAATGGCTGCCACCACTCTATGTGACTGGCGCACCTGGATCTTACAACCAGACATTTCGAGGCTAGAGCCCCGTCTGGATTGGTTACCAGGGGATTTAGGCTAACAGGTGGGACGCATGCAGCCGAGTTACAGGGACTCTGCTTGGGGCATATTTGGGAACTCTGGGATCAATCTGGAGCATTTCTCAGCAGGGGATCCTTTGTGGCTGTGAATGAGGCGGACTTGCGGCTTCAATTACTAAGAGTAGTGTGAGGTGAACATGTACTAGCTATAGTTTAGATTGCTCAGGGCGAAGGGACGCGTAAGTAGGGTGTTGCAACCTTTCTACTGCCATTCTGTTCCATGACTCGCTAATTACCTCTACTGCACGCACACGCGGACCCGCAGCAC
This sequence comes from Macrostomum lignano, assembly GCA_002269645.1. NCBI lineage: Eukaryota > Metazoa > Platyhelminthes > Macrostomidae > Macrostomum > Macrostomum lignano. The sequence goes on from NIVC01000048.1 coordinate 154,070, forward strand.
GCACTCACAGGCGGGCTTTGCACGGGGGAGGGCTATTAGCTTACCCAAATTTCCTTATGCTTTGCCACCCAAGGAGAAAGGCTCAGCAAGCCATGAGTGAAATGATAGTGAAGGTGTGAAAAATGAGGTGTTTAGTAATCGGTAACAATTAGACCCTTAGGCGAAATAATCAGGCAATTAGGCGGCTTAACTATTGAGTAAAATACAGCAAAGTACGGTACACAAATGGCTCAGTTCTTTAGTCAAGCAATGGAAAATAAGCAAACCCCCGATAAGCCAAGGCAATCAGAGTACAAATTAGTACAGGAACTCACCGGCAGCCTCACAGAGAGAGAGCGTTGGAGTGACCTGGGGCGGCTGTAGACTGCGGACAGTGTAGCGGCGATGCGCTGAAGCGACGAGGCGCTGATGTGGCACAGGCGATGCTGAGGATTCTGGGTGGTGTCAGACCGCGGGCCGACAGGCGAGCTCGCTTGGGGAGCTAAAGGAACTTGGCGGTATCAGACCGCAGGCCGGCAGAGGTTCGTCCTATAGACGAACGGGGGTCAGACCGGCGTCTGACGGCAAGTCTGAGGATACGACGAGAAGGAATCCGGTAGGCTTGAAAACCTAACCTTACCTTCCGGGAGGGTTTTACCAAAAAAAAGAAAGCAAGAAAGACTTGTGGCTCTCACGCCGAAAATCGCTTCCTCAAATAGTCCTCACGGTCGCCGCTCCGAGGTCGTTTCCATGACTCCCTCTCTCTGATTGGCTGCCGGGAAAATGACGTCAGAATGAGTCATGATGAGAAGCATGAGATCGGCATAGCAACATGAGAAATGGGACAATTGCGCAATCCAGAGGAGGGGTGGGGGGAAATGAGCACGGCGGGGGCTCGAAGAAGTGTTGCGCAAGCAAGCATTGAGAACAATGGGATCCAGATCGAGAACAAAGGAAATGGAAATCGGGGATAATTGGGAAGAACCGAGAACAATAGAAAAGTAAACATTGGAGAAAAGGTGCTAATTGGGTGCGAACAGGAAAACAAAAGAACTAGAAAATCTGGGAAAATGTGATAGTTAAGCAATATAAAGGTTATTGATAACAAAAGAATCAAAAACGAGAACAATAGAAGTGGAGGAGGGGTGGGTGTCACATGAGAAATCTTGAGAAGAGAACAATGGCCTGAGAAAAAGGTTGCGCAAGAGGGGGGATGAGTCATCGGGGTGAGGGAGGGGTCAGAAGCCTTGCATCACCGTTTGGGATTCTAAAAGGATATGGGGCGATGGTGAGCACAGGCAATACTGTAAGCACGGGGTGAGAAGGGGACAGCGCAAGAAAAACATGAGAAGTACATAATACTTTGGGTGGGGCGCATCAAAAATGGGGAAGGCAGAGCCGGCAGGGGATGCAACAGAGCGGGAGTCAGTTGGCCTGGTCAGGGACCCGGCCCAGTCTCTACAGCTCTGCCCGGTGGGTCTAAGGAGATCTGGGAGATTCCGAAAAAATTCCCCCACCAGATCCTGCGACCAGAGCGTGGAAACATCAATCAGTCAAAACTTCGGCTTGACCTTTGCAATAAAGATGTTTTTAAAATATTTAATCCCCTTAGCATTGAAGAATTTCTAAGCCTCGACACTCGTCACTGAAAACTTTCTAATCGAACGGTACATTTATTATGAAAATCGGTTGAGCATTTCATTCTGAAATCAATCATATACCTATCGACAGACAATCCGTTTTTAGTATAGGGAACAAATTTTAGTATATTTTTACAAGTTTTGTAGAGGACATTCAATCGTATGCAGTAAAGTGTTGTGCGAATTCTTTTTAACAAATTTATCTAGGAAAATTAGATGCACTCATACATTGATTTGAGCAATCTTTGACCCGCGAAGCCACTTGGCGGTGATGCGAACCGGCCTTAGCACGGATCGCTTCTCAGAAATGATCCATTGAGTAAATTATGTTGCTTTGCGTTGTAGAAAAACTCCAAACTACGAAAGAATGATGACAAGTAACTTTCGATGAAAACTGTTTATGCTTCAGAGTATAACTGATGCCAACTATATTTAAGTAGCTCAAACAGATTTTAAATAAAAAACAAACTGCAGTTTCGTTTATTGCAGAGAAGGTTTGCTTAAAAATCGAAGTAAAAGCTTGGCTAATGAACAAGCTGCAAATTCCAAAAAACTTGATTTGATAAAACCAACAGACAGAGATCGACAGGACACACTACAATAGAGCTCTTTTAAACATCTCTCTTCCAGCATTTATTGATTATTATTCGGCCCTTCTATTGGAATTTTTCTGAATACATTGCGTCAGTTTTTATTGAGAAATTTATAAAAAATCTGTGTACTGTAAGCTGGGATGTTTGAATTATTACATGTAGTTATATAATAAATTTTGGACACTTACACACGGTTATTGACGGTCACTTTGATAGCCTCAGTAAAATATTTTTGTGATTAAATCTGTCCATCCGGTTCCTCTTGTCTGGCGGTGCCTGCAGTTTCCCATAATCAGTTAAAAGGCGACAGGCACTCGCACAGAACATTGGAAACAGCACCGTTCGTGTCGCTGATTTCATTAATACCCAATAGACCCTCGAATCTTCCAATTAAATTATCTTTGTCATCGTACGCTCGTAATTATTCGGCTGGCCAGTGGCCCAAAAAGCGGCATCAACGCTGATGTTGCAGCCGACCCAGTACCAGCCGCCCAGAGGCTCCGCACTGCCTGTTGGCTGGCGGCCTCCGAGCCAGATCGATTGTCCAGAGCTGTAGTTTGAGTAGATGGAGTCCACGTGGCTCATCTAAGAATTTCTTAGGCCTCAATAATGTCAAAAATGTCAAACCTCGTGTCCGGGTTTGGGCACGAGACGTGACTACTTAGAGGCAGAATGGGGTTGTTTTTAGGCAGATTTAACGCAAAAACCAAAATTATACTACTATTGTAAAAAGAAGTACATGTAAGTAGTATATGGAAACGATATCCTAAGCGTACTGAATTTCAGTATCTTCTTCACATGACCACCCAAATTGCGCGGAAATTTCGGTTCGTGCAATTTTCTTGCGTAAATTTCATGTAATTGCAATTATCTTGAGGCAAAGCGTAAGAATTGCAATTTTCTTGCAAGGAAAATTGCAATTCTCGCAATAGCTAATGTTCTTCTTACACTACTTATTTAGTAGAAATAACAGCATTTCAGCTAGCAGCTATTCCTACTCAGTAGAAATTGCTATTATTCCAGAGAAAAAAGGTTTTTGGAATACTTTTTGTCCGCAGGCACGTTCAGGTGATATGAGTTTCAATTTTCAGGTAATTTAAGGTACAAACATCTAAATCATATACCATGAATTGCTGGAAGAACATATAATAAAAGCGAAATCTGATAAGTTTTTCTAAAAGTTTTTTTTGTAAAACCAAAATTTGTAAAAGCTACAATATAGTTTATACGTTTTGAAATGCGCTTAAAATTATGACATGTATCTTTTGTTTTATGGTTTAAGCGAGTGAATTATTTTTTTAAAAAATTGCTTTTTTTCGTTTTCGATTTATGAAAAGTTCCGCTCATGTCAGCAGGTCATGAGCGGAACGATCCTGAAATCCTCTATGAAAAGCAACAGATTGAAGAAGTCAATGAATTCAAATACCTGGGTATCATCTTTGAACCCAATAACAAATTTAAAAGATGCATTGCCTATGAGATCAAACAAAGTAATTCTGCAATGTTTTCACTGCTGCACAAAGTCAAAGACACCACGCTGGACATCATGCTCATCGGTAGACTATTCAACTCTCTGGTCCACCAGTTAATAACGTACGGTTGTGAAATCTGGGGACCTCTAGCAATTAACCTGTACTGATCTCAAGAGTCAAGACCATCGACAAAATCAAACAAATTTCTACAAATACCTTCCTAACCTACCTCAAACCACTTGCAACTCTGTTATAGCTACCTGCTAGCTTTCATGTTATCCCCTTGTGCTACATCTCCTTTTTACATGTCCCTGCCTATTTTTATGTACAAATACCGATGCAATTGCTACTGCATTACGCGTCTATTCGTATACCGTAAATACTTTAATTTCTAACAATTAAAGCCTACCTAACTCTTTGTTTTAAACGCAATATTTTTGGTTATTTCCTTTTTAAAAAATATCTTTCATTCTTAGAAGCCTAATAAAGTAATATTGCCAACAGTCTTTACATTCGATGTTTGATATTGACTGATTAATACCTATATACCTATCTTAACCACCTAATAGATGAATTGCTCTCCACCAAGTTCATGCTGTACTTGTTTTATAATTCTTTACCAAAATCTCTTTCGTTTCATTAGCCGTTAAAGTCCGTTCGAAGATTCGTAGAAAATTTTTAGCCACTCTTTCAAGAACTATATATATATTTTTTCAAAACTCGTACTTTTACTAAATTTACCCTTTACTGGCTTCTAGTTGAATTACTATTAAATACTGTTAAATACTGCTTTAAATAAAAATAATGCTTAACTAGTAGATTAGCAATGGTTCACCAGCAGTTTTGCAAGATTAGTATCACTCCCTTCTAGATTAGTACCATTCCCACTTAGATTAGCACCACCCCGCCAAATAGTACCACTTCCACCCAGATTAGAAACCACTTCATAAGATTAGAAACCACTTCATAAGATTAGAAACCACTTCATAAGATTAGAAACCACTTCATAAGATTAGAAACCACTTCATAAGATTAGAAACCACTTCATAAGATTAGAAACCACTTCATAAGATTAGAAACCACTTCATAAGATTAGAAACCACTTCATAAGATTAGAAACCACTTCATAAGATTAGAAACCACTTCATAAGATTAAGAAACCACTTCATAAGATTAGAAACCACTTCATAAGATTAGAAACCACTTCATAAGATTAAGAAACCACTTCATAAGATTAAGAAACCACTTCATAAGATTAGAAACCACTTCATAAGATTAAGAAACCACTTCATAAGATTAAGAAACCACTTCATAAGATTTAGAAACCACTTCATGATACTCGTACTCTTTGCAAATCAACCCTTAATTAACTAATGATTAGTATCGCTGTGTAGAAAAAAACGTTGCCCCAGAAATGTATCATTAAAAAAAAATTTTAAAACTCTCTATGAAGCTGACTTTCTGCTTAGTCTATATGCCTGTTAATGTCTGCCAAAAACGCGGCTATTGTGCCTATTGAATGATGGTCGAAAACGGATTTATATTATGACTTTTCATTTTACGAGCGTGTAGGGGCAGCCAGCCGCGAGCAGTCAATTACCGGTAGAGTAGAATACGCCCCTGTGCTCAAATTTTGTGGCGCAACGTACAGTCTGCCATTATCCCCCAAGCAGTCCGCAGTTATCTGACGCACCAGTTTGCAGCTATACGCTCATAAGTATGGAGAAACTACCTCAGCAGTTTGCAGTCTGTCCCCTGTGCAGTCTGCAATGATCCCTTCGACAATCTGCTGTTCCCCTCAGCAATCTGCAGTCATTCCATTTGCAATTAGCAACTGTTCCCTTAACAATTCTCATTTATTCCCTCATCAGTCTGCAGTTCTCGTCTCGACCGGCTCCTCAGGCTCCTCAGCAAACTGCAATTTTCCTTTTAACAATCTAAAAATTTTCGGTACATACAGGCAGTGGGATCACTAATACTCCAAGCAGCTTTTTACAAATCAAATTTGTTTAGCGACTTGTGCCGAATAGACAAAAATAGTTCATTTTTTAGTTCATTATTAAGTGTGCCTTGTTAGTTAAGCAAAAATGTTCCAAGTAGTCGATGCACAAGCTACAAAAAAATAAATTTAATTTTAACTGTCCGCTGTGAGGCAGACTTGAACCTGGGACCTTATATAGCCTAAACCTATTCCTAGTGCCTACAGTGCGGCTACTCCGCCTATTGATCGGGGGGCAACAAAATCAGCCATATATTCTTCAGAACTGCAGTTAAATACATAGCAGTGAGAGGCTGCTCAGTGTGTACAGGTTGTGTGCAGGCGGAGGGAGCCGATGCACAGTTGAGTGAAATCTATAAATAGCAATTTTCTATAGAGCCCGCCAGTCAGACAGCCAGGGTCAGAATGTGCACACGCAGCCACTGAGCATTTTCCTCTCCCTTGCACACAGCAGCAAGTATTGGGGCCTAAACAGTGAAGAGGGAAAAGTTGTGGCGCAATCATTTTTTAAATTGGAATTCAGCCAGTCAAGAATTCAACCTGGTTTGGTCTCCCATTAAAAGCATTGGGAAAACTCGTTTTTTAAATATTTAATACCTTTAGCATTAAAGAAGTTTTAAATGGCTTTTTACCAGATAATTACAAAAATGTTTGCGAAAACGCCATCAAAATTGGTCAATCAGTTCAATCTCCAGAGCGTTACAGGAACACTCACACAAAGTCAGTTCGTGTAAAAGTCATACGAAGCAGCTATGACATAATCAATTACTCAGGACTGTTTCACTTTGTTGTGATGCAATCTTTATCAGAATCAGAGTTTCAACCAGTCAGTTTTTTCTCTAGCATTCTCACAATGCATTTCAAGTCAAAAAGTCTGCTTGACCTTTGCAAAAAATCATGTTTTTCGAATATTTAATCCCCGTAGCATCGAGCAATTTCTTAGCCAAGACACATGTACCGTCACGGGAAAGTTTCTGATCGAATGGTGCAAGTTTGAAGAAAATCGGTCAAGGCAAGCGAACTCTGATATCTTCATGGACAAGCAAGCAATCAAGCAAATAAAGGTCTCTCTCGGCCTGGCTGTACAGCTGAAAACGGACACGGTATCCAAGCCACACTTTCCTTTGGCTTTCAGTGCAGCTGCTCTCCTTCCTCTCCCCGTCTCTTTCTCTTGTTTGAGCAGCTCTGAGCAATACACAATGCGGCTGAAAGTGTTACTCAGCCCTACAGGCAATGCCAACCACTCCACTGCCAGAGTGTACATTGCTGCAATAGAGAGAGAGCTTTAATAGTATGGAATGAATGAATGCCCAGACGTCCGTCTTCAGTGTACACTGGGGCAAGATTATAAGTACATGTACATGTACAAGTCATTAGGCTGGTGAATCAGTTACACTACAAGCAGGTTGAAACTGGATTATTTTACCAACAGGATTTGGTGCACATTTAGTATTTTAGCTCGTAACTTAATTTGAATATTGAATATATCGTGCTTTTAAAAAAAGTTATTATTGCCAATAAACACCTAAGAATTACAAGTACATTGCAAGGCTTGCTTACAACAAGGACTGCTCAAGTAGAAGGACGGAAAACTGCGTTTTTGGAAACATTTAGGAGGCAGGTTTTACCGAAAAACCATTACGACAATACGGAGAATGGAGGTTAATTGACTGCAGCATAATGCCAGCGTGAAGTGCCGTTGGCCCTCCTTTGATCCCCATAGTCCGAAGGAATTTTTCGTTGATTAATCGCTTCACGCAATAGTTTGAGTGACTGAACAATCAGCCTGTACTGCGTGAAAGTGAAGAGATAGATAGATAGATAGATAGATAGATAGATAGACAGATAGATAGATAGATAGATAGATAGATAGATAGATAGATAGATAGATAGATAGATAGATAGATAGATAGATAGATAGATAGATAGATAGATAGATAGATAGATAGATAGATAGATAGATAGATAGATAGATAGATAGATAGATAGATAGATAGATAGATAGATAGATAGATAGATAGATAGATAGATAGATAGATAGATAGATAGATAGATAGATAGATAGATAGATAGATAGATAGATAGATAGATAGATAGATAGATAGATAGATAGATAGATAGATAGATAGATAGATAGATAGATAGATAGATAGATAGATAGATAGATAGATAGATAGATAGATAGATAGATAGATAGATAGATAGATAGATAGATAGATAGATAGATAGATAGATAGATAGATAGATAGATAGATAGATAGATAGATAGATAGATAGATAGATAGATAGATAGATAGATAGATAGATAGATAGATAGATAGATAGATAGATAGATAGATAGATAGATAGATAGATAGATAGATAGATAGATAGATAGATAGATAGATAGATAGATGGATAGAGATCAGATCCACAGACAACATTATAATGGAGCCCTTTTAAACATATCTGTATTCGAGCAGTTATTAATTATTATTCGGCATTTCTATCAGGATGATCTTAAAGTCGAGCTGATTTGCCTACCGTTTCAGATAGTTGCATTGAGAAATTTAACAGACTACTTTATACAGGAGATTTTTTCATGAATAGTTATTCACTTTTGGAAACTATTCAAAGTTATTGATAGTCACTTTCATAACGTTAGCAATGTAGTTTTAAGAATAAATTTCTTCATTCGACTCCTCTTGTCGGCTGGTATCTGCAGTTTCTCAGAATTAAGCAAATGGCGACAGGCACTCGCACAGGACATTGGAAATAGCATCGTACTTGCCGCCGATATCCGTAAGACCCATAAAATCCAGATACTTTGAAATTACATTTTCTCCTCCGAGGAAATTGTCGGGCTGATCCTTAGCCCAGAAGCTGCCAACGCTGGTGTTGCAGCCGACCCAGTACCAGCCGCCCAGAGGCTCCGCACTGCCTGCTGGCTGGAGGCCTCCGAGCCAGATCGATTGTCCAGAGCTGTAGGTTGAGTAGATGGAGTTCACGTGGCTCATCTCCTGCTCGCTGGTCACGTCGGCCATGATGACCAGACCGCTCTCTGACTCGCACTTCTGCCTGCTCAGCCACCACGTCCCGATGCCAGAGTACAGCTTGTACTTCACTCCGCACAGGTCCATGCCGTAGCCAGACGGACACAGCGCGCCCGCCTCGAGTCCCGGCCGCTGCTTGACGAACACCCGGCCTCTCCTGGAGCAGCCGCAGCTCCTCACCGACTTGCTGCACTTGTCGAACACAAACAGCTGGCACGGACCGTCAGCCAGGCTGAACGCCTGACAGCGCAGCTTCCGGGAGCACAGAGAGGCGCAGGCCAGCTTTCTGACCACGGCTGGGTGGAACTCGACGAATTCGGTATTGATGCAGAGACTGCCGTCAATGAGGCTGTACTGCTGCTCGTTGGCATTGGTGAGGCCAAGGACAAGAGTCATCCAGGCCACAATGTTCGATACGCTGAGCATTTTTGCTCGTAGCTGTCGGTAAAATGTTTTGTTTAAGAAATTGGTCAAAGTAATAACGAGAGACGATGCGAATCGCTTTTATAAAAACATTTTTAGCAAGCGGATTCTATTTGATTTTTTTGCCCACTCGTGTCTCGTTTCCGAGAATTTTTTTATTTGTTGAAAAAATTGAATTTCCTGCGGTGAATGCCAAACTACAGTGACTTTGTCCTGACTCAGCTAGAGGGGGCCCCGCGGGGCACCGGATGCAGCTTTGAGTCTTCGCCGCCAATTTCGCTAACCCCTGGCAACCACGGGAAGCAATGCTGCGCAGGGAGATCCGGTAGTGCCGGCGTCCTCAGCGCGGTCCTCCTCCGGAGTCCAGGAGGTGGGTGGTTAGAGAACGAGTAGAGAACGAGGTTCACGGCTGAGCTGGCTGAGCCTGCAGCTGGACTGCTTATTCCCCTATCAGGGACAAATTTAGAAAAGAAAATTCAGGAAGTTTCCTGCACCGCGTCCGAAACTTTGAGAACCTCTGAAGAGTTGATTCGGGAGGTGATCAGTCCCCCGAAAACTCCCACTTCCAGACACTTAAGCCTGGGAACAAAATCAGTGATCACTTACTGTTGCGGGCTCCTCTTCTTTGTCGCGCGCGTCTGTAGAGCTCGTCTCCTTAGAGCTGTTGCTCCCGGGGTAGTCTTCTTGAAGTCTAGAATCGGCCGAAAGTGAGAGCGTAGCAATTAAATCGACGTCGCAGTATTCCTTCGAGTGCAGAATTCAATGTATTCTCGAGTGCCGAAATCAATGTCAACGATGCGCCCTAGTAACAAAATCAACTTCAATACGAGGTCCTCCAGAAAGGGCGTCTTCTTCTAGAACTAACGGAATCGGAGTCGTGTTCTCCTATCGGTTAATCTAGGATAACCAAAATCAATCAAATCAATAATCCTCTAAGGGTATCGCAATCGGTCCGCAGATCCTATCCAATCCCTTAGGAAAAGGGAGGCCTCAAACTCAATGGAGCCCAACAAATGGAGCCCAACTCAATGGAGCCCAACAAGACTCAATAAAATCAACTGAACAGTAACGGCCGGCAATAACAATCGCTCTCAATAATCAAAATAACGAAGACTTGAACAAAGCTTACCAATTGGTGTTTATATCTTCCTCAGAGATATAGCCTCGTTGGCTGCTCTTGCAAAGCCCAATATCTTTGGAGGCTGCTCCGAGTCTGAGATTTCAGCTCGGATTTTGCCTTTGTATTTATACACAATTTTTCGGCCTTGAGTCGACCTTGAGCTCAAAACCGGTTTTTTGATGAGTTCACGAAAGGAATTTTATTATTTGACAGGTGGGGTTTTTGAATAGAAAGGGGTGAGACTTGGGTTACATTCAGGTTAACATTTACCATATTTGGAAGTTCTAAAAATAGATGTCGAGAACCGGTTTTTTCGAACAATAGCATAGCCACTCGCTGTTTGCGTGACATGACTGGTATTACTAAAAATAGAGTATGACCCATAGCTATTTTTAAATTTGTATTCATAACTTTATGTTACTACTTTTAGTAGGCTACTGTGTTTGAAGATCTCTACACCTCAACAGCCATTTATATCTGATGGTGCAGGAAAGCAAAGAATTAACGATAAAGCTGGCGGTAACAAAAGCTATACTTGCAGCAAGATAACGCGACAGTCCTGGCAGATAAATGGTTATTTTTGCTTTCTTTTGGTTATTTTTATTTTTGGTTGGCAGTCGGCTTGGTCAGTAGCCCACATTTTGGGCTCCATCCCAGTGGTTTCATATCGGCCAGTTCGCACACAATATGGTGATATATCAATAATACATGTAACGAAGCGATTAAAAATATATCAATTTGGTTACTGAATGTTGTCGAAAATGAAATCTCATTCCTTTATTTTCACATATTACAATTATCATTGGCTACAATGCAAGTACACTGTAAGCATTTATAGCGGCTTCTTTTTCCGGATATGTTAATAAATGTTTAAGGGATTAAACAAAAACTGTCAAAATTATTTTTAGTTTAGCTAACATGTGTGGCACCATTACTGAGATGCTTATCTAATAAAAATGTTTTGTGTGAACTAAGTTGAAATACTTTTCTACCAAACGTATCTTATTGTTAGTGCAAACAATAAATTATTTATTTTAACGGTATAACTTTTAATTAATTTTTCATGCGAGCTTTTCAGAAACGGTACGGTACGGTACGGTAGACCGTACACGGTAGTGCAGTCCAACTTGCAACTCTGATTGCTAAGCGAACTGCGAAATTTGAGGCCCTTCTAAAATATTTTAATAGGGTGAATGTGTTTTCTATTCTTAACCTGCCTACCGTCCCTACCGACTACGACTAGGTTTGAAAACTGCTTTTGACGCAGTTTCATAGTACGAGCGTAGATAGAGCAAAGTATGATGATCTTTCTAGTGGTAGCGTTTTCATCTACCAGCCACGTGCCACGTTATCATCTTTTTGATAGTTTGTAGTGCCCTTCACAAGTTTTGTAGCTATGGTTCAATAGACATAGTTCATGTGTCTATTCAATATATAATAGTCGAAAATTGTGTGAATCTCAGTTTGGATTAATGCATTATTAGTGTTAGAACCAGTCAGTCAGATAAGAATCATAAGAGTAGAATTATTTTGTTTTAAAATTTTTGATTTTTGTGGCCAAGACTTTAGTAGTTTAATAACTAGTAGTAGTTTAAGTAGTTTAATAGTAGTTTAATAATTAGTATAAGGTCATTTTTAAGATTGATTTAAATGGACAAAGGAAATTATTTTCATTTCAGACTATTTTATTTAATCCTACTTGAACATTATTTAGCTAGTCACTGACTTACTGTGGCTTGTTTTTTAATAATTTAAATTTTTATAAGGAATATGTTTTTTTGGCTGTCAAAAGTTTTGATTTTTGATTTAAAAGAAACTTTATATTCAAGCTAAGAATGTTTTAAAAATATTTCATTACTTTTTTAATTTCAGTTTTTTCTTTGAACTCTTTTCTTCTGTCTAAATGGCATTTTATACTTCTTTTTTTCCTGTCTTAGAGTGTAAGCGAAAAATTAAGAATTTTCTTGCTTGAGACAAAATTATATCTGCATGTAATGTTATTGCTTACTCTATATCAGTTTGCAGTATAGTTTAACTTTTTTATAAACAATTATTATGCTGAAAATTTTAAATTATAAATTTAAAAGAAACCAAAAGTTCAATAACACTGTAAGATATAAAGTCTCATGTTTTTGGCACTTTTTGATTAGCCATATTTAGCATCAAAGAAGTGACATTCATGTTGATCTTAATTATTGTTTAAATTTATAAGTTTAGCGTGTACTTTTTTGCTATTTTTCTGAACTTTCGAACCCTTCGTTTTTAGCCAGCATTTTGGTTTTCAAACATTCGAGAAAATAATATTCGTAGTTAAAAATTCTAAAACAGACAGAAGACAGGAGCCATAACGGGGTTGCATGGATGACAAACAAAAGAAACTGGAGAAGATCTGCTCAAACTCTGCCCTGCTGAAATCTGTCCATCTCTCTCTCTACCGTTGCATTCTCACTCTCTCCCTAGCAAATGTAAACAAGGCTCTGGCAAACAGCGAAAAAGCACAAGCTGACTGATATCTGCTATAGACTACTGCCGTCCCACCGCTCCCTCGCTCTCTCCCCCATCTCATTTCTCAGCCCTCCTCAACCCGTTATGAGCTGACGACAAGAGAACTGGCGTACTTTGCTTCGCTTTGCACACAAAGCAGAAAAACGTCTTTTGTGGGGAGTTGGCGAGCAAGCCAGTGGTTGCTAGGGTGTGCAGGTATTTTTTTAATTATGGGGGGGTTAGAGGTAAGAGATTGAAGCCAGTTCGTTGTTTCTTAGGCTTAGCTTCAGGTGGAAGGCAGGTGAGGTGTTTGTCTGCCTTTCCAAGACTCCAAGACTGCTTCACCCCCACCCCAACCGGCCTATATTCCTCATAGGCATTTGCAGCAACTGTACTCTTTGGCTCTTAATCTTTGCTGCCAATGCCGCTGCAGATGCGCAATGGATGAACGTAGAGCTTCATCTCATCTCTCTTTCCCTTTGAATTCAACTGCTGCAAAATGGGCTCCTTTCATGCCTTCAGCTGGACGGTTGGTTAAGTAAAGATGCACTTCATTCTTTGCTCTGTCGCTGCCTGCCCGCCTACCTTCTTCTCGTCTCTTCGTCTCTAGCACAGTAAATCTTAGCTACTTACACTTGCTCTCCATTATTCATGGTCAGCGCAGACAGAGACTTGGTTAGACAGACACAGGCCAGGTGTTATCTGTATCCAAGCATCGACAAAATGAGTTAAAAAACGGGTTCCGAGCGTTTCAAGCCCTTTTCAAATACTTTCTCCTGAAATTCACCATTTCAGTGTGGACAAAACAAACTGCGATTCAATTCCGGCATAGTTGGTTATTGAATTTCAAATTCGAGCTCAGACACAGAGCGCAGTGACTGCCGTGTGCCATGACCAGCGCACTGATGGAGCACAGCGGCAATGTTGGCAGCCTCCTGGCCGCAAGACGGCAGGCCAGGGAGGAGCGTCGCCGACAAAAGCGGATAGTGATTTTCTGCAACGGCGACATCTTCTTCAAGGGCAAGAAGGTGAGCATCACGCCGAACAGGTACGTGTCCTACAACGACCTGCTGCAGGACCTGACGTACCGGATGCCGCAGAATCTGTACCTGCCCAATGGCGTCAGGCAGCTGTTCTCGCCCAGCAGCGGCCGACGCCTTGGAAGCATCTCCGACCTGCGGGACGGCGGCGCGTACGTGTGCGCTGGCAATGAGACTTTCAAGCCTGTGAAGTATGGAGCCGCCGAGCTGCTGCCCTGGGGCAAAGGTGAGCTGATTGAGACTACTGGCAACTCACCGCATTGAGTTCGCATGTTCACACATTCACGCAGCTTTCTAACTGTCAATATTCAATTCTTCTGTTCCCTGTTTTAGAGGGTAAGAGATTTTTAAAAAATCCTTTTGCCTGCCCCTGATGCTAGGGGTTGAATCAATTTATTAGAATTCTTGCACTCACCTTGTTTAGTGCACCTTTATCATTTTAACATAGGCTGTGTTTTTTAGAAATTATCGATTTTCCTTTCGGTTTTTCATTTTCTAGTTTCAAAAGAACCTGATAGGTAGATGAGTAGACAGACAGACAGACAGACAGATAGATAGATAGATAGATAGATAGATAGATAGATAGATAGATAGATAGATAGATAGATAGATAGATAGATAGATAGATAGATAGATAGATAGATCGATCCCTAACTACAGTGCCGTCTATCAAACCCTCTCAGGCGCGCAGTCCAGCGGCAACTTCGACTCCGCCATCTACACAGGCAGCAGCTCCCAATTCGCCGGCTACAACGCGTTCCCGCCATCAAGGTTCCTGAAGCGGCAGCACCACGGCCAGCAGCAGCCGCAGGCTCTGCAGCTCAAGCACCCGCCCGAGTCCAGCCGCTTCGCCGCTCTCCGAGGATCCCGCGGACACGAGGCTGGCAGCGGAGCCGGCGCCGATGCTTCCGCTGGCATCGGTGGTGCCCCCGCCAGCCCAAGGTGATCACCGTCATCAAGGACGGTCAGCGGCCGCGCCAGGTGGTGAAGATCCTGCTGAACAGGCGCGGGGTGCAAAGCTTCCAGCAGCTGCTGGCCGACATCTCCGACTCGTTCGGCGGCGGACGGCGCGGCGGGCGACTTCGCCGACTGTGGAGCATCGCCGGCAGGGACGTTCGGGACGTCGGCGACCTGTTCCGCGACGAGGAGATCTTCGTGGGCAGCTCCGGCGAGGAGGCGATGACGCTGGATCGGGTGTCCGACCTGCTGGACGAGTTGTACCCCGGGAACGCCGAAGTCAAGTCGTTGCTCCGACACTGGGAGCGCCGGCTCCGACGCCAGCAGAAGCGACGCGGCAGCAAGGGTCACGTGACCGCTCAGCAGCAGCAGCAGCAGAAGCAGTCTCGGCAGCCGCAGCAGCTGCCGCCTCCGCGCGTTGAAGAGCGAGACAGCGGCTACGAGGAGGCTGAGGGCTCGGCGTCCACCCCGACCTCCGGCGCCGCTCCGCTCCGAGGCGAGCCGCTGCGCCAGGCTCTGGCAGCCCGGCGGCATTCGAAGCCGCTGCCGCTGATCCACGAGCCGCCATCGCAGCAGCAGCAGCAGCCGCAGGAGCCGGAGGAGATCAGCCGGCAGCAGAGGCTGGCGGAGGAGCAGCGACTGGCTGATGAGGCAGCGACAGCGAAGAAGGACAAGCAGCGCCGGTTGGGTAAACAGCGCGAGACTCCGGCAGGGAAACAACAGCAGCAACAGCAGCAGCAGCAGCAAGCCAAGGGTCGAGTTGTGTTGCCACCGATCCAAGCCTCTTCCAAGGAGCCGCAGACTGCTGAGAAATCTCGAAAAGCAGACGAGAAGCAGGCGCGCAAGGAGAAGAAGCAGCAGGAGGAGCAGCAAGAGGAGCAGCAGCAGCAGGAAGCTGATCAGGCACTGCCGTCGCTTCCGCAGCTTCCACCGGAACCTGCCGCCGTGGCAGCCGCCGACACAAAATCTCCCAAGCACCCATCGCCAAGGCAGCTTCAGCAGCAGCAGCAGCAGCAACATCAACAGTCAAGACGGTCATCCACACCGAAACCGGAAACTCCGGTGGCTCGGGTCCTGTCCCCGGTGCGCGAGGAAGAGAAGGAGGCCACGGCGGCCACAACGGCCACCACTGCCGCAGCCACTGTCACCGCCACCGCTACCGCAGCAGCCGCCACGCCATCTGATGAAGCTTCCAGCGTCCAGGAGACGCCTAGGAAGCCTGATGAAAAGAAGGACCAGCAACAGCGGGCGTCGGCCAAGGAGAAGGTCAAGAAGGAATCACCTCAACGACAAACTCTCAAGACTCCCAAGAAGAGCGCATCGAAGAAGCGTCAGTCGGAGAGTGAGAAGCCGGAAGAGCCTCAGCAGCAGCCGCCGGCCCCGCCCGACTCCCAGCGGCCGCTGATTCGCCCCATCTCATCCAGCCGGTTCATCAACGAACGCTTCGAACTGGGCAAAACCATGGGCGACGGCAACTTCGCCATCGTCCGGGCCTGCGTCAAGAAGGAGAGCCGAAACGAATACGCCATGAAGGTGATTGACAAGTCCAAGCTGCGCGGCAAGGAGCACATGGTGATCAATGAGGTTCGCATCATGAAGATGTGCCAGCATCATAACATTGTCCGCCTGGTAGAGGAGTACGAGACTCGCACGGAGATCTACCTGGTGATGGAGCTGGTCAAAGGTGGCGACCTGTTTGACGCCATCAGTCAGGTTGTGAAGTTCAACGAGACCCAGGCGGCTCACATGGTGGCTGACATGGCCAATGCGCTGTTCTACCTGCACAGCAGGAATATTGTGCACCGGGACCTCAAGCCTGAGAACTTGCTGGTAAGGGACAAGTTGATACCTTGTAGGGATTACAGTAATTACTCTTTGTTGGGAGTTCAGAGTGTAGGAGCCTAATTTCTAATTTGGGGACATATTAGGGATTATGGATTTGGGATCTGGGATTTGAGAGCATTCGGGATCTGGGATTCTGGGATCTGGGACGTGGGATTTGGGATCTGAGATCTGAGATTAGGGATCTAGGATCTTGGATCTGGGATTTGGGATCTGGTAGTGTTATGGGAATATGACGCCATTTTATCTTCCATCCGCAGGTTTACCGCACCAAAGACAATCGGATCAGCTTGAAACTGGGCGACTTCGGTCTAGCGATGGAGGTTGAGAAGCCGATTTACACAGTCTGCGGAACCCCTACCTATGTTGCTCCGGAGATTCTGGAGGAGAGAGGCGAGTATTGCTATTGCTTCACTTCTAGACGTAACCTTGATTCTCTTATGGCTAACTGGATCGGTGTTTGGAAAGAAATTAGACGGATGAAATACCGGTTTTAACTAGTGAAACATCCAATTAGACAGGTGAAACATCCAATTAGACAGGTGAAACATCCAATTAGACAGGTGAAACATCCAATTAGACAGGTGAAACATCCAATAAGACAGGTGAAACATCCAATTAGAGTGGTGAAACATCCAATTAGACAGGTGAAACATCCAATTAGACAGGTGAAACATCCAATTAGACAGGTGAAACATCCAAGTAGAGTGGTGAAACATCCAATTAGACAGGTGAAACATCCAATTAGACAGGTGAAACATCAAATTAGACAGGTGAAACATCCAATTAGACAGGTGAAACATCCAATTAGACAGGTGAAACATCCAATTAGACAGGTGAAACATCAAATTAGACAGGTGAAACATCCAATTAGACAGGTGAAACATCCAATTAGACAGGTGAAACATCCAATTAGACACGTGAAATATCCAATTAGACAGGTGAGACATCCAATTAGACACGTGAAACATCCAATTAGACACGTGAAATATCCAATTAGACAGGTGAGACATCCAATTAGACAGGTGAGACATCTAATTAGACAGGTGAAACATCCAATTAGACACGTGAAACATCCAATTAGACACGTGAAATATCCAATTAGACAGGTGAGACATCCAATTAGACAGGTGAGACATCTAATTAGACAGGTGAAACATCCAATTAGACAGGTGAAATATCCAATTAGACAGGTGAAACATCCAATTAGACACGTGAAACATCCAATTAGACACGTGAAATATCCAATTAGACAGGTGAGACATCCAATTAGACAGGTGAGACATCCAATTAGACAGGTGAAACATCCAATTAGACAGGTGAAATATCCAATTAGACAGGTGAGACATCCAATTAGACAGGTGAGACATCCAATTAGACAGGTGAAACATCCAATTAGACAGGTGAAATATCCAATTAGACAGGTGAAACATCCAATTAGACACGTGAAACATCCAATTAGACACGTGAAATATCCAATTAGACAGGTGAGACATCCAATTAGACAGGTGAGACATCCAATTAGACACGTGAAATATCCAATTAGACAGGTGAGACATCCAATTAGACAGGTGAAACATCCAATTAGACAGGTGAAACGTTCAATTAGACAGGTGAGACATCCAATTAGACAGGTGAAACATCCAATTAGACAGGTGAGACATCCAATTAGACAGGTGAAACATCCAATTAGACAGGTGAGACATCCAATTAGACAGGTGAAACATCCAATTAGACAGGTTAGGCAGGTGTCAAAGTATTTACAACAGTACTATTTAAAGATTAATAATGTTTGATTACTGCAGGCTACGGTCTCGAGGTGGACCTGTGGGCTCTTGGCGTCATCACGTACATTCTCCTGTGCGGATTTCCGCCCTTCCGAAGCCGGGAACGCCGGCAAACTGAGCTGTTCCAGTTTATCAAATCGGGCGTGTTTGAGTTCCTCAGTCCCTACTGGGATCACATCTCGCTGTGTGAGTTTCGAATTTTATCGAATATTATGGTGTTTACTGAAATAATGTACGAATGAATGTGTTTTTTATTCGTTTTTTTACTTCAACTCGTTGGCAAATTTAAATCGGTGCCAAAAACCCGGAAAATATTTTGAAGCACCAAATATCTCCTACTTTTATTTCTCGTAGGTTTCGAATTTTTTTCTTAGAATTTTAAATAAGTTCTAGGAAGTTTCCTAGAAACTAATCAGCTACTATTTTAATAGAATTTTTCAAGCACAGATTTTGAGTCGTGTATAATGTTATGATTTCTTGGAAAATAGTAGACTCTAAGACAGGTATGAAATTAAATAAATAAAAACGAATTTGTTTTTCTAATTACGATAATTATTTTCAAACCGGAATTGCAGCCGCTAAAGACCTCATCCAGCGCCTGTTAGTAGTTGACAGACGCCGACGGTATACCGCAGTGGACGTGCTCTGCCATCCGTGGGTGATCAGCGTCGGAGGCTCAAGAAAGCTGCCAGCCAATGTCACCATGAAGGAGCATCAGGCCAAGCTGAGAGAACAGCTTACCAAACAGGCAGACGAGGGCATGGCGGAATTCCTGAAGGTCAAGGCAAGCAGCATCTATGGTGGACCGGTTAGTGCAAAGTAGATCCGCTATTCAATTAAGATTAAATTGTGACACTCCCAGAACTGTGCCTTGTATTACACTGTTTCTTGAAAGAACCAACTGCCTTTCCTTTGAGTGTCAGTTAAATGTTGTAATTGTTGATTTCATCTTAGTATTTTTGCCCTATATATCTGGCAACCTACTAATAGTACTAGATTTGCATGTACTTTTATTTTATTTCAATGGAAAAATTCTCCAAAACTGCTTCGACCTTGAAATATTTAGATTTCGCATTTTTGTACATTTCGAAGTGTACACGTGTAGTATAACTGACTGCCTCTATTTTAATGACCAATGTCCTAGAGATACTACTGCTATTTTGATAAGTAGTGTAATTAGAGTATTCTGTGTATCTTGATTAATTAATTATATTAATTAGTGTAAAATGCGATATTTTCTATCAAAAAAACCCTTGCTAAACAGAAATGATAATTTATAGATTCGAACTATTTGTTCTACTTTCAAACCAGTATTGTACCTTGTGTACAACAGCATGGACCCTTCGGCCTTCAACAGACGAGCTAGCTACACATGTACTTCTGTTGGCACACTTTTAAAGAATATTTTAGCTTCTTAATCATTGCTCCAGTTTAGATTCCGTGTGCCTGATGATGCACAATTGATGGCTAATGTTAGCTCACAATGCTTTATATACTACTGTATACGCGTATAGAAGCAGTAGTATATGAATTATGCTCAGAGTTCACGAATATGCCTTATTTTAAAGTCGGATTTTACATTTATTATATAGATTACCAAGATATTTTAATTATTACTATTATTTTACCTGTGCCTTGGTTATTCACACCATAAATGCGAATTATAATAAAATTTATGCATAAATTATTATCGTAGCGCAACTATGATTTAACTTCAACTGTTTGATCTGAGAAAATTTTGACTAACCTTTTTTCATGAACTTCAATGCCGGCTTTTTCACCCACCCACAGATGCCTCAGTGCCGCCCCTTCACCCACCCAGTGCCTCAGTACCGATCCTTCACCCACCCAGTGCCTCAGTGCCGCCCCTTCACCCACCCACAGATGCCTCAGTGCCGCCCCTTCACCCACCCACAGATGCCTCAGTGCCGCCCCTTCACCCACCCACAGATGCCTCAGTGCCGCCCCTTCACCCACCCACAGATGCCTCAGTGCCGCCCCTTCACCCACCCACAGATGCCTCAGTGCCGCCCCTTCACCCACCCACAGATGCCTCAGTGCCGCCCCTTCACCCACCCACAGATGCCTCAGTGCCGCCCCTTCACCCACCCACAGATGCCTCAGTGCCGCCCCTTCACCCACCCACAGATGCCTCAGTGCCGCCCCTTCACCCACCCACAGATGCCTCAGTGCCGCCCCTTCACCCACCCACAGATGCCTCAGTGCCGCCCCTTCACCCACCCACAGATGCCTCAGTGCCGCCCCTTCACCCACCCACAGATGCCTCAGTGCCGCCCCTTCACCCACCCACAGATGCCTCAGTGCCGCCCCTTCACCCACCCACAGATGCCTCAGTGCCGCCCCTTCACCCACCCACAGATGCCTCAGTGCCGCCCCTTCACCCACCCACAGATGCCTCAGTGCCGCCCCTTCACCCACCCACAGATGCCTCAGTGCCGCCCCTTCACCCACCCACAGATGCCTCAGTGCCGCCCCTTCACCCACCCACAGATGCCTCAGTGCCGCCCTTCACCCACCCACAGATGCCTCAGTGCCGCCCCTTCACCCACCCACAGATGCCTCAGTGCCGCCCCTTCACCCACCCACAGATGCCTCAGTGCCGCCCCTTCACCCACCTGGGTTTATACAAGTACAACAAAAAAACTACTTATAAAATGAATAAAAAGCAAACAAGTTCATGATTTGGTTCAAAACTATGCTGTCTACTATTTGATGAAGTTCTAACAACACTGTCTTTAGACTATTAGTCAGTAGTAGAGTAAGTTCCTATAACAATAAAACATTATATTTAAATGAGCACATTAATTAATTATTTAAACGGCAATATGACTCTACATTTTGTTGTACAGTGGGACAGGTAATGGGCTTTAAGTTGTCGGTTGCACTAAGCTCTGTTTTTTAGTTTGCAATATAAAACTATTTATGGATCCCATTATGGGGAGATTTATGAATCCCATTATGGGGAGATTTATGAATCCCATTATAGGGATATTTATAAAATCCCATTATGGGGATATTTATGAATCTTATGGGGATATTAGTAATACTCCATTATGGGGATATTTATGAATCCCATTATGGGGATATTTATGAATCTTATGGGGATATTAGTAAAATTCCATTATGGGGATATTAGTAAAATTCCATTATGGGGATATTTATGAATTCCATTATGGGGCAATTTATGAATCTCATTATGGGGATAAAAACAAAGGATCCAAATTGAACACATTTTCAAACTTGGGACTCTAAAATGAAAAGCTACACATTACACTAACTCTATAGTAATATTGTGTGCAAATCGCAAGCAAACGAGCAAGCGGTGCCACTTAAAACCTACTAGAAGATATTTTAAGTTTCAGTTTAGCCAGTTTAGCAGTTTTCCTGTTCCGCATTCACTCAGAGCTATCGTGAGCCGGTGGCACGAAGTTCCTGCTAGTAGTCCGCTCCTTGTTGAGCCTGAGCCACTCTCTGGCTCGGCGCTGACCCTCCTCCGAGGTGTCGCGGCTGTTGAAGGCGAACAGCGGGTCGGGGGTGCCGGGCGGCTCAGTGACGCTGTCCAAGTCTCGCTCTTCGATGCGCTGCGGCATGGGGGCCGGCGGAACCGGAGGGCGCGGCCGCTGGCTGTCGTGCAAGCGGATCTTGCTGAAGTAGCCGGGCGGTGGCCGCTCCTGGGGGGATTGCGGTTTGGGGGAATAAACCGGTGTCTAAAACAAATGATAACCGGTGTCTAAAACAGGTGATAACCGGTGTCTAATACAGGTGATAACCGGTGTCTAATACAGGTAATAACCGGTGTCTAATACAGGTGATAACCGGTGTCTAATACAGGTGATAACCGGTGTCTAATACAGGTGATAACCGGTGTCTAATACAGGTGATAACCGGTGTCTAATACAGGTGATAACCGGTGTCTAATACAGGTGATAACCGGTGTCTAATACAGGTGATAACCGGTGTCTAATACAGGTAATAACCGGTGTTTAATACAAGTGATAACCGGTGTCTAATAAAGGTGATAACCGGTGTCTGAAACAGGTGACAACTGGTGTCTGAAACAGGTGATAACCGGTGTCTAATACAGGTGATAACCGGTGTCTAATACAGGTGATAACCGGTGTCTAATACAGGTGATAACCGGTGTCTAATACAGGTGATAACCGGTGTCTAATACATGTGATAACCGGTGTATAATACAGGTGATAACCGGTGTCTAATACAGGTGATAACCGGTGTCTAATACAGGTGATAACCGGTGTCTAAAACAGGTGATAACCGGTATCTAAAACAGGTGACAGGACATAGCGGTCCGCACGATCACCTACCTGTCCCAGGTGCTGCCTCACGCAGTCATCAAACGGGCCCTGCTCCCGCCGGCAGTAGGCCGGCCGGTTATAAGAGGTCGAGCGCTTCTCAAAGCAGTTCAAGTAGCGCTCGAACGGCAGGGCGCAGTGGCGCTTGATCTGGCGGAAGAACTCCAGGCCGCACTCGGTGACGGCCTTGCCCTCGGCCAGGCACTTGCGCGGGTCCTTTGAGTTGCATTTGGTACATAGAGTAGAATGATTGAGTATGTTAGGTAGATTAAGTAGTGTATATTGAGTAGAGTTAACTGAGTAGGGGTAGATTGAGTAGGGGTAGATTGAGTAGGGGTAGATTGAGTAGGGTAGATTGAGTTAGGGGTAGATTGAGTAGGGTAGATTGAGTAAGGTAGATTGAGTAGGGTAGATTGAGTAGGGTAGATTGAGTAGGGGTAGATTGAGTAGGGGTAGATTGAGTAGGGTATATTGAGTAAAGTATATTGAGTAGGGTAGATTGAGTAGGGTAGATTGAGTAGGGGTAGATTGAGTAGGGGTAGATTGAGTAGGGGTAGATTGAGTAGGGTAGATTGAGTAGGGGTAGATTGAGTAGGGTAGATTGAGTAGGGTAGATTGAGTAGGGTAGATTGAGTAGGGGTAGATTGAGTAGGGTAGATTGAGTAGGGGTAGATTGAGTAGGGTATATTGAGTAGGGTAGATTGAGTAAGGTAGATTGAGTAGGGCATATTGAGTAGGGTAGACTGAGTAGGGTAGATTGAGTAAGGGTAGATTGGGTAGGGTAGATTCAGTAGAGTAAGATTGGGTAGGGTAGATTGAGTATAGTAGATTGAGTAGAATCAGGTTGAGTAGTAGGTTGAGTATGGTAGGTTGAGTAGGGGTATATTGAGTAGCGTAGAGATGAAGTAAGCATTGTAGAGTAGTATTGACTAGGCAAGGCAGAGTGGAACTATAAAATTACAAAAGTAGACAGACAGCCACAGTAGGGTGAGGCATCGCCTACCTTGAGCGTCTCCTGGTGGCACAGCATGAACTCCTTGCACTGGTTGTCGCAGAAGCGGCCCAGCTGGTGCGCGGCGGCCAGCAGCGGCATGGTGGTGATGTTGAGCTCCGGCACCTCCAGCTCGGAGGCCGCCGGCAACCAAACGTCGTTGCCAAGCACCATGACGGCGTTGCAATGGGGAATCAAACACGAGTACGTATTAAAAACTCGGCAGGATAACCAACGAGGATGAATTTTAGCTTGAGCCTTTAAATTGAGGATCTGGGAGGCTGGCCCAGCAACTGGGGATCTGGGAGGCTGGCCCAGCAACTGACACTCTGGGAGGCTGATGGCCCAGCAACTGACACTCTGGGAGGCTGATGGCCCAGCAACTGGGGATCTGGGAGGCTGGCCCAGCAACTGAGGATCTGGGAGGCTGGCCCAGCAACTGAGGATCTGGGAGACTGGCCCAGCAACTGACACTCTGGAAGGCTGGCCCAGCAACTGAGGATCCGGGAGGCTGGTCCAGCAACTGAGGATCTGGGAGGCTGGCCCAGCAACTGAGGATCCAGGAGGCTGGTCCAGCAACTGAGGATCCGGGAGGCTGACCCAGCAACTGACACTCTGGGAGGCTGGCCCAGCAACTGAGGATCCGGGATGCTGGTCCAGCAACTGACACTCTGGGAGGCTGGCACAGCAACTGACACTCTGGGAGGCTGGCACAGCAACTGACACTCTGGGAGGCTGGTCCAGCAACTGACACTCTGGGAGGCTGGCGCAGCAACTGACACTCTGGGAGGCTGGCGCAGCAACTGACACTCTGGGAGGCTGGTCCAACAACTGACACTCTGGGAAGCTAGCCCAGCAACTGAGGATCTGGGAGGCTGGCTGAGTCCCAGCAACTGAGGATCTGGGAGGCTGGCCTGGGATCAACTAAAGCCGATGGTTTTTGGGATTTTAATGAACAACAAAACTGCAATAACCTTTAGCGATCAAGAAATGATTTACATATTTACTTGTATAATACACTTTTATATCTAATATTTTATAGATCGTCAAACTGATCAAACGCATACCGACAGAGCGTAACCAGAATATAAATATTAGTATATATAATCGCAAGTGAACAGAGGTTTCTTAAAACGCCTAAGAATAATTTGCAAATAGGTGGAAAACTACTCATAGTAGAATATATCTTATATAGACAGCTGAAAGTAGCTTATAGGGATTGACAGAATTTCCATTCAAGATATAACTCAGTACAATAGACAGCTTAATATTCAATTTATTGTCTTCTAACACTAGATATGACACCAAATAAAACAACGAAAAATAACTTCTATTATATCAGAAGATGTACATATGCTGATAATATAGCAGGATATTAACAAATTGTAATGGACACCAATATTGTATGCTTTTTTATTACATCAATAGACAGAACAGGGTGCCAATAAACACACGAACTGATTACAACAGAGAGTAAAACACAGGAAAGAATTAAGATGCAATTGCAGCCTGTAGGCTGAACGCAGATCGTGTTTTAAGAGTTTTAACAGCAGAAATACCCGACAATGACTGCTTCGGACCAAGGATTGAAGGATTGATTTTTAACTACAATAACAAAAAATACAAGAGGGGAGAGGGCTGGAGAGGAGAGGGTTGAGAAGAAAGAGGAGGGAAGAGAGGTGAGGAGAAATATGATAGGAGAGAGGAGGGGAGGGAAGGTAGATAGATAGATAGATAGATAGATAGATAGATAGATAGATAGGGAGAGGAGAGGAGAGAGACAAGAGAGGGAAGGAGAGGAGAGGAGATGAGAGAAACCAATGCTTTAAAATAGTTAATCTGGGGTGAACCTGGAGTTTCTCACAGGCCCGCAGACCCCGGCCATCAGAGCTCAGACGGGCACCAGCAAGTCAATTAAAGAGCCGGCAGTCCCACAGCCCCATGAGTCATCATCAAGCAGAGCCCAAACTCAAGCGTCTTGCATGAGCCAGCTCTCCTCAACAATAGCGCGGACTTTCTTCTCATATTCCCGCTTATTCTCCTGGTAGAGAGTGGCGGCAACGTTATTGGCAGGCGAGTTGGGGTTCGGCTCGTCCAGCAGAGACTGAATGGAAGTGAGGATTGCTGACACATCGTAGGTGGGGCTCCATTTGTTCTGCAGAATGTCCAAACAGATGCTGCCATCAGCGTACACATTGGGGTGGAACATTTTCGATACGAATCTAACCGTAGGCGGCTTATTGGGGTATTCCTCAGTGAACTCCATGGTCAGCTGGAAGGTGCCGTCCTCGAACGGGGTGTCCTGAGGACCGAATATGACGCAATTCCACTGCATAATATTGTCCTCCTTGGGTGCGCCGGACACCCCGGCTGGAGGGTCCTCTTGGAGGCGCTTGAAATCTCGGATTAAACGACGACGCGACGGGGTTGCCATGACGACTCAAAAATAGATTTGAATTTGAATTTGCATGCATGGTATGCAGTTATCCTTTGTTTGTTGACTATTATATTATAAGTTTAGTTTAACAGTACATATATGCATTGGACACATTTTAGATTTTTTCTTAGCGTATTTTCCTTATATTTCTACTGTCAGTAGAGACTCAAAAAAGTTTAGTATAATTTATGCACTAAGCCTCTTTGACCCACAGAAGTGAGTTGCAAAATGTAAAATACTAAAATAAAATAAAATTAATATTATGACACATGCTTTGGCGCAAAAAACACCAAAGCCAAGAAAGAACACTAGATAGATTTGTTGAGAAATGGAAAAAATTTCTAAATTTCTAAATTAGATAAGGTGGCCCTTGTTTAGATAGTAAAAAAAGAGAAAGCCAAAAATCAACATTTATCAACCAATGCTCATCTGATTATAAACTTAAGCTCTAAATAGCCTTGTACATAAAAAACCAGTCACCTACCCTTAATATGCATTCTGAGTGAGAGCACTGACCAGCTTGTATTTTATAACTACAAGGGGTGTCCTTAAACATTACTCTTTAAGAGGCAACAAGGGTAACAGCAACTGATTTATTTCATAGTGCCTTTACTTACAAATGACACGAACTTATATATCATGAACTTTTCAAAAGTTATGCTTTCTTCGCTGCATTGGGATACTGCATCTCCATCCATGAAAAGGAACTTGGATGCTGCATAAGCTTTGGAGTACAAGTACCAGGAAACCGCAAGTCAGTTGTCTTTCAAAAAAAAGTTCAAATGTATTTCTCAATGGCAACTGAGACCTCAATATAGTCACCCTTCAGTTGGATGTACATTTTCTACTAGGTAAGCATGTTGTCAATGGCATCTGCATACATCTGCCTTGGCATTTTGTGGACAAGAATCTGTATGCCCCATATCTCCCACACTTCATGTCTCCGACACTTTAAGTCTCCGATATTTCAAGTAGAGATTGTTATATTAGATATATTAGACTACAGCTTCACTCTTCAAACCAATGGTACACCATGCTCCAAGACACTGCTTCAGACTTACAAATAAAGCTCAGCTGTGTCAAAATTCCAATTCCATTAAACCTCACATCAGAGGATATAGGCTGAGCAATATTGTGCCATCTTTGAGTAGACATCTATGGATCCACAGATTAGAAAGACTTTCTGGCAAGCACTTGGCAACAAAGGCTTTAGGTTACTGTATGTCTCAAAATGAGTCTCTTTCAGTGGCTATTTCAGAGTGTCACACAAGCAGAAGCAAATAAAACTTATATAAAAGATATAGAAATAGAAAGTGATGATGTGGCACACACTAGAATTTTTTGCCCCTACTATGAGATTTCTAATTGTAGTTCAGTTTTTTGTTCATATTTGTGTATTAAGATATAGTATCCCACTGCAGTTAAGGAGGCATAACTTTTGAAAAGTTTGTGATATTTTCAAAATTCTTTCACTGTCATTTGTAAGTAAAGTGCTATGAAATAAATCAGTTGCTTTTATTTTTGCTGACTATTAAAAAGAGTAATGTGAAAAGGGCCATTCTATATAATTATGGTCATAACATGACAGACTATTTTTACTTATAAAATGAAATCTAATAATAGAATATACTAAACCAATATTTCGAATGAAAGATTATTTTGTCAAGAATATATTTATAAAGTATCATATAGATATCATCAATAGTATAGATGCTAATAAACCTTGAATGGCACTTATGGTCGTAACAACAGGATTTTTGATATATAGAAACTAAAAGGTAAAAGTCTTATAACATTTTTCATTTTTGATATTTTGTAATATTTTTTTAAATTTGACTAAGAACATCTTTAGAAGTCATACTCTTTTATTAGAATATATAAACTCAAAAAGGCAACAAAGATACAAAAGAAAAGGCAGCCTTATGGTTGTAACATTATGGTCGTAACATATTTTTTTGTCAATTCAGTAACTTTGAGGTACTAATATATTAAAAATATAATAAATTATATGGTTGCTAATGTTTTTATCTGATGATGCAAGTACTATAATTTTATATAAAGTTTGTTTTAACCCTCTAAAGCTTTCCCTTTTTTAAAAGGTACATAACTTAATGATGTCTTTTGCTTAGAAAATGTCTAATTTTTTACAAAAATAACTTTTTGCCAATTGATAACATACTAATCCAACATTTTATCATTTATTTATTCTTAGATTGTATACATTACATATAAAAAAATTGGTAAAAAAATGGCTGATAAGGCAATGACAAGCAAAAATATTGACTTTTTTCTATTTTCCAAATATGTTTATCTCATATGGAATGGGCCAAAAAGTCATAAGACTTTCTGGACACCCTTCATAGTACAATTTTTATTCTTTGTTTTCTGCCTATTGTTTTTTGTGCTGCCCTATGGACTCTACATTTAATGTAACTACTTTGTATACACAAAATATTTACTTACTAGCTACATTAGTTTGAATGACAAAGAATTTATAAATTCACCTTATTTACTGCTTTTTTGTTCCAAACAATATACTTAGCAATGCACTTTGGTGTGCATAATACATTGTAACACCTTACATATTGATTTCTGGCTTTGTCCTTATGACACTTTATTATTTGTTTATTGGCTATGAGTACGAGCTAAGCAATAATATAATAATAAGACTAGGCCTAAAAGATTTAATTATAATTTTAATAGGCTTTATTTTTACTTCTTATAGTTGCATTTTGAAAATCTGCAAAAAAAGTTATAAAGACTATCAGCTACTTAATGTTAGATAAACAAAAAAATTATTTTTGAAAATTTGTACAATTATATATTTGGTAGAATCAAACATTGTCTATGCACTTCTATACTTAATAAGACTCGTATCTACACACTTTTATATGTTCCACTAATAATTAACCAACTTACAAGGGCTTATCCAAAACGTAGCCTTTTCATTATATGAGGGGCACTAAAAAGTTCTAAGCCTGACCAAGATCCCATGGTCACAAAGCACTGAAAATTGATCCTTTAACACAATATGTTAATGTTTTGACAAAAATTTCAGCTCTCTAGGCATTACTAAAGTTCCATAGGACCTTAATATTTTCAGCTACCTATGGCAAATTCTCAAGAACTAAAAATGAAGTACAGGATAGTGATCAAATTTCTGACCTTAAAGGGCTCAAAAGCTGCTGAAATCCAAAGTTGCTTGGCTGCCATATATCCTAGGGCTGCCCCCTCATATGCCACTGTCAAGCATTGGGCAGCCAAGTTCAAGCGTGGCCCCGACTCTCTCAACAGGGTGACCGCGCTCCAGTAACTTTTTTCTTCCCTGACTAAACTAAATTTTCCCTGACACACTAAAAGTAATAGAAGAAGCTCAGTGATAGTTGTGCACAATAATTTTATTGCAACAAACTGTTGCGCATTAAAAAGTCAGCAATGTTGAGATTAATTTAATTTGAATTGAAGTTGAAACAGCGCATGTATTGGCAATAATTTGTTTGAATTAATAATGAAAAATTAATGCACCGGAAACTGACCACAAAAAACGTAGTGTTTGATAAAAAATTGCATGAAAAATATCAAGTACTAACTTTTATTGTATGTGGCGCACAGTAAAACAAAGTTAAGAGATGTAGCACTGTAGTTAAAATTGAGTTCAATGAGGAATCGTACCTTCAAGTGCTACAATCTCTTTCTCTACCTTCTCCACTTCTTCCTTTTTCTGTTGTGCAGCACGACGCAGTGCATTTGACTTCACGAGTAGGCTCATGTTTGAATCCGTCTCACGTTGGTACACGAGGCTATCCGCATCTTTGGTGAGAACTGCAACATCAAGCAGGAGCTTCTTTTGCTTCGACTGGAGCTCCAGCACCGTTGCATCCTTCCTTTTCCTTGATTCCTCGTATTTCCGATGAGATGCTTCTGCTCGCTGCTGCTCCAACATGGCCCTGTACCTACTCCTGGCACTTCTCACACTCTTCAACATCTCCTCGGTAACTTTCGCGATGATTTCAGCGGCAGTCTTTCCCTTTTGCCACTCGTACACAAGTCGGAGAGAACGAATGCTCAATCCCTGAAGATTTGGTTCTAGGCACTCTTTGTTGACACTGAAGCCGCGCTCAACAGCAGCATTCCCATGGAAGGTTGTCAGAACCATCTTCACAATGATCTGCAAATTATTGGTACTCGTTGAATCAGTGAAGAGGGAAGCAAAGAGGACATCAAGTCGGTCTGACTTATAGTCGAATTGAGACAGCTGAAATCGATGCTCACGAACTGTAACAGTTCGAAACTGGGTGAACTCGGACTTTGCAGCGTCAGCTTCCTGTGCAGTGATGCGTCCCTTAGTGTAGGCTTCCAGGACAAGCGCATCAAAATCCGCTTGAGCCGGTGATGAGGATGGTGGGTCACTATCCAATTCTGCCACCAGCACAGAAAAACAAAATATACACCTTTCTATTAATGGCCTGGTTAATATATTATCATAGTATGGACTATATATTTTACTGTCAGTGTGATTAGCACAGCAATTATAGATTAGCAATATGTAGGCCTACAAGCCCATAAATTATTCATTTAAGAACAAGTATCTGCCAATTTCAAATAAATACCAGCTTTTAAAAACAAAAATACATGGAACAAACAAAACAGATTTACTATTTGAGCTACTTAGTGCTATCGATTAGCCGCTTTCTTGTCTCACAATTTTTTTCTTCAATTTTCTAATTTACTTTCAAATTTTCCCTGACTTCCTAAGAATTTCCCTGACTTTCCCTGACTTTCCAGACCACATTTTTTTCCCTGACTTTCCCTGACTTTCCCTGACCGCGGTCACCCTGCTCAAAGATGACCCTCGATGTGGACGCCCTAGACTGCTGTCACTGCTGATAACATCCAGCACATCCAGGCCCTGGTTGATGGCGACTGGCGGATAAAGGTCAGGGAACTTGCAGTAGACACTGGGCTTTTTGACCTACAGGTCATTAAGATCCTGCACTAGCATCTTCATCTGTCGAAGGTCTCAGCCTGATAGATCCCACAAATCTTGACAAGCAACCAGAAGTCCGCGTGGTTGCAGTATGTGAAGCTTGTCCTGCAAACTTACAATCTAGATCCTGCCAGCTTTTTGTCTTGCTATGTGACCAGTGATGAGACATGGATCCACCATCATGATCCTAAGTTAAAGAAAGAGTTGAAGCAATGGCTGCCAGTTGGTGCACCTGCACCACTGAAGGCACAGTCTGGATGCAATGCAGGCAAGATAATGCTCACTATCTTTTGGGATGCCAAAGGCCCACTGCTACTAGACTTTTTGCCACACAAGCAGACAATCACAGGTGCCTACTATGCCAATCTAATTGCCCATATGCGCGAGGCAATCAAGGAGAATTGGCGGGGAATGCTGAGCCGTGGTGGTGCTGCTGCACGACAATGCACCTGCTCACACCAATGGGCTGGCAAAGGCAGCTGTCAATATTGCAGGGTTCCAAGAGCTGCTACACCCTGCCTATTCACCAGACCTTGCCCCAAGTGACTTTTACCTATTTCCGCATCTTAAGCCAGCACTCTGTGGGCAGCAATTTGACACCAATGAGGCACTGAAGGATACTTCAACCTTCTGGTTCAAGGGGTGCTCAAAGCAGTTCTTTCAGAGTAGCATCAAAGCACTGCGATCAAGATGTCACAAGTGCATCTTGGTCAAGGAAGACTATGTAGAAAAAACTGATTGCATTTGCCCCAATTCTCTTTTTTTCATACTGAGGCTCAGAACTTTTTTAGTGCCACTCATACATGCGCAACTTTGGGAATCACCCGGCCGTTTCTATTGGCAACACACACATGTAAGTCGCTATTGGCTGAGAGCAGTCACGTGACTACTACTCCGTCCAATAGCGACTTACATGTGTGTGTTGCCAATAGAAACGGCCGAGTGAATCCCAAGGTTGCGCCCAAGCATGGTGCCACTTGTATCTTTTGTTCTGGTGATCCATTCCAAATAATTTCATTTTACATAGTTTTATAGTAGCAACTAGAGATAGAACAAATATTTCGTTCCATTCCTTTGCAACATGCACATGTAAGTTGCTATTGGACAGAATATTAGTCACATGACTGCTTTCAGCCAATAGTGACTTACATATATATGTTGTCAATAGAAACAGCTGGGTGATTCCCAAGGTTACGCATATATGGGATTGAAATGCCTTATACATGTAAGGCATGATTGATCAATGAGCGCGCATGAATTGTGCATAATTATATACTCAAGAGCATTACCGGATATTAAGATTTGCTTTGGTTGACTGTGCATAGTAAGGTGGAAAGGTGGGAAGGCACATTTAGTCCTTTAATTTTCACAACTCCATATGGGACTTTATAGCAATCCTTGACACATTTTGATAGGAGAAATACCCATGTTACACAGTCGCATATATGGTCGCATAACACAAATACTCAAGATTCATTAATGCCCAGATGCATATGGGTATGAGTGCACATGGGTGACGCATTTGCATAGATATTTGCATTCAAAAATTTAACGTAATGAACATACAATCTGGTGTTACAAAATTGCAAAATTTGATCATTTAAAAAAAAACAAGGCAATTAATAAAACTAGTCATTGATATAACAAAAATTGTAAGCTATATAAGATATGCAGCTGTATTAACCCATTGTAAGGAAGGTGGCTTAGTGTGTGCCAGAATAATTTTTTGGGACAATCTATGCGCCATATTTGTGCCGATTATGCATCATCTGTGCCTTTATTTTATGTATTTTATGTAATTTATAAAATTTATATGATTTATGTAAATTATATATTTTACAATAAATTTACAAAATTCTTAGAATGCATGCAGACTCACATACATGTGCAACAGTTGGCCGAGTCGGCTAATCCAGCCAACCAAGGAAGTTGCAAAAATGCTCACCCGAAAAAGCACCAAAGTAGTAGTACTAAGTAGCTGATGAGTCACATTTTTGGCCAAAAACTACGTTGCATTTTTGTTAAAACTAAGTTGCATAGCTAACTGAATTTTGAAGGTTGTGTTTGTATATAGACTCAATATGCTATGCCAGTTTTATGCTAATAAAGATTCTATTCTGATTCCTTATGCACCAAAGTTGTGCACAGCACTGCATATGTCAGGGACCTTATGTGCCACAATTATGCGCCACATGCGTTAGGGACCTCAGTGTGTACCATGATTGTATGCCGATGCCATATACGCTAGGGACCTCAGTGTGCACTATGATTGTGCGCCAAGGACCCCTAGTGTGCGCCGGAATTTTCCATGGCAAAGGCCACCTTCCTGACTATGGATTTCAATTACATGCAATTACATGCATCATTCATATAATGAAAAATTTTGTCACTTTGTCAACAAGCAAATGGGAAGGACCTAGGCATCGGTCACTTTGTCAACCACTAATAAAGTCATCCCAATACTTTGGTCACTTTGTCAACCAAGTTGACAAAATGCCAGTTGACAAAATGACCATCACCTGGCAATTGCTCCTCCCCCCTTAGCCTAAGCCTTAAGTAGGCACTTCAGTGAGAAAATTAAATTTCAGAAATTGTTATAGGCTGCTATTTCACTAGATAGATCTTACTTTCCCATTTCCAAAATGGCCAAACTTTAGTGATTTGGTTGAGTAATAAGGAAACTACAGCTATTTTAGTAACCCCGATTTGTGCCTTTAGCCAATGGAATTTTTACATTATGGTTTGTGATCATTTTTGGCCAAAAAGTTGGCTTTTTGTCTTTGAACACTTGTAATTAATTTTCTAGCCAACCAAAATGACTGTGCTTGGTGTCATTTTGTTCAGTTTTTTAGTGTTAATTGTATGAATTATATATTTTAATATTATTTTATATGCCCAAGTTGCTAAGCTAATTGAAACAGGATGGGTGTATGAAATTTTGACTATTTTAACCAGATACGCAATGATTGCAATTTTAAAAATACAATAGCATCTGTTCTGCTTGCTTAATTTATACAAGGCTAGTGTCATTTTGTTCAGGTTTTTACCTACTATAATACTATTCTACTTCTTGCCCTAAATTTTTAATGCATGACAGACACCCCAACTGCAATGTAATGTGCTGTACAGGCTTTGCGCATGGGTTTATTAAAAAACGGTTTTGTCTATCGTGTTCAGCATAGCAGAATTAGTTAAATGACACAGAGAACTAGTTTGCCGGAAGGCAGAGTCTCACGAAAAACACGAAATACACGTTTCAATGGGTATTTTACATGTAAACGTATCAAAAAAAGAAACCTCCACAAAATTTTTGCGCCTATAGCTATTGGCAAGCGGTTTTTTTTACTGTGCTTGTATTGTCAATAGGTAATGAAAAATATAAAGAGAAACAATGCAGGAAAAGGATTTCATGGAAAATTTTGGATTTGAAATTTTGCATAGAGCCATATGGGCATTAAAAGAAAAAAAAATTTTTTTTAACACCAGAAAAATGTTTCTAAATTATCCCTTTACACTATAAAACCTTTGTTTCCATTATAAGAAACACATTGCAGCTAAGAAAAAGCATTTTCTGAACCACTGTTTTTTTATTCATTTTGGCTTCAATTTTATATTCCTCCTAAAAAATGGTCAACTTTAAAAATAGACAGTGCAAAAAGTATAACAAAGCTAGACTTGCAGTTGGTGTCATTTGAAAGAGCTCCTTTTTACCTTTTAAATGCATATTTTACTTTCATCCTGGCTTCTATAGTTTCTTTAAAATCGCCCTTGAAAAATTGGACTTTTTTCTTACTTTTTTGCCATTGGCACGCACTTCTTATAACTCACTGAAGTCCCTACCTTAAGGCAGAGACCAAAAAAAGGAGGACCAAGCAATTTTTGCCTTAAACAGAACCACCCCTGCCTCCTCTCCCAGGTATTTAACCTCTAGAATCCCTCCTCAAAAATTTTTGGTTGTGCTACTGATATAAATACTTAAATAGTTAGGCCTATAATCTCTATTGGAATAATGTGAAAAAATTCAAAGTTAAAACATGACACAAAGTTCAAAAACATTATAAATCAAATTCAATAACAATTGACAACAAAAATAACAGCAATAATGCTCCACCTGGCATCCAATACGAAATACTAATAAGTATTATTAATTTAGTATATCTAGGGCTTAGGCTCTATCTAGCAGTAGCAGCTAGCACCTATAAAAGGCAAAGGGCTATATGGCTTTATCTATTCTAGTACTTATGTATAGTTCTAAAGTATCTAGCAGCTAATTGTATAGATGCTTCTCTTTGACGCGAAACCGATACAAGTAACAAGATAACAATAGACGTTGTGTAAAGTACATATTTAATTAACTAGGATAACTTGTCTGTTATTATCAGGTGTTTCTAGAAACTTCACAAGAACAACAACAACGGCTCAACAACCTCCATTTTTTCTGTAAATTTATTTATCAGTTTAATAGCTATAAGCCTTTTAATTCCTAAAATTAGTAAAAATTTATTATCAGTTACGTGTGTATAATAGGATTTCGCTGCATAAAAAAGTATTTTTTGTTGTAACGTACTCAACCAGTTAAAAACAGCACGAAATTGCGGGTCTCCCTAAAACACGCACCGCCCCGCCCCGAACCGCTACACATTATAACATTTTTTGTCAACGCAGTATTTGATTGCAAAGAAAAATATTTGTTGTACGAGTAATGGAATAAATATCTTTAATTATTATTATAAATACTGTTATTATTTTTTATATTCTCGTTTTCATTATTAAATTTTATTAATATTTTTTATTAATATTATTAATATTATCACTTATTATTCACCGAATTTTATATTTCATAGTAAAAAAACTTAATTTAATAAAAACTTTAAAGCTTAACAGAAAACGCATTTTCAAGTGTCTTCAGTTATAGTCCAATTTGTTTTAATGTGTAGCGCTGCAGGGCGGTGCGGGGCGTGTTTTAGGGAGACCCCGAAATTGCAGTTAGCTCGATTTCGATTTCGTTCTCCGTGAAACTATCTCGCAAAGTGACCCGCGGTGGTCTAGTATGTATTTATGTTTACTAATTTACGCTTCCCAATACTATATCTTTTACAAAAATCGAATCATGATTAACTTATCTTGAAAAATCTTTTACGTGCATAGACTTTTATTGGCCAAAAAGGCTTTTTGCCTATGCCAAGCTCCTTACTACTACTTAGTAAGTAGTAAGTAAGTAGTAACTACTATACTACTACTATTACTTACTAGGCCTACTTCTGCGTTTTGATTTTGATATAAAGTCTAGAAGTCTACTTTCCATTCCTCGACGAATTTGCGCCCTGAGTGCGATCTGATTAACACTATCAGCTAGGTAAGGATATATTTACTGTTTTACTATTTAATCAGTGACATGCTTGCATTATATGTGGCTGCTAAGCCTACTACTTACTCTTATTTACTAAGAAATAAATGTCAAATGTCACCAATAGTGATGTCTCGAACATTTCTGATGTATATTAGTTTAGTTTAGCTGCTGGCAAATTCTCAGGAGGCTGAAAGTGAATACGGCATGCTCTGAAATTGAAAGACAAAACCAATACTATCTCGATTATGTCCATAGGAATAGCCATGTTTTACTTCTGTATTTATTATATTTGATATAAAAAGTATTAAAATATATTTAAAAGAAATCAGTATACATTATATCTATTTACATATATCAACTAAACATGCTTATCATAATTAGCTAATACATGTACTCAAGCTTATATCTTTTATGTCAAGATATAATTTTCAACATAGTGCCAATGATAGTATTATGCTTTCTAATAAAAATAATTTTACTATAATTAGGTATACAAATTTCCCTAGAAATTAACCAAAGCTATATCAAATTGAATACAATGGAAATGAAGGATTTTAGCTTTGTTAAAGTTTTAACAAAACATAAATTATGTGAGTTTAAAAAAAATAAATTGTTGCCAAAAATTTAGTTATTCCTAATTTCTTTTTCTACATTAAGAATTTGAATTGATATGACTACTGGTACTATATGGTCTAGCTGCTATATAGACTGGGCTTTTTCAGTTCTAATGCATGAAATTTTGCATCTTAGGTGTGCTAGAATACTATACATTGAGGAAGTTTCAATATACCAAAGACAATGGATATAATTAGAAGTATACATTTGTATTATATAAATTATGTGTGCTTGCTAATGTTTTCCCACCTTTGAGAAAATCTTATGACAGTTGAACCTTGGTGCAATTCTACTATACTGCAACCTATGCTTTCCATAGTTTTTTGTGGTCTTGTTGTATGTCTCAAGACAGCTAAATGATCTCTGTACAATTCTTCTACTCGTACACTGCAACCCGTATCTTCATAGGTCTAAGCTCCGTGCATGCACGCTTGGTGACTTCTGCCACTAGTGTCCAGCACTTGCTGGCAAGAACAGGTCACACTGCAGTATTGCCAATGCCACTCCAGTGAGTTTTAATCGCTGAGCAATTTTTTGTCATATTCAGCAATTTTCAGCGATTTTTTATTCTAGGCATTAGAATTGTGGGATTCTGGGGGTAAGAACCGTGAGATTCTAGGAGTAAGAATCGTGAGATTTGATGGTAGGAATCGTGAGATTCTAGGAGTAAGAATCGTGAGATTTGATGGTAGGAATCGTGAGATTCTGGGAGTAAGAATCGTCAGATTCTAGGGTTAAGAATCGTTGGATTCTAGGAGTAAGAATCGTGAGATTCTGATGGTAAGAATCTTGAGATTCTGGGGGTAAGAACCGTGAGATTCTAGGAGTAAGAATCGTCAGATTCTAGGGTTAAGAATCGTTGGATTCTGGGGGTAAGAATTGTGAGATTCTAGGAGTAAGAATCGTGAGATTCTGATGGTAAGAATCGTGAGATTCTGATGGTAAGAATCGTGAGATTCTGATGGTAAGAATCGTGAGATTCTGATGGTAAGAATCGTGAGATTCTGATGGTAAGAATCTTGAGATTCTGGGAGTAAGAATCGTCAGATTCTAGGGTTAAGAATCGTTGGATTCTGGGGGTAAGAATTGTGAGATTCTAGGAGTAAGAATCGTGAGATTCTAGGGGTAAGAATCGTGAGATGCTGGGAGTAAGAATCGTCAGATTCTGGGAGTTAGAGTCGTGAGATTCTGGGAGTAAGAATCGTAAGATTCTAGGGGTAAGAATCTTGAGATTATGGGAGTAAGAATCGTGAGATTCTAGGGTCGGTGGCAACACTTCCACACTGGTCAGTTGCACCTTTAGACAATTGACAAACTTGTAGCAGGTCTCTTGACTCAGTGACTTTACTGCAACTAAAACTGCTGAAAATCACTTTCATACAATTGAAAAATGCTTGTAGGATAGGTTGGTGTCCCGTAAATAATCACTCCACATCAGTAGTAGCTAATAGAAAATGATGCGCATACTCCAATTTTTTATTGCAAAAAAAGTAGTAAGGTACCCGTCAGAAATTCTACTACGCACATACCACATTTTCCTATTAAAAATTAAATAGTAAGGTACCAAACCAGCTGGGACAGGGTATTCTACAATAATCCTCACTACACAGTCTACACTGCCTGCACCCACAAAGAACAAAAGAAAAGATCTCAATAAATTGTGGGAGTCAAGTTCTAGCAGTCAATTTTCATGCTTCCCCCAAGCTACCAAAACGCAGTTCAGAACAGCGCACAGACAGCAAATAAAGTCAGTTTTTTACACTCGCTCCATAACACATTGTCTTCTCTATCCCCCAAACAGTGAATTCTAACTAAACAATCTACTACCCATAAAGAACGAAAGAAAAGACCGCAATGTCGATCAACCAAGCTGGCCAAAAAATGTTTCTTGATATATTTCTGCATAACAATTGAATATATGCAACACATTGCATTGTATTGCATTGCATTGCAAAGCATTGTAGGCAAAAATACGCATGCCAAAACTCATTTTCTCGACGAGGCCCACAACCAAGAACACGCGTTAAAAGAGAATCAGAGGGTACCACCATGAGTCAGTTTGAAATACAAATAAAACAACACCCGAATACCGCAATGACCAGTTCGATGGTCCTGAATAGCAAATTGGCTGTAGGTCCAATTCTGAAAACCCCCACAATCCCGCCCCAACCACCGTCTAATATTTTCCGGGGGATTTCAACCAAGCGAATCAAAATACTCCCCAACTCTTCGTCCACGACGACCCCCAACTCGCTTGCTACTCACCCAAACCACCACCCAATGCCTACCAGGAAGATACGAAGAAGTCTGTAATTGCCACAAAGAAATAGTCTCTACCATCTAACGGTAATTGTCTAAGAGCTCTAATCGAGTCCTGATGATACATACACACCTGAAAAGACAACACCAAGCAATCCCATATATAGATTTGTAATAATTGACCGCAAAATCTATCCCTGACACCCTGCAACATGTTCAGCTTCACTTCCATGCTGTACCCGGCACGACGTCGTGAAGCTCCGTGATCTGCAGCTCCTTGTCAAATAGACCGCAGAATATTACATTGTACTTACAGACAACGCTTGTTGCCTGAGCAAGTGCAACTCCAACTTTACATTCCCTTCCTTATAGAGCTGAGCACTAATGCCCGACACCAGGCTCGCTTCCCAACGCAAACGCGAAAATCAAGTATCGATCCACTGCCATAGTCCTCCATTGTGAAGCCAACGTCTCGTCCTTGCAGATACAACCCCAACTGCTGCAGCAGATTGGTATATTCTCTCACACAACTACCGGCACCAATTTTTTTGCATAGGTCGCGAAGGGACAGACTCCCCGTTAACAAACACAGAAATGCTGCTGAGACTTGCATGTTCCGCCTATTCACACAGTTGAATGGGTTTGTATCCATACTTCCGTTGAAAACCTTGTTGTTCACGAAGGCTACTAGAAGTAACCTCGGCACCTCGTTCTGCTGCTCGTTGCTGCTTGTTGGGAGCGTGGTTGTTGTTGTCAAAGCGTATCGTGGCAACGTTGGGTGTTGAAGTATGCAGAAATTAATTCATTCTCGTTGATGGCAGCGGCAGTGGTAGGCGTTCTCGGTCTAGCCATTCTCACTTTTAGGCGCATTAAAGTTCGTAGTACTCGTAGTAACGAAGGAGGACCCAGCTGTGTGAATAGGCGGTAAATCGAGTCGCGCAATTGAACCAACAAGCCGCCAGGTGGCAACAGGCGCTCCGCGTCACCACCGT
This sequence comes from Macrostomum lignano, assembly GCA_002269645.1. Classification (NCBI taxonomy): domain Eukaryota; kingdom Metazoa; phylum Platyhelminthes; family Macrostomidae; genus Macrostomum; species Macrostomum lignano. The sequence continues at coordinate 194,403 of NIVC01000048.1, forward strand.
CCTGGCCAGGTATAAACACCAAATAGTTGATCAGTCCTCGGTGAGCTGACTCGCGCAATTCAACCCTTCACCCATCAGGAGGATTGTTGGCAGCAGTTAGTTCGCGAATCGGCCCATTCAGTAGTTCAGGAACGGAACAGAATTGATACGTGTGACGTGTGAATGTGCAACTCCGCAAAACGAACGAAACATGCTCTTGCATACAACACACCGTATTAAGGGCTGGAAAGGGAGATAAGTTTTATTAGCCAATGAAAACAGTAGTAATATTTTCCTATTAAGAGAATAGAATAAAAAATAAACTTTTTTTGTCAGCAGGGGGACGTCACTACAAATAGTAGTAGAAGTTGTACTTGCGAACCCCAAACGCGAGGGCGTGTCTTTAATAATAGAGGGTGACACGGTTAACTTTAGTCGACTTTTAGCCCCTCGTTATTTTATTCATCAATCCGCGCGAGTTTGTAGATCCTATGTATGCAAACGGCTGTCGTCAGCACCTACAAAACGAGTGCCAACATGCACAACCAACAAAATAGATGGTGGTGGTGGTGCATCTCCAAGTAGCCGCGAGCGTCCTCACTTTCCTGTGGAAAATGCAATACTCCACTTGCATTGGCATTGGGTTTGTTGTTATCCTATGCACACCGTAATTCAACCAATGAATGCAAGCGCAGACCTCGTTATATTGGGTCAGAATCTAGCGCTCCTTTACTAGTCTGGTTGCATTTAAGGCACTGGGCCAGGCGGACCTGAATGGTTCTATGACCTATAGTCGGCCTAGACACCCAGCTGTGGAAATAAAAATCCATACAATGCAACTTCAAAGAGCTACTTGCCAATGGTCGAAAAAACCCCAGCCGTCAATTTACACCAGACACCAGGATGGGCATGGCCACAAATTATTGCCGGCATAGAGACAAAACCAAACCGTCGGCTGGCAAGTAAGTAAAACTCCTTCCACAACCGCATCAACAACAACGATTTTTAATAAATAGAATTAATCGTGTTGAAGAATGCTTGTCAGCAGGGGGACGTTATTCCAATAGTAATAGGTGGAAATACTCACGAACCCCAAACGTGGGGGGCATGTTCAATAGAGGGCCTCTGCCAGAAGCAAGTTGAATGCGTGAGCAGACGCCATGGACCTTTCCATCACCAGAATTTCGTACTCCGGTTGATCCGGCTCCGGTGAGAGTAGCAATTCTCTCATGTTCTTGTCCCAGTGAAGCAGACAATGGCTCGCACGGATTTGAAAGCCGATTGCTGAAAGAGATCCTTGATAGAATTCCTCCAGCGAGTTCGTCTCTGCCGGCAGCTTCGGGTGTGAGGTGAACGCATGAACCGGCTCTTTGGCCCCAGAGAATCTGCGGTTCCCATTTCTTCAGTCGCGAGTTCAGGGCCAGATTTCTTAGAAGCATTGTTTTGCCTACCGCTACATTTCCCTCGAGAATGTAGGTCCGGGCCATGGCTGGAATTTTTTGCCGATTGTGCTGCTTGTGCATGCTGATGGCAAGCAGTGCATTAACAGATCGAGTTAAGAGATTTACTTTGGTATCGTTTTTTGTCTCCCATTGCGAAAATCTTCGCAGTATGAAAGACGTTGCAAAAGAGTCTGGGAGTTTTTGACTATCTTATCTGATTGTCTGCAGAAAAAACTTCTGCATCGTAGGTTGCCCTAAGTCTCTATAGTTTCCGACACAGCTTTTTAAATAGTGGAAGCTGTTTCTCCCAGGAAACTGAACTTGACCAACTAATGTAGAAGTTTGAACGTGGACAAAATCGAAATCCAGTTTGTAAATAGTAATTTCGTTAACAAACTGTAAAATCGATGCCACGTCCGCATTCATATTGCGGTAAAAAATTCTCGGCCTCTCGTTGGGATAAAGCTGAATAGTTGAATCCACAGATTTAAATTTGCACATAGTAGGCTTCGCTTTAAAGACCTTTCACGAATATTACTTTCGAGCTAACGCTGTCTCAGTCTCGTTTATGCAAAGCTTTTCTCCAGGACAGATTTTCAGTGCGGCACCAAAAATCAGTAGCACCAAGCGCTGAAAGAAGAAAAGCAAAGGCACAATAGATTTTACCCACAATATAGAAATGTTCCTGGCGAAACCTGGGTGGCCAATGTATTTTGTATCCACAACCGTTTTTAAAAAAATGAATATCGGATTTGGATTTCGAATTCGGATGTGGATTCGGTTGGCTTCAGAGTCGCTCGATGTGGACTGCTCCGCGGCGGCCGCCAGGTGACGTTGATAGGCCAGGTCTTTAGACGCCACCCGAGTTCCGCCAGTTGACGTTGAGATAGTTGACCCCGTAGAACTCACCAGTGCCTTGGCCGGGGACGGACCTTCAGCCGGGACCAGCCGGTCGCTTTGTGTGGCTGCAGGCTTCGGTTTCTTGGGCGCAGGAGGCCGGCAAGGTGCCGCCGGCTTCTTTAGTGGTTGCTTTTTCTTGTAGCTAGTGGTTCTAGCAAATACTACTTTTTCTCTGCTATTTTCTATAATCCTATATAGGCTGTAAGCAAACTAAGAGCAGAAGGAAAGACTCAGAGCCATAGTTATTAGGTGGAGCCAGAAATGAGGAAGCCCTACAAGTTAAAACCGATAGTGTTTGTTGATATAGAAGAAGACGAGGAGGGGTATATGCAGGCGCCGCAGTCCGCAGACACCCTCGCCGACGAGTAGAAACACAAAATCCATTTTTCCTAATTCTTCCCAACTTTTAGCCACAACAACAGTTACAATGGAGTCAACGCCGATTAAAGCACCGCCATGCACGTCCCGCGCGGCAATTTTCACCGCGTTGACGCGCTTCATACGCGATGAGTGGTGTCCGGCCCCCTCGGTTGCCGCGAATACGAGATTGAGTGAGCTGGCGAGTACTCGACTGGCGACTGGCTGCCAAAGCCTTTATCCGTACATTTTGCAGCTGCACGTTCGCGCTGCATTTACTGCTTAATTAAAACGCAGTGTTTCCTGCCTTCCTTTAGCATCTGACTGCTGTATTCCAATCGATTAGAAGTGCTGTGTATCTATTCTAGTCTTTTTCTTCGTGGGAGGATGCTTTGTCTTTTAATCGCAAGCACAACTGCACCACTATTCTATCGCGTGCAATTGCGTGGACATTCAGTTGCAAAACTACTTGTGCATACGCTACTCACTATATAAACGGGACGTACATCTGCTTAGTAGCCTATTTTCTGTAGGCTGGACAACATTTTACGCCTAAATCTCCGAGATCTGTAGAGATTGTTGCATTGTGTGAGCTTTTTTCTGTGCTTTAAAGCTCACAGCCAGCCCTCGAATTTCCCGCCGGTTACAAAGTAAATGAACAATTCTGGTGCGCTTTCAAAACTCAAATGAATTTCATTAATATTGTTCATTATTACGTGTACATGCAATGTACAAAAGTCATGTATGTGTAGTAAATGTTCTGTGGTAAAAGTACCAGGTACATAGACGTCAAGGGAAGCGAATTTTTTATTCTTAGGACCTTGAAGTGGCCATGAAAATTTGCACTAAATGAATTGCAAATGCTCGTTTTTATTCAACTACTATAATATATTTGGGTAGTGGTATTTTTACTAGTGTTTAAATCGTATATTCTTTCTTTAAAATAGTATGTTTACGTACTTTCTTAAAAAAACTGCATTCAAATTCGCCGCCAAAGTTTTTTGTAAACGTTTGTCTTAACAAAAAATACTCTTAGCTCGTAAGTGAGCAGAAACCGAGAAAACGAGAAAGCCTTTCAATTCAACAGTAATATTTTTCCAACTTTGGAAAGTTAACCAAATTCGATATTTGCAGTTTTAAAAGACTTTGTCATTCCCTTAGAGACCCAACAAATGGGAGATTTACATATGTACATGTAAGAACCGTTTAGAAACGAGACTTAGTAGTCTGAAGTAGATCGCCTGACCCTCTGATCGCGGAACGCACGGACTGAGAGAAATCCCTCTATAGGAGTAAAATAGCTACGTGTAGAAATAAACAGGAATAGAATTCAGTGACATATAACCGCTCAGGCCAGTAAATAGTACATACGGGAGCACGAGATTTTCCCGCGAGAGTTTCTCGCCGAGGTTTTGCCACGGGGTTTTTCCTGTGGGAATTTTAAGTCAAATCCTGTCTTATGGTCAATGCTGGACTAGATTAGAGCTAGTCTAGACTAGACATAAACTAGAGACTAGATTTCAAATCCGATTGGATTTGACGACGACGCAGCCCCTCGAAGAAAAATACTAATACAAGCTCGTAGATATGCATATGTACGATTTTGCATGTACTTAGGATACACTTCCCAATCACTACTATTCCTAAAACTTGAACTTCCAAAACCCTACACTTCCCAAACCCTAAAATTCCCAAACCTTAAAATTCCAAAACACTACACTTACTAAACCCTACACTTCCCAAACCCTATACTTCCCAAACCTCATACTTCCCAAACCTTAAATTCCCAAACCCTACACTTCCCAAACCCTACACTTACCAAAAACCCTACACTTCCCAAACCCTATACTTCCCAAACCTCATACTTCCCAAACCTTAAATTCCCAAACCCTACACTTCCCAAACCCTACACTTACCAAAAACCCTACACTTCCCAAACCCTATATACTTCCCAATCCCTACACTTCCCAAACTCTACACTTCCCAAACCCTACACTTCCCAATCCCTACACTTCCCAATCCCTACACTTACCAAACCCTACACTTACCAAAAACCCTACACTTCCCAAACCCTATATACTTCCCAATCCCTACACTTCCCAAACTCTACACTTCCCAAACCCTACACTTCCCAATCCCTACACTTCCCAAACCCACACTTCCCAAACCCTACACTTACCAAAAACCCTACACTTCCCAAACCCTACACTTCCCAAACCCTAAAATTCCCAAACACTACACTTACCAAACACTACACTTCCCAAACCCTACACTTCCCAAACCCTACACTTCCCAAACCCTACACTTCCCAAACCCTACACTTCCCAAACCCTACACTTCCCAAACCCTACACTTCCCAAACCCTACACTTCCCAAAACCCTAAAATTCCCAAACCCTACACTTCCCAATCCCTACACTTCCCAAACCCTACACTTCCCAAACCCTAAAATTCCCAAACACTACACTTACCAAACACTACACTTCCCAAACCCTACACTTCCCAAACCCTAAACTTCCCAAAACCCTAAAATTCCCAAACCCTACACTTCCCAATCCCTACACTTCCCAATCCCTAAACTTCCCAAACCCTAAACTTCCCAAAACCCTAAAATTCCCAAACCCTACACTTCCCAAACCCTAAAATTTCCAAACCTTAAAATTCCAAAACAATACACTTACTAAACGCTACACTTCCCAAACCCTACACTTCCCAAACCTCATACTTCCCAAACCTTAAATTCCCAAACACTACACTTACCAAACCCTCACCCTTCCCAAACCCTCACCCTTCCCAAACCCTCACCCTTCCCAAACCCTACACTTACCAAACCCTACACTTCCCAAACCCTACACTTCCCAATCCCTACACTTCCCAAACCCTACACTTACCAAACCCTACACTTCCCAAACCCTACACTTCCCAATCCCTACACTTCCCAAACCTTCAACTTCACAAACTGTTAAATCTATATTTATTGAACTTCCAAAAACCTACACTTCAAAAACCAACCTACACTTCACAAACCCTAGACTTCTCACCCATGAAAATCAATATTTTTACTCTAAATGTATTTACAATATGCATTAATGAGATTTACAATTAGGATTTTATATATTACATGTAAGTACATATTCTGTGCAATACGGAGTATACGAGGTGCACTCGAGGACACTATCGAGGAAAAGTTATGACAAGATTTATGATACTCAGACTCCTGCTCGCGCCTCTGGTGCTAAAGCCTCTGGTGCTTAAGCCCCTTGGTGCTAAAGCCCCTGGTGCTAAAGCCCTGGTGCTAAAGCCTCTGGTGCTAAAGCCTCTGGTGCTTAAGCCCCTGGTGCTAAAGCCCCTGGTGCTAAAGCCCCTGGTGCTAAAGCCCCTGGTGCTAAAGCCCCTGGTGCTAAAGCCCCTGGTGCTAAAGCCCCTGGTGCTAAAGCCCCTGGTGCTAAAGCCCCTGGTGCTAAAGCCCCTGGTGCTAAAGCCCCTGGTGCTAAAGCCCCTGGTGCTAAAGCCCCTTGGTGCTAAAGCCCCTTGGTGCTAAAGCCCCTTGGTGCTAAAGCCCCTGGTGCTAAAGCCCCTGGTGCTAAAGCCTCTGGTGCTAAAGCCCCTGGTGCTAAAGCCCCTGGTGCTAAAGCCCCTGGTGCTAAAGCCTCTGGTGCTAAAGCCCCTGGTGCTAAAGCCCCTGGTGCTAAAGCCCCTGGTGCTGGCGCCCTGGTGCGAAGGCTCCTGGTGCTAAAGCCCTAAAAAATCGAGTACACGCCCCCTTTAGAATGTATACAAGACTGTTTCACGCATGTGTTAGGCACACGGTAGCATGCTAATTAAAAGTCATACATGTACACAAAATCTTGATGAATGAAGTGGGACACAATTTAAGCCGCGCGAAGCTGAATTTATATCTATCGGTGAGTCAATATCGAGTTGAAGCTTAGATCATGCTTCTTTACAATGTTGTAGTATTTTGTGTAGTCACTTCGCATTTGCCGAGCGGTTTCTCGTCAAAAATTCCAGAATCCGATTGAGTTGCTCTCTATGTTCGATCAGCTCAAACTGCACCTCTCGGTGCCGACACTCCGCCTGCTTAGCCAGCTCCTCCGTTGCCTTGTCCAGCTCGCCTTCCACGAAAGCTCCGAGTACGTCGACATCGCTTCGATTTCGTTCCACACCGCGACGTAGCTTTGCCCGGCATTGACGCAGCTGTGTGGCTTGGTAAATCAGGTAGGCCTTGTAGTCTTCGGGGTAGTCGGCGAATGACTCCCGATTTTGCCACCAGGGTTGTTTCTGCAATTAGAATTAATAGTAGTAGTAGTAGTAGTAGTAGTAGTAGTAGTAGTAGTAGCAGTAGTAGTAGTAGCAGCAGTAGTAGTAGTAGTAGTAGTAGTAGTAGTAGTAGTAGAGTAGTAGTAGTAGTGGTAGTAGTAGTAGTAGTAGTAGTAGTAGTAGTGGTAGTAAGTAGTAGTAGTAGTAGTAGTAGTAGTAGTAGTAGTAGTAGCAGTTTCCTAGCGAAGCAACGTCTGTCTACTCTAGTCGTCCATGAACGCATTTTTTATCATATATTTGAAGTACAAATATTGTTCACCTTTTCCGACGCGAAAGTTGCTACTCTGTTAACCTTGGTAGCCGTACATCTGCGAGCCCGATTGAGTAGCATTACGATGTAGTGCAGACTGGATAGCGGAGCTGGCAAAGGACTCACTGTCGAGTATTCGAGAAGCATTCTGCAATTTAATATATTGCAGATTATAGTTCAGAAACATTAACGGCTGGTAGGCTACTTTGCCCCATTTGTCCTGCTCCCCAGAACATTTACTTTATTCTTACAAGTACATACAGTACATACGATTGCTACATTCAAAATACTTTAGGATGCACGAAAAATAACCGAACAAAACCCACCTGTAACGATTCCGACGCCATATGGCGATGCACTTGACATCCATCACTGCCACTCGCATGCTGAACAGAGCAATCAGCAGGTTCACCAGCACAATATTGACAACTATCAGGAATAGGAACACCAGATATTTGCTGAACGCCACGAATCCCGAGCTGGCGGCGCACTCGAAATTGCCCGCCTGTCGCGTTTCATTGCAAGAGTCGAAATCAACCTTGCCAAAGTCGCCGAACATCAGGTGCATGGGAACAACGAATATGTGCTTGAAAATGGCGCGGGGCTGTCTGGTCACAGAGCTTGACATGATGGGGAAAAGCAGAGTAGTAAAAAATATCCGAATGCGATAATGATGACGAAAGCGAAGTTAAAGAACGGCCAAAAGTCTTTGTAGAGCAGGCTGAGAAACATAGAGATCTTGGCCCCAGTGACTTTGAAGTAGTTGTAGAGGCTCACCAGGCGAAAGGCGCAGAACAGAAAACGAGGCGCCCATTACGCTTTGACTGGCGTACAAAGCCTGCTCATTATGGCCGTGCTGACCCAGCATTTTGAGTACAAGGCCGGTCCATATGAGCAGTAGGGCTATCAGGTCAAC
>NIVC01000048.1:207490-239990 GCA_002269645.1 Macrostomum lignano
CCCTCTAAACTTTTACTAAGGCAAAATAATCGCAGTTTGAAGTTTTGTTTTATTCAAAGAATCCATTTTAAGATCAGTTCATTGGTCAAAATAAAAATTCTCGTCGAACTTACCTGTTGCACAAAAGTGCAGTGCTTCTACTCGTACAAGTTCAATATAGTTTTAAACGAGGTAATTTGACGTCTTTAGGTGGACTTGGCTAACTCAGCCCAATATGTTACAGCGTCTAAAATACAGTAGCTGTCGACTTCAGCGCGCAGGGACAATAGAGAAAACTCTTGTTGCTAACAGCTGGATGAGACTATGAGAGGCGGTCAGCTTGCAATTGTTCTCCTCTTGCTATGCACAGAAACTCTTCCCCGTACCAGCCTATAGCGATGTAGCAGCATGGCCAGATGGCGGTGAGGCAGTGAAACGGGAGAGACTGCATGCCCACTGCGTGTCAGGTGGTTTATGGTTAAAAAAATAGTATAAAGAAGCTGAATGGCAAGTTTTTCTTAACCCACAGCGCTACTGACGATACACAAAAAGACTCTTCTCTACCCTGACGCCGCTTGGGCGATGCGGTCAAGAGACGAAGAATGAACGCTTTCTAATGATTGAGTACGAAAATTTGCCCTGAGTTCTCACCACCGTACAGCACCTTTTTTGACTAATATTTGTAGAGTTCAAATTCAAACTTTTGTCTCCATCATCATGGCCTGTTCGACAGAAGAATTTACTCAGCTTGTCCTTAACTTTAAAGTACGCCTCGAACTTCAGTACCCAGAAAAGTGGGCATAAATAGTTGATTCAAAAAAATCAACGGATCAAAAATCTTTTTTCATGTCAAATAGCCTAGTAAGTACTCGATACGGCAACTGAGAAGACATGCTGTCTTTTAACCTCTCAATATCTGCCACTACAGCCATCTAAGCAACATTGAAATATTTTGGAATTTTTCTATATTATACAGAAACTCCACTAAAACGTAGTCGCAATCGTTTTTATATTTTTTCTTTTACCGTAAAAATACAGGGCATCCTCTGATATTTCTACTCACCAAAGTAGAGTAGTTCGCACGCGTCAGAAGTGGTTTAATTTGTGTCGCGGCATCAGCTAGATTGCAGTAGCTGCATGCAGCACAGCACAGCGCACTGTAAATAGCGGCTCTCACAGCCTGTGCAGCTGGTGGGCCGCAGCCTGGGGGATCTGGATTTGAGCCAAAAGCAATTCCTCAGCTTACCCTGTCGCAACAATTACTGGCCGATTTCCGGTCGGGAGCGGCAAATCCCCCAGGCTAACTCGATACCCATTTTTGCACTTAATTTATCAACAATTAGGAATTGCGAGTTACATTTGATGTACCTGTGTGTTGAACATTTTATCTTAAAGACTCTCCGCTCCAATTGCTTAATATTCAATAAATTCAATAACATAGACATGTACATTTATATCTCCAGCGGCACTGTACATGTATCATGTACAAATGATTTCAAGTTATCATTTACACTGTCCATGCATACTGATAATATGACCTGCCTTAATTCAATACAATACATTGTTTTTAGTTTGCATACCAGTATTTGTCAATTTTGCTATTGAAATGAGAATTTTGGCATAAACTTCTACTGATTTCTTTGCCTATTTTCAGTAGTATGTTTGGTCCACTTTTGGAAATTTAATGATGAGAAATGCAGCCGGTTGCGCCAAGTCGCTCAGCTTCAACTCAAATAGCCGCATTGCCTGCCGCATCTGTCGGTGGGCCGCGGACCGGGGGATCTGGGCTTGAGCCAACAGCAACTCCTGATCAGTGCTTCTGGGACGGCTGGCCGATGCGGCTGGTCGGACCGGCGCGACTCCCTCGGTCCAACTCGATACCCACTTTTTGCTGCTTTTGTGCTGATCTGGTCAATGTTTGATAGCCGGTGGGGCAGCTGCGGCCTCTGGGTTCAAATCGATGTTCTGCAGTCAGAATCAAACGCCATTACGTCATTACTGAACTCTCTGTGCATCGAACTGGTTTTAGGGCCGCCTTTTACAGGCTTGATTGGTTTCAGACACATGAGCAGAACCGCAAATCTCGATTTTTGACTGTTTTAGATGTGAAGTTTTAGCTTGTCAAATTTCGATGTTTGGGAATAATTCATAGCATTTTCTGACAAATACCATATGATGAATTACTGTATAGGTTTCTGTTTTTTCTCTTCTCAAAGTAAAAAATACATGCAGTATTATTATGCTTCTACTCACCACAGTAGAGTAGTTCGCACGCGTCAGAAGTGGTTCAATTTGTGTCGCGACATCAGTTGGATTGCAACAGCCCAGCACAGCGCACTGTAAATAGCGGCTCTCACAGCCTGTGCAGCCGGTGGGCCGCAGCCTGGGGGATCTGGATTTGAGCCAAAAGCAATTCCTCAGCTTTCCCTGTCGCAACAAACTGGCCGATTTCCGGTCGGGAGCGGCAAATCCCTCAGGCTAACTCGATACCCACTTTTTGTCGTTAATTACGGTAGTGTAGGCATTTTTTATACTCGTAGAAATTAATAATACATGCGTTACTTTTACACTTTGCTATATAAACAGTATTCACATAAACTTCGTATCTTGATTAAGCAAATGCAGAAATTTGGTATCTATTTGAGCTGTCTCGATTTCAAATTTCTCTACCGAGGTGAGTAGTAATATAATAATATTGCAAGCATTATCACTTTAAGAAGTGGAAAATGCAGAAACTTATGCGGTATAGTTAATCATACACAAACCTATGCGTAATAATTACTAGTATTATTCCCGAATATTAGGATTATCAAGCTGAAACTGAATATGCATACATATATGCTGGAAAATTTTATCAAGTTCAAGAGTGACGTAGTTTCACTCATGTGCCCGAAACCTCGGCTCCCAAGCCTGATGCTGAGCGCAGAATGTGAGTTTGAACCCAGAAGCCGCAGCTGCCTCACTGGCTACCAAACATCGACCAGCTCGGCACAAAGTTGCAGCCGCAAAAAGTGGGTGTCGAGTTGGACCGAGGGAGTCGTGCCGGTGGTCGGATCAGCTAAATCGACCAGCCGTCCCAGAAGCACTATCAGGAGTTGCTGTTGGCTCAAGCCCAGATCCCCCGGTCCGCGGCCCACCGACGATGCGGCAGGCAATGCGTGGCTATTTGAGTTGAAGCTATAGGGGCGACTTGGCGCAACCGGCTGCTTTTCTCATCAAGAAATCGCCAAAGTGCACCAACCATACTACTTACAGGAGGCAAGGGAAGCTTACTCGTTTCCTAGATGCATACTTTTAAATAAACTATTTGTTGCAAGTTTTCGGGGGTCATACGAAAATAATTTTCATTTGCTACTCATAGTAGTTGCTTTTAAAATATTAAAGCAGAGTCTTTAATTGTTTCTTGAATGTAAAAAGTTTTAGCTTTAAATTTTATAGAATACTTTTATTATTTTCATTAGATAACAATTGTATTAAAACATAATTTTGTTGAAACGTTCTTTGCGCGCGTGTTCAATTGTTCTTATTGCAAGAATCTGAAGGCATCGATGAACGAGCTGGGATTCATTTTCGGCTAATGACAGCTAATACTGACTAGTATTAATCCCACTAACATCATTCAATAAATAATAACATTTACAGAAATAAAATTCGAATAGTTTAATCCATTTATTACGCTTCTAAACAAACTTTTCATAGTTTTTTATAGACCTTTGCCCAGTTTGTTACTAGACTACAGAACTTAGAAGACTGATTAAGAACTAAACAATGGACTTGGCTCTTCCAGGCAACTTGCAAGATGGTATGTGAAATTTTAAATTGTCACTCCTAAAATCATAATTTTCCTAAAATAGGCCTTGGCGTATAGCTATAGCCTGTAGGCTATTTTAGAATGTCAATTTTTTCTCTGCTTGTGTATAGTATGGAACAACCATGTCATGCTGTAGGCCTATGCCGCCTATATATCCTATTTATGCTTGTTTAATCACTAATATCCAATTACAAGGCATATTTATAAATGGTCTTGGCATACTATATAATAATTGTTATAAATATGGCATTAACAAAGCTTATTTATGCCTAGCTTGAGTTTTTAAGTTGGATTGGTTAGTTAGATTGGAAGTTAGTTTGGAAAATCTAAAATATTTTATAGACCTAATATTTTGAACAGTAGCAATATTATTAAATAAAATAAACTAATAAACTATTTTTGCTACAATATAGAGCTACCCCATTTGCCTCCCTCCTTTCTTAGGGTCTTTACTCTCCAAAATCTATCCTTCAATAAATTTCTAGTTTTATCACTAACAAGCTATAATATTTTATAACCAAATAACCAGAATTAAAAAACAAATTTCTTATAATTTTATGCTTTCTTAGAAAGTTTTATTCTATTATATAGTTCACCCTATCAATTGAAGTGGGGGAAAAGAAAAGAAAAAAACTTCCTAGCTTGGTTGGCTAACACCAATTTGAGTGGTTCTGACTTTTGAATCACTACCAGCATTGAGTTTGCATGAATTAAATCTGGAAAATTGCGTAGACAAATCCCAACAAAATTTCTCCTGTTTTACTCTGGCTACTGCACTGGGGTCCTCAATTCCAGGGGGAGGGTAGTCCTTATAAGGCCATAGCTAAACCATGGTACAAATGGAGCATTAGTTGGCTAGTAAAGTGGACATTGTGAGTCAAAGTTTGGCAAGAACAAAAAACATAAGGGGAGAATAGCCTAAATTTAAAAAAACCAAAAACTGGGGCACAGAGGCCAAAACAGGAAAATGATGGGCCAACCTAGGAATTTGGATGATGACAAGGGTGATGTCAGGGTAGCACTTCAAGGTGGACATATGGGACCAAACCCGGGAAGAAAACAACACAACCAGGGGGTGGAACAAATTCAAAAAATCATGTAGTAAACCCCATTTACTATACAATATACATTTTATCTCCATTATTAAGTCAGCTTCACTACCATTCCATATATGCCCAACCTCAAAATTTCACCCGTCCAGTATAACTTAGTTTTGTTCAGATTTGCAACTTAGTTCCTCCTAATTGCGACTTAGTTCCTCTCAATTGTGACTTAGTTTCCTTGATTGTGACTTAATTTTCACTTTATATATGACTTTTCTTGCCTTTTTCTCTTTTCTCCTCCTCTCTCTCTCCTCTTTCCCCTTTCTTTTGTCTCCCTCCTTTCTTTTCCTTTTCTCTTCCTCTCCTTTCTTTCTTCCCCCAATTTTTTGTTTTTTTTTCATTTTTGATTTTGCAACTTCCTTGTCTAGTGGTCATTTCACCTGTCCAGTTTGGTTAGGTTGGATAGGTGTTGAGCATGTATGTTCACTAGGCCTACCCGACTTTATTTTGCTTGAACTAATATGCATTTTGTTTAGACTTTGTAAACAGCCACTCACACTTAGTTCATCTATCATTATTCACTTGTCAATAAAATTGACAATTGAAAGGAATTCTATATTTTTAGAAGACAAAAATTTTGTTGGCCAAATAATAAAGGTACTATAAAAGTGCAAGCCAGATTATAATATTAAAGACAAATGAAGTTTGCAGGCCACATAAAAAGTCTTTGTAGGCCAGATCTAGCCTGCAGACCAGAAGTTGCCAACCTTGGTATAAATGAATCTATTGTCTATTATGTCTAATAATTTACAATTATTTCAGTTCTATAAATTTGACTCTACTTATAACATTACAATTTACTTGTATAGATAATGATTAAGTTTCAAAATGACTCCAATAAAAATTTGGCTCAAACCAAATATTCTTTATAATTGTATTGACTTGAAATTTTAGTATTAATATTATAGCAAGTATTTTAATATATAAAATTGCAATGAATAAGTTTAAAAATTGTCTTTGTCTTTTTGAACTGGTTGTTTTCTATTATCACATTTCAAATTAATAGACAAAAGGACTAAGGCCTAGAAACCTATACTAGCTTTTGGATTGTTTTTGTGTTTGTTTTGGTAGGCATTCTGATTTTAATTAAGCTTTTTACTAAGATAGAATAAATAATTGTAGCTAATTAAAATACCAATGGGCTACAAATTATGATAACTATTTCTTGTTGCATTGCAATATCTTGAACTTGAAATACACACAAAGCTCTAGCTAACATAATAAGCTGAAGCTCTGACCAATCTTCAACATTTCAGTGCGCACAGTTGAAAAGAATTCAAAGCCTTTAGGCGTGGAACTGGTCTCGGCCAAGCATAGCCAAGTCAGCACACCTGGTGACTTAGTGAGTTTGGCCCAGCAAATTGAGAAGGTAAGAAGAATAAATCTTAATGCTTCTAAATTGTATACAGTATCTTTGCAATGCATATCACAGAGTAGAGTACTGCTTATTCTATAAGATCGTTGTCCACTCTGCCTGCTGATCAATCAAATTAATCTAATTGTTAAATATCAATTTTGAGCAGTGTAAAAGCGACAATGGCTACATTAGGGTTATTTGTCTAGCTAAATTGAAACTCGTGCAATCGTGCAGCACTCGTTTATCTCCAAGCACTTTTGTAAACTCTAACTTGCCATAAAATTCTATCCTTAGCCAGTGGGCCCATTTATTCACAGGGCCATTAGCCAGTTGCTAGTGCAAACAGCAAATTTTGAGTATCATTGCTGCTGTAATTCGCTTTATTTAAACTACATTCACAGCCTGATCTTTGCTAAGCTCAGTGTAAATATATGCATCGACTGAAAGCTGTTTAAATACGTGGTTTGTTTGATGCGGTGAAGTCGTTCAGCTTAAAAATCGCTCCCAGGTTCTGACTAAGCTCAGCAAAGCGATTATTGTCTGACAGAGAGCCAGATTTGCTCTTAATCGATCATCGGCATCGTCATGATGTCTGGATATCGACAGCGCTTGTTGGAGTCTTTTTTGGGCTGCTTATCGGAGACCACAGCCCACGGACTGGTGCGTCTCAGAGACAGCGGATCCGACGGCAGACGGCGACCTCTGCAAGTGAAGACTGTGTGGCTATTAGCCATTCTAGCCTCCTTGGCCTATTGTTCGGTGAAAGTGTATGAGTCTTACAAAACATTTACTAGCGGTGATGTGGCCACGGTTATTAAGGCGAATTCCGTTCCATTTGTGTTTCCCGATGTGTACCTGTGCCACGAGAGCGCCATATCCGGCAGCTATTCGGTCGCACTCAGCCATCGGGACAGCGAAGAGCTTAATCGCTACAGACGATTAGTAAACGAAACAGTAGCTGGATTCTCCGATGCAGAGACCCGACTGTACAACTATGCGATTCGATTAATCAACAGTTTGCCATATCAGTTTGTTTTCAATCGGTTAGGTCGTCAGCTGCAATCTGTACTTTATTACGACGTTGTTGGAGTTCAAACTTACACAGTGAATACTACTCATCTGAGCATATTTCACGATCCTGGTTGGTTTAATTGCATCTTACTTAGTCTGCCTTACAAAGTTAGAAGATCCATGCAAGATTCCAACACGATGATCAGCTTGGTGCTCTATTCGGATCCGCCCATTCCGCCCCCGCTCGACAACTCAACTTATCAGGATATGCATCCGTACATTGATGGAGGCTACATCAATTTAAAGCCGTACGATTTGGACGCCTTTTATGGTCTAGATGCGACACGATCAAGCGGATATCGGGTATTTTTAACCGACCAAGGCAGCTATCCAACTACATTCGACACCCAGCTGATTGTTGGTACTAGTCAGAAGCATCAGATAGTTGTCAAAATGCAGGATATTGGCTATGATGTGAAGGATTTTGCTGGTAAATGCGTCAGCGGCGACACCAATGAGGTCATCGGGGTGCTGAATCCCTACACAGGTGGCATGGACTCTTACCCGTACAATCGGGCAATGTGCTGGTACAAAGAAGCTGCTAGACTATCCCGCCTCTGGTATAACTGCTCCGTGTGGCGTTATCCCACAATGTGGTTAGATCGCGATTTGCCTTCCTGTTTTAACATGTCGTCAATAGACAATCCGGGCTTCTCTAACGTCCTTTTTGATGCCGAACGAAATCAATTGTTATCGAAAGCTTGGCTGGCTTGTAAAAATGTCATCCCTTGCAGTAGTCGGGTGTACACTTATCAGTATTCGTCAAGTTTTTGGCCAAGTCAACGAACCTGGCAAAATTTTCGTCGCACCTATTCAGCTTATCGCGCAGATTTACCAGCGGGTGCTGTCCGGCACCCGGGTATCGATTATCTATTGAACAATGCCACGGATGAGTTTGCAAAAGAATCACTTCTTGTATTGACTTTTTCCGCTGCTGAGGGTACCAGCCAGTCTTTGCAGTTGTCTCTGGCCTATGACTTCAACTCTCTTATCGCCGATGTTGGAGGCCTAATGGGTTTGTTTCTTGGCATGTCACTGCTGTCGCTGTTGGAACTTTTAGAGCTGCTGCACGATCTAATATGCTGCTTGTTTTGTTCCACTACTGATAGTCATGTTGAAGAAATTCAGATTGTTGAAGCTTCAGTTGCTGGTGCAGCTAGTGAATCGTCATCTTCCAGAAATACCTGACTAACTTGCGCTTATTGAAATTGCTGCACAATACTCCGATTTGGGTAAAATGAAATCACGATTTTACGGAAATCGACTGCTTGACAGATATGCTAGAACTTTTAATATAGAGACGGATATTGTTCTGTTAAATGTAAAATATTTTTATACGGGTACTTTTTACAAGCAATTGACATTTCATAAGCCTCAAGCCTCAATTCCAACAATCTGCAATGTAAAGCTTATAGAATATGATGACCAATATTTGTTTCTCTTCAATGTTGTAAAGTTGCAAGTTTTTGGGATTTTTTGTTATGAAAGATTAGCTTGTAAATCGCGCCTCCATTTTAACCTCTGCTTTTTTGTTCCATATTATCGTATAAGAATTCATTCACTGGAGGGCACCCTGATGCAGCACGATTGGCGACATTATCCCACAGCTAGCGCTTGGGCAATTTTTCCCGTCTCGCTGACTTCTAAGCACCTACAAGCGCACCTACAGCGGGTTAAGTGGTTGGCCCTCATGGCTGTGAATCACACGACAACTTCCGGCCAATTTTCATGCCCTAGCCCCAAATAAATTTGGCTTGGTACGGAATCAAACCAGGGGTCGTGGCACAAGAGTCACGTGTTTATCTCTGAGCTGCTCTACCCCCAGTTTTTCGATTTCTTTGCTTAAAATTAATGTAAAATAAAACCAGAATATTCGCTTTATAATTAAAAAAACGATCCTTTGTCGCTGCAAAACACTCAGGCGGACTCATTCACCAAAGCCAATGTGAGTAACAAGCTCACAGTCATAGCTGAGCAAATCCGGCACCTGCAAGAGGAGGCTTTGAAAACGCTCGAGGAAGCGCAATTAGATGCCGAGCTGCATCACGCCGCTTGCAACTTGGTTAAAAAGCCCGGAACTACTTACTATTATTATGAGAGGCCGTCGCAGCAGAAGTACCTGTCTTTGGTGTCTCCCGAGGTTAGTTCGAGTTTTCAGTGTTGCCAAACAGACTGATAATGATTTCTTTGATGTGTATGCAATGCAGACTGATGTTTATTTTAAGGAAGAATTTAAAGTACATACGGAATCTGGTAAAACTGATAATCTACTATATGGGATCTGGTAGGATTTAGAATTTAAAGATTTAGTATAGGTGGATTACATGAGATCTGAGATAATGAAGAATTTACTACTAGATGGGCTTAAGGATTGAATTTTGAGTCTAATAGATAAGTTAAGTCTTTAAAATTTAAGTCTCAAATTAAGTCGAGATATGGTGCTTAAAATAAGACTTATTATAATGAAAGATCTTGGGAAATTTTCTACTAAAAAATCTAGCAACGACAACTCAAACATCGAATCGCTGATCCCCCATATCCGCCAGGAGTGGGGCACCTCATGCCCGCACTCATTCCTGGGCGCCTATCGTCTGGAGTTTGACCAATCGTGGACACCCGTAGAGAAATTGGCAGCCAAGGCCGCCTCGCAGAAGCTAGTCTCTGAAATGTTTGGCTCGCAGAGACTGGCGGCCATCGAGTCTGGAACCGCCGCTGCAACCTCTGCTGCTCCTTCGTTGGCGCAGAAACCGGAAACTGTTGATTGATTGACAGATTTTGCTCAGACTGTTGCAAGCAGAAAGTAGAACATTGATTTTTAATGCTTTAATCGCTTTTTAACATTCGATGAAGTTGACTGGTAGATGACCATAACTAATTGCTTTGCATATGACAATGACCTCAAACATACAGATGTTTAATTTTGTGTATGCTTTTAATATTTAACTACTTAAGATCAATATTAATAGCCAAAATCTGGTGGTGTTGCAGTGTCTTTCTATTACACTGGCTTGATTTTCGGGTGTCGCATATAAGTTTCAATTAATGGCTTTTTAATTATCAGCTTTCACTTTTCAGACTACCTTGATTAGTAGTCTTAAATATATGAATACATGCAGGTGTTTCAGTATCTTTTTGTGTTGTCCTGCCAAATCAAGTAGAATTAAGCCAAATGTTACGTTGCATGTGAGTATTTAGTTTTACGACTACTATAACATGCTGCTGATATGGTATCAAAGTATGCATTACTGTAGTAACTTTTATTATAGTGTAGTGACAGTGAGCACTTCGTTAGATTTCGGGTACAAAGCTCATAATTATCTTGCCTTCTCTATTGATTAAGTCGTTTTCCTTTCAAATTTAAATCTGAAACATATAAGGAATGATTTTCTGTGTGTCACTCAGAAGTTCCACTAGTGACTAGTAGTGAGTGACGCATGCAAAAGAAACGACGGGCAGCAGGAACATCACGTTTGATTAATCAAAAATACACATTTCACCAGCTTCCGCTTCAAAAGTATTGTAGGACAGTGGTTAAAAGGTTTCCATATTTTGTAATGTGTCCTTCTGAATAAGCGGTCCTGATCATTCAAACACGTCTCAGAAATACAGAAAACTTTTATTTTATTTCATAATATTTCTTTCTTAAAAATCTACGGCAATTGACTGTCAGTAAAATTTGACTGCCAGGTCAAATTTAAACCTAGCCTAAATCGTCCACAGTAGAATGACAATATCACCTTACTTCGGGTGTCTCTTTTTTTGACCAGAAGCGAGTTTGAAATGATTAAATTAGTTAGTTCTTTCACCGCGTTGGAGCTCTTATCCGCGAACGTAAAACTCTCCAAAAGATTGGTTGGCCAGACTGAATGGCAGAGCAGGAAAATCCAGCAAGTGGCAGAGACCCTGCTTTGAGTAGAGCACGGCAGGGCAGGTGGGATGCTGACACAGGCTCATGCACCCGATCCGGCTCCTGTTAGTTGAGATCGTGTTGTAAGCCGGTGCCGAGGCATTGTTCATTGCGGCATAGGTTCGATTGCCCAGGTATAGAAGATGAATTGGTCTGGAAATGTAAGGGAGAAATTTTGCTTTCAAGCAAAAAAATTTGCAACGATTAGCACCCCTCACTCTAAATCGCAGTTTAGATTCGTGTGTACATGAGATAGTGCTGTCTGCGGTCTCTGTGTTTTCTCAAGTGCAAGAGATTAAGTTAATTGCAACATGTAATCATAGTTTCGCGGCCGATGCAATGAGCAGCTCACCTTGGTAGTTCAACTGATACACCGAATTTGCATTTTGTCCGCCGCAAATTTTTGATGGATCTCCCCCACAGCCTTCGTTGCACAGCGACTCGTATGCCGAGCCCTGCGAGCCATACGAATCGCTGCAGAAGCACCAAGCCGCGGCCTGGACGCCAAAGTAGCGAGTTCCCGTCATGCTGCACAGAGCGGCACACAATTCGAGCGTCATCAACGAGCTCAGAATCGCGAACTCGTAGCTCGTGACTGACTGGGAGCCGATTCTTGCCACGTTATATGGCTTTGTTGGTGTCATATCACGGACTCCGTTTGTGAAGTCTTTGAAGCAGCCAAGATAGGAAAGTTGGACTTTTCTAGTGCCGAGGCCAGCCACACCTGCGGCGATACAGCAAATCACACCTGCCAGAAGCTTGACATGGATGCTGTGAAGCATTCTTTTCGGTCGTAGCACTTTTCACCCAATTGGATTTGACTATCCGCGTATAGTTGAGCAGCAGTTCTTGTAGGATGCGAAGTCTTAAAAAGGATGCACATATATGAAAGAGGCTTTTTGAGTTGATTTGGGATTGCCAGACTGTCTTTGTTTGGTTGCCAGGCAGGTTTCAAACAGAGAGATTTTGCACACTACTGTGCAGATGCAAAATAATATATTATTGATTTCTAGAGTATTAACGATTCCTTGCTGCGATGAGAGCGTAATTGTTCTAAACCAACTTAAAGGGCGCTTGAGCCTTCAAGACTTTTTTCTTGCAATG
Organism: Macrostomum lignano; assembly: GCA_002269645.1. Lineage (NCBI taxonomy): Eukaryota > Metazoa > Platyhelminthes > Macrostomidae > Macrostomum > Macrostomum lignano. The sequence goes on from NIVC01000048.1 coordinate 219,823, forward strand.
CTTTTTCTTCCAAGTGTCGTGCTGTGTTAGCGTGTTGTTGCATTGAGTTGGCTGGCTGCTTCTAGAAGCAAAAGTGCTCTCGCTCAGCGCTGCTCTTTCCGCCCCTCATCCGACGACGACGGCTTTCTGCTGCGGCGACGCGTGGGTCGACGTCAACCGGAGAAGCGGCTCAGCGTGCTTGGCTACGCCGACGACCTCGCCCTGCTGTCCTTGACCGTCGAGGGCGCCCAACGGCAGCTGGACAGGCTGGTTGCCGTTGCGGCGAGCGTCGGCCTGGTGGTCAACACGGAGAAGACCGTTGTGCTCTGCGTGCCGGACGACATCGAGGCTGCAATATTCTGCGCTGAAGGGCAGGCGACCGAGCTCCCGCGATGTCAGCAGTTCGTCTACCTCGGCGGTCTGGTTCCAGACGCTCGCGAGGACCTGCGACGCCGCCGCGGGCTTGCCTGGGCTGCCTTTCGTTCTGTGAGGGCAGTCCTGCAGTCCGAGGCCCTACCGGACCGCCAGAGGGCGGCGCTGTTCCAGGCGGTAATCGAGACCGTCCTGCTGTACAACGCCGAGACCTGGACGCTGACGGACTCACTCGAACAGCAAGTCGATGCGGCGCACGCTGGCCTGCTGCGCGCCGCCTTCAACATCGGCGTCGAGCGAGTCAACAACGCGGCACTCTATCGCCGCGCTGGCCTGCCACGTCCAAGCGATCTACTGCGCCGTCGGCGACTCCAGCTCGCAGGCCATCTCATCCGCGCCGAGTCGTACTGCCCACAGCCGGTGCAGGAGGTGCTGCTCACGCTGCAGGCACCCTACCGGTGAGGTCAAGCGCGAACTCGGCGTTACGTCGACTGTCTGCTGGCTGACGCCGGCGCCCCGGACACTGCCGGTGGCGCGGCCTTTTTGTTCGCGCCCAAGCCATGAAGCGCGCCCTGTGACGCTGATTTTTACCATCCTGACAGCGTATTTTGTTGTTGTTGTTGTTGTTGCCCCTCTTAATTGTAGTCCAAGTTGCGTGACAAGTGCTGGAACCTCTTGGAGGAATTGGGAGCCTGCGCAATGTGGCGACTAGAGAGTAAGGTGGAGAGCCAGATGGAAACCTGTGTGTTTTCTTGTTAAGTACGGCTAAAAACTTTCCACTTGAGGCATGTTTTCTGTCCTATACAGTTTCCCTCTCTGCATCTGCCTCTAATGTCTACCAGTTTCTCTACCTGTATATCTCCCTCCGATTTTATGATAGTGAACGATATTTTTTGTGTGACGTTACATATTTTAGAACTGGTGAAGTTTTTAAGCTTTTAGGTGGTCTTTTCTTTCGATTTGCAAATTTAAGCAGCATAAGCACAGCGAGTATTGAAGAAATGAAATCAAATCTGAGGTCTTTAGTGACTTTAGCTGGGAGTTAAAATCATAGATACAACTGTAAAGAATCAAGGCTTCGAAGCGAAGCTTCATGGCACAACATTTCTCCTGGTTGATATCATTGCCGCAGTAGAGTTATTTGAAACCTTGATAAGCGCATCAAAAACTACTGCAAGTTTCAGCTCATAAAAATTTAGGATTCGAAATGCGAAGTGATCAGGAGCGATTCGGTTTCTGAATATGCTGCTACTTCTTCGTGCCAGCATATTCTCTTCTGGGTCGGGGGTTGATCCTCTTCAGCGACAGGCTCCTTCCTCCCTGGCAAGCCTGTTGGTCCTCCTCGCCTTGGCACAGTAGCTCTGCTGGCGCTCAACCGGGAGCTGGGCGAGGCAAAGGTACCCCAGACTCCGCCAGCGTAGTGGGCGACAGCGCGCACCGTGGCGATGTGGGCAATGTGAGCACCTCGAAAGGGGCGCCGCCGCCGCCGAGTTTGACCCCGAGGAAGACGAGGAGGTACCCTGGTGTAGGGAGTTGCAAACCATTTGCCAAGTGCACCCAAGGGCACAACATGGTCGCTCCCATTTGCCGGCAAGCCGGGCGAAAGCGGTTTGCATTGGAAGCTTTGTTGTTGCATGAGTTCTATTAAGAGATCAGAAAGCATGACCTCAGATAACAAGCTTCCTAAGATACATTTTCACCCTAAGCCATGTCTCTCCCTCTCTCACAGTTATCCAAGTCAACTGTTACACTGGATTGCTCAAAAAATAGCATTTTGTGTATAATTATTCTCGCACCAACTGAAGATTCACCTTCGTGAATAATTTAGGGTGTGCAGCAGCCGGTTGGGAATCGGTTCCGCAATATTATAGCTACATACGAGTACAGGGAGAGGGAATCAATCGATTTTCAATGCCCTGCTACCGCATACGCGGTCTCTTCTGATGTAATTCAATATAATAATGCGCGTACGGCAGGCGGGGGAGGCTGCAGATGAAGGAGAGAATAATTCAACAAGCCTATATGAGCATCTTCCAGCAGAGAGTAAGCCAGGGGTTAATAACCATGCATGGCTACCAGCGCATTATGCAGAGGCCATGTAGAAGGAGTTGTAAGAAATCAATAGGCCCTGCTGAAAAGTGTATCGACTATATTCTGCCGGGCGTTATACTAATGCTGTCACATCCATGCACCAATGAAGCTGTTTCTTGCCTTTTACAGTCGCTATAAGCTAGGGAGTAAGTCGTTGACACCACACGAAGCTCTCGCCTCAATGCTATAAGTTTTGGCAAAGTAGTATGCATATGCATACAGTGTTTGAATAATTCATTATTAACTCAAACTCGTGTTGATGATTGGTTGTCGCTTGTGTCCGCTTGGGCTGGACTATCTATAATCCATATTTTATATGATTGTGCACGCTTTCTAACTATTATAGTTGTGCATACGACTTAGCTCGTATGATGACTTGAGCATTCTAGAAGTAAATGTTTCTCACCTTTAAGTAGGCAGAGGAGAGTGTAAATTATAAATCGAACAATTTACTGACAAATTGGCGTATTAATTTGTGAATTTCTAAAGCGTCTTATGTGATTTTTTAAACTACTTTTGATTTGCCAAAATTCTTCTGTCTGTCGCCGTTGCAGTTGTAATTGATGAATGTTTATTAACAGTTGGGCGAATCATCTCAGTTGCTAGTATTAACAAAGGATCGCTAATCCCTTAAGTTGTTAAACCAACTTCAACCCATGTACATTGATCAGATAAAGCTGTACCCATGCTCGAGAGTTGCCTCTTGGATATTTGTAAAATAAGTTGTTGAAGAGCATCTGTAGCTGGCTCCTGTAGCTGGCGCCCCTTCTATCCTCTTTAGCAATATTCACTTTGATCCAAAACTGAATATCCCGACTTGTCTTTAGGGGCTAAGAAACTTGACATTTCTACAGCACATGAAGCTCAACAATCCTGATCAGTCCCACTTTACGGAAATTGACGGTTATAGCCAACCAACTGGTCAGCAGCGCCACAGAGGGGAAGACAAGGCTGGACACGGGCTGGCCCAATGCTTCAACTCATAATGGCCACAGGAGCGCAGGCGTTGAAAGGCAAGGCGCCGCTGTAACTTTTATTATTAATAATTCAATCCTCATCGCCATGGCACGACAGAGGCGGCTGCAGTCAGGTGCTGGGAGGCCAATAAAACGTTCAGCTGGCTAGTAAATTCCCCAAAATTCTGAGCGCCTGTTCCCCCCCCCCTGCGGCGCTCATTAGCTGCAGTTACGCGATTAGGAAGTGTTCAGGAAACTGCCTTGGGCTGCATCATGAGCTGCCAAGTGGTCCATGCTAGACACTTGTGAATGCGTTAAAGTTAGAATTTTATTAGGTAATTTTTACGCTTTGGTTGAATTTTACTGCTTTGACTGCTCTATGAATTCCTGTAAAGTGCTTCTGCATCTATCTACCTACCTACCTTATCTATCTCTCTACCTACCTATCTATCTATCTATCTATCTCTCTGCCTATCTATCTATCTATCTATCTATCTATCTATCTATCTATCTATCTATCTATCATCTATCTATCTATCTATCTATCTATCTATCCATCTATCTATCTATCTATCTATCTATCTATCCATCTATCTATCCATCTATCTATCCATCTATCTATCCATCTATCTATCTATCTATCTATCTATCTATCTATCTATTATCTATATATCTATCTATCCTATCTATTTATCTATCTTTTTATCTGACTATCTATATATCTATCTATCTATCTATCTATCTATCTATCTATCTATCTATCTATCTATCTATCTATCTATCTATCTATCTATCTATCTATCTATCTATCTATCTATCTATCTGACTATCTATATATCTATCTTTCTATCCGTTTATTTATTTGTTTTTCTAGCTATCTATCTATCTATCTATCTATCTATCTATCTATCTATCTATCCATCTATCTATCCATCTATCTATCCATCTATCTATCCATCTATCTATCTATCTATCTATATATCTATCTTTCTATCCGTTTATTTATTTGTTTTTCTAGCTATCTATCTATCTATCTATCTATCTATCTATCTATCTATCTATCCATCTATCTATCCATCTATCTATCCATCTATCTATCCATCTATCTATCTATCTATCCATCTATCTATCTGACTATCTATACATCTAGTTTTCTATCCGTTTATTTATTTGTTTTTCTAGCTCTCTAGCTAGCCATCTGTCTGTCTGTCTCTCAATCTAATCTAATTCATTTTTTAACAGAAATCTGCTTTTCTGGTACGGGTACAATTGTACTTTTTTCGACAAAGTTGTGACATTTCCGTTTTATTTTAATTTTATAGAACTATTCTAATATAACAATTATACCTACCTTCACCCCAACCCGCTCGCAAGCTATTTTCACTGAGTCATTGGTTTCTTATAGTAGGCCATCCCTGCAGATAGCAGCTGGTTGCAGTTAAGAGGCTTCAGTCAAGGCAGATTAACAGGCAGACACAGATAATATTTCACTTCTCTGCAATTCAGCCACCCAGGTATCAAATGGAAGTTAAAAATAATCTGCAATCAGTGCGATCACGACCGATAAACGGGAGCGTTTTGCTGTCTCTACCACCAACCCGTCTATCCCCGTCTCTCTGCTTCAGGAAAAGAATCTGGGATTTTTATTGCAGTATTGCTGCTGGGTTCTGCCAGCCCGGTTGCTGGGCAAGTGGCCGCGGCTTGCTAAATATTTTTGTCTGGCTTAGTATTATCTATTACGAGTATATCTGGAGCTTGTCTGTCTGTCTGTCATCCAACTCTCATGTTTTCTTTTTTCATAAATATACATAGTAGACCTACGTACGTTAATTCTCATATTTCTTCTCATCCCTAAGTGTAACACTAAAACTCCAGCTTGGCGCCTCTCTAAAACTCCAGCTTGGCGCCTCACTAAAACTCCAGATTGGCGCCCCTTTAAAACTCCAGATTGGCGCCTCACTAAAACTCCAGCTTGGCGCCTCACTAAAACTCCAGATTGGCGCCTCACTAAAACTCCAGATTGGCGCCCCTTTAAAACTCCAGATTGGCGCCTCACTAAAACTCCAGCTTGGCGCCTCACTAAAACTCCAGATTGGCGCCTCACTAAAACTCCAGCTTGGCGCCTCACTAAAACTCCAGCTTGGCGCCTCACTAAAACTCCAGATTGGCGCCTCACTAAAACTCCAGCTTGGCGCCTCACTAAAACTCCAGATTGGCGCCTCACTAAAACTCCAGATTGGCGCCTCACTAAAACTCCAGATTGGCGCCTCACTAAAACTCCAGATTGGCGCCTCACTAAAACTCCAGATTGGCGCCTCACTAAAACTCCAGATTGGCGCCTCACTAAAACTCCAGATTGGCGCCTCACTAAAACTCCAGCTTGGCGCCTCACTAAAACTCCAGCTTGGCGCCTCACTAAAACTCCAGATTGGCGCCTCACTAAAGCTCCAGCTTGGCGCCTCACTAAAACTCCAGATTGGCGCCTCACTAAAACTCCAGATTGGCGCCTCACTAAAACTCCAGATTGGCGCCTCACTAAATCTCTAGATTGGCGCCCCTTGAACCCTGATTCTTGTTTTTATAAAAAAGAGCCAAGACACTGCAGAGAAAAATAATTTGTTATAATTTCACGGAGATTCAAATTTCGATATTCAGCATTCGATACCCAAGTGGCCAAGGAGCTGATAAATGTGAACAGGCGCAGGACAGACAAAATTTCCCAATATTTTGATGTCGAGCAGCTCCCATGGGGAATCCGCAATCGCAGGAGATATGATAGAAAAATCCTAGAGGGGAAGAATATTCCAATTATTTTGATTTCCTTCCTGCCGAGGCAACCGATTGCGCAATAGCCGGGGCTGGTGAGAGAGGCTGAGTGCTGCGACAGATTGTGGGGACCGCTGAACATCTGGATTGGAAACCCGTTTAACCCTCGGGCAAAGGCAGGAGCGAGAATCAGTGGGAGAGCACCTTCACGTATTGCTGAATAATTAAGTCTTTGCTTTCGATACTTAGAGACCGGCTCGAGTTTTAAGACTGATTAAATTCTAAGCAAATATGCAAATTTTCTTGAATCGAACTTGGCGCTGATTAAGCATTGATCATGGCGCCATTCAAGCATGGATCTTGGCCCCATTTAAGCACCGATCTTGGCGCTGTTTAAGCACCGATCTTGGCGCTGATGAAGCATCGATCTTGGCGCTGATTAAGCATCAATCTTGGCGCTGATGAAGCATCAATCTTGGCGCTAATTAAGCATCAATCTTGGCGCTGATTAAGCATCAATCTTGGCGCCATCCAAGCATCGATCTTGGCACTGATTAAGCATCGATCTTGGCGCTGATTAAGCATCAATCTTGGCGCTGATTAAGCATCGATCTTGGCGCTGATTAAGCATCAATCTTGGCGCTGATTAAGCATCAATCTTGGCGCTGATTAAGCATCGATCTTGGCGCTGATTAAGCATCAATCTTGGCGCTGATTAAGCATCAATCTTGGCGCCATCCAAGCATCGATCTTGGCACTGATTAAGCATCAATCTTGGCGCTGATTAAGCATCAATCTTGGCGCTGATTAAGCATCGATCTTGGCGCTGATTAAGCATCAATCTTGGCGCTGATTAAGCATCAATCTTGGCGCTGATGAAGCATCGATCTTAGCGCTGATTAAGCATCAATCTTGGCGCTGATTAAGCATCGATCTTGGCGCTGATTAAGCATCGATCTTGGCGCTGATTAAGCATCAATCTTGGCGCTGATTAAGCATCGATCTTGGCGCTGATTAAGCATCGATCTTGGCGCTGATTAAGCATCGATCTTGGCGCTGATTAAGCATCGATCTTGGCGCTGATTAAGCATCGATCTTGGCGCTGATTAAGCATCGATCTTGGCGCTGATTAAGCATCGATCTTGGCGCTGATTAAGCATCGATCTTGGCGCTGATTAAGCATCGATCTTGGCGCTGATTAAGCATCAATCTTGGCGCTGATTAAGCATCAATCTTGGCGCTGATTAAGCATCAATCTTGGCGCTGATTAAGCATCGATCTTGGCGCTGATTAAGCATCGATCTTGGCGCTGATTAAGCATCGATCTTGGCGCTGATTAAGCATCGATCTTGGCGCTGATTAAGCATCAATCTTGGCGCTGATTAAGCATCGATCTTGGCGCTGATTAAGCATCAATCTTGGCGCTGATTAAGCATCAATCTTGGCGCTGATTAAGCATCGATCTTGGCGCTGATTAAGCATCAATCTTGGCGCCATCCAAGCATCGATCTTGGCACTGATTAAGCATCAATCTTGGCGCTGATTAAGCATCGATCTTGGCACTCGTTAAGCATCAATCTTGGCGCTGATTAAGCATCAATCTTGGCGCCATCCAAGCATCGATCTTGGCACTGATTAAGCATCAATCTTGGCGCTGATTAAGCATCGATCTTGGCGCCATCCAAGCATCGATCTTGGCACTCGTTAAGCATCAATCTTGGCTCTGATTAGGCATCAATCTAGGCGCTAATGAAGCATCAATCTTGGCGCTTATTAAGCATCGATCTTGGCGCTGATTAGGCATCAATCTTGGCGCTAATGAAGCATCAATCTTGGCGCTTATTAAGCATCGATCTTGGCGCTGATTAGGCATCAATCTAGGCGCTAATGAAGCGATCTAGACTTGCTAAAAAACATATAACTCAGTTTCGTTTTTAGAATGTTGGACTAATTGTGAAGAATTTCAAAGCGACTTCTCATTCATGTTTCTACGAATGAACCGCACAATTGCATGAGCGAAATGATCCAGATGCCGTTGATGATGCACATCGTCCAGAGCTAGTCTTAGGAGGTCCATGGCTTAATTGCTGCAGTGTCCCTCACTGAAGTTGGAAAATCCTCTCTTATAAGCTCCTTATGCTTAGAGCCGGCAATCTGCTTGGATTATGTTGACAAAAATACTCACAGGCTCGTGCCTGCCAGCTTTTCAATGAGATTTTCGACATGCAGTCTACCTGCAAGCTTGCGTGTGCCGAACAGTTTATTCAAATTGCGGCCAACCTAGCGGTCGGGTTGAACGGATTCGTAAAAGTGTACTTTTAATCTGACACGCAGTATCTTCTCTGATAATAATAAATTGTTATCTAGGAACTTGATTTTCAAATTAGTCAATGTGATTTTGTGAACAGTAAATCTGTGCTTGAATGGCGCCACGATCGATTATTAAACAGCGCCAAGATCGGTGCTTGAATGGCCCCACGATCGATTATTAAACAGCGCCAAGATCGGTGCTTGAATGGCCCCACGATCGATTATTAAACAGCGCCAAGATCGGTGCTTGAATGGCCCCACGATCGATTATTAAACAGCGCCAAGATCGGTGCTTGAATGGCGCCAAGATCGATGCTTAAACAGCGCCAAGATCGATGCTTGAATGGCGCCACGATCGATTATTAAACAGCGCCAAGATCGGTGCTTGAATAGCCCCACGATCGATTAAAAAGCAGCGCCAAGATCGGTGCTTGAATGGCGCCAAGATCGATTATTAAACAGCGCCAAGATCGATTATTAAACAGCGCCAAGATCGGTGCTTGAATGGCCCCACGATCGATTATTAAACAGCGCCAAGATCGGTGCTTGAATGGCCCCAAGATCGATTATTAAACAGCGCCAAGATCGGTGCTTGAATGGCCCCACGATCGATTATTAAACAGCGCCAAGATCGGTGCTTGAATGGCCCCACGATCGATTATTAAACAGCGCCAAGATCGGTGCTTGAATGGCCCCACGATCGATTATTAAACAGCGCCAAGATCGGTGCTTGAATGGCGCCAAGATCGATGCTTAAACAGCGCCAAGATCGATGCTTGAATGGCCCCACGATCGATTATTAAACAGCGCCAAGATCGGTGCTTGAATGGCCCCACGATCGATTAAAAAGCAGCGCCAAGATCGGTGCTTGAATGGCGCCAAGATCGATTATTAAACAGCGCCAAGATCGATTATTAAACAGCGCCAAGATCGGTGCTTGAATGGCCCCACGATCGATTATTAAACAGCGCCAAGATCGGTGCTTGAATGGCGCCAAGATCGATGCTTAAACAGCGCCAAGATCGATGCTTGAATGGCCCCAAGATCGATTATTAAACAGCGCCAAGAACGGTGCTTGAATGGCCCCAAGATCGATTATTAAACAGCGCCAAGATCGGTGCTTGAATGGCCCCAAGATCGATTATTAAACAGCGCCAAGATCGGTGCTTGAATGGCCCCACGATCGATTATTAAACAGCGCCAAGATCGGTGCTTGAATGGCGCCACGATCGATTAATAAACAGCGCCAAGATCGGTGCTTGAATGGCCCCAAGATCGATTATTAAACAGCGCCAAGATCGGTGCTTGAATGGCGCCACGATCGATTATTAAACAGCGCCAAGATCGGTGCTTGAATGGCGCCACGATCGATTATTAAACAGCGCCAAGATCGGTGCTTGAATGGCGCCACGATCGATTAATAAACAGCGCCAAGATCGGTGCTTGAATGGCGCCACGATCGATTATTAAACAGCGCCAAGATCGGTGCTTGAATGGCCCCACGATCGATTAAAAAGCAGCGCCAAGATCGGTGCTTGAATGGCGCCAAGATCGATGCTTAAACAGCGCCAAGATCGATGCTTGAATGGCGCTAAAATTGAGAGAATAAGGCGCCAAGGCTGATTCAAATTCCCATGACAAGACGAAGTTCTCTCAACGGCCTGCCACTAAAATAATATTTTTTACAAAAAAACTGACACAATTAAGAGTCTCACAACAGCTGCCTATGCAGCATTGTTTTTCTGTCCCTACCAGCGTTTTGTGTTCTTAACCAGCTTGAATGGCGCTTGAGCCTTCAAGACTTTTTTCTTGCAATTGCAATGCGTTGTTATCTCCACGTGTCGTGCTGTGTCAGCATTGTTGCTTCGAGTTGACTGACGCACTTGCAAATTAGACTAAAAAAAGTTGTTGCTGCAAAGAATCGCTGGGTATTGCTGCCTCTAGGAGCAGAAGTGCCCTCGCTCAGCGCTCTCTCTCTCTGCCCCTCTCCCCTCTCTTTCCCTTGCAGTCTCCATCTCTTCAGCAAGTTTTTTCAGCAGCTGACAAGCCTCTCCAGGTTGCGTGACAAGTGCTGGAACCTCTCCTGAAGGAATTGGGAGACTGCGCGGTGATGAGGCGGCTAGAGAGAAAGGAGGGAGAGAGACAGATAGAAACCTGTGTGTTTTCCTGTTGAGTAGAGATGTTTTTTCACTTGAGGCATGTGCTCTGCGCTCTACAGTCTCCTTCTCACCTTTCTCCCTGTGTATGCCTCCCATCTCAATCTGTACCTCCCTCCCATCTCTACCCGTGTCTCCCTCCCTCTCTACCCGTGTCGCCCTCCCGTCTCTACCCGTGTCTCCCTCCCGTCTCTACCCGTGTCTCCCTCCCTCTCTGCCCGTGTCGCCCTCTCGTCTCTACCCGTGTCGCCCTCCCGGCTCTACCCGTGTCGCCCTCCCGTCTCTACCCGTGTCTCCCTCCCTCTCTGCCCGTGTCGCCCTCCCTCTCTACCCGTGTCTCCCTCCCTCTCTGCCCGTGTCGCCCTCCCTCTCTACCCGTGTCGCCCTCCCGTCTCTACCCGTGTCTCCCTCCCTCTCTACCCGTGTCGCCCTCCTGTCTCTACCCGTGTCGCCCTCCCTCTCTACCCGTGTCGCCCTCCAGTCTCTACCCGTGTCTCCCTCCCTCTCTACCGATGTCACCCTCCCTCTCTACCCATGTCGCCCTCCCTCTACTTGTGTCTCCCTCCTTCTCTACCTGTGTCTCCCTCCCTCTCTACCCGTGTCGCCCTCCCTCTCTACCGATGTCGCCCTCCCTCTCTACCCATGTCGCCCTCCCTCTCTACCCGTCTCGCCCTCTCGTCTCTAACCGTGTCGCCCTCCCTCTCTACCGATGTCGCCCTCCCTCTCTACCGATGTCGCCCTCCCTCTCTACCCATGTCGCCCTCCCTCTCTACCCGTCTCGCCCTCTCGTCTCTAACCGTGTCGCCCTCCCTCTCTACCGATGTCGCCCTCCCTCTCTACCGATGTCGCCCTCCCTCTCTACCCGTGTCTCCCATCTTTCTTGATTTGTATCTCCCCGTCAGCCTCCTCACTTTCATACCTCGCTTTCTACTTTATATCTTCATTTGACAGTTGAGAGCTCCTATGATAACAAAAAGTGTCCTTTCTAGATTTTTAATGAGCTAATGAATGTGCTGAGTTTGACTAATGCTTAGCTCCGTGTTGTTGACTACCAACAGCTGGCTATTAAAGTGCAAAGTAATTAAAAATGACTGAAGCCTTTAGTAGCCAAGCTAAATTTCATGCGGCCTACTAGAGTGGGCTTTTTATTGACAAATCCAATGGTTAAATTGGCTACTTACTTTCTTCCGGACTTTTGCTGGCAATTTTCAAATAATTGGCTTTGGCCATGGACTGCAGGTTAAAACTTCTTTTAGGGGCTGTGGACACAAAAAGATTGCAATGGATGGTCTACACAACAGAGTCATAGAGAGGGGAGAAATGAGCGGGATCATGTAGGGAAATGAGCAGGGTCATAGAGAGGAAAATGAGCAGGTTCATAGGGTGAGGAATGACAGCGTCATTGAGATGGAAATGAGCAGGGTCATAAACCCAATAGTGATCAATGTCATAAAGAGTTGAATAAAAAGGACCAAAGAAAGGGGAACAATCAAGTTCATATAGGGAGGAATGAGCAGTGTCACAGGGAAGAGAATGAGCAGGGTCATGAAGAGAGGAATTACCAGGCTCTTGGATAGGGAAATGAGCAGGATCCTAGAAATGGGAATGATCAGGGTCATAGAGAGAGAGAGAGAGAGAGAGAGAGAGAGAGCGAGAGGAGGAGAATCGTCAGGGTCAAAGAGAGATAAAATTGTGTCGCCCAAATCGCAGAGAGAGGCAGAATTCAGAATGACTATAGCCTCTAGCCAGAATTTTATCCCCAACTCAGTCGCAGAACAAAGACCTTTCGAAGCAGCTTGTAAGTAATTAACCTACAACTGACTCTGTCCAATTTGAGTGGAAAATATCCTCAAAACCAAATCTTCCCCTTCTGAGTCTTCTGAGTTTTAGCGCGACAGGCAGAGAAAGAAGCAGACCATCTGGTACTTGGGCGCGAGGGTCTTTCCTGTCTGTCTGACTGATCACTGAGTGGAAACTGGCTGATTTATGACACAGAAATGTCCGACTTGTAGTGGAAGTGGGAGAACAGCCAAGGAGCGTCAACCAACGTCTGGAAAGACAAGTCTGACTTCCTTAGTTTTAGATACGCTGTGTAGTTTGTGAATTGTGTAGTTTGTGAATTGTGTAGTTTGTGAATTGTGTAGCTTGTGAATTGTGTAGTTTGTGAATTGTGTAGCTTGCGAATAGTGTAGTTTTTAAATTATATAATTTATTACTTTTGTCGTTTGTGAATTGTGTAGTTTGTGAATTGTGTAGTTTGTGAATTGTGTAGTTTGTGAATTGTGTAGTTTGTGACTTGTGTAGTTTGTGAATTGTGTAGCTTGCGAATAGTGTAGTTTTTAAATTATATAATTTATTACTTTTGTCGTGTGTGAATTGTGTAGTTTGTGAATTGTGTAGTTTGTGAATAGTGTAGTTTGTGACTTGTGTAGTTTGTGACTTGTGTAGTTTGTGAATTGTGTAGTTTGTGAATTGTGTAGTTTGTGAATTGTGTAGTTTGTGACTTGTGTAGTTTGTGAATTGTGTAGTTTGTGAAATTTGTAGTTTGTGAATTTTGTAGTTTGTGAATTGTGTAGTTTGTGACTTGTGTAGTTTGTGACTTGTGTAGTTTGTGAATTGTGTAGTTTGTGACTTGTGTAGTTTGTGAATTGTGTAGTTTGTGACTTGTGTAGTTTGTGAATTGTGTAGTCTGTGACTTGTGTAGTTTGTGACTTGTGTAGTTTGTGAATTGTGTAGTTTGTGACTTGTGTAGTTTGTGACTTGTGTAGTTTGTGAATTGTTTAGTTTTTAAACTTTGTAGTCTGTGAATTGTATAGTTTCTGAAGTGTCTAGTATTTTTAATTATGTTCTTTGTGAATGTGTAGTCTATGAATTTTGTAGCTTGTTAATTTTGTAGTTTGCCAAGCTTTAGCTAGTTAAAAAGGTAGTTTTGTGAAGCCAGTCAATTAGGTCTTGTAGTTTCTGAAGATTTTCAGTTTTTTGGGAAAAAAAAGAGATTAGCTTGAGCAATCCATATGTTGACTTAAGAAGTATCTGGCTCAGTCTTGTCAAACTTAACAAGCTCTCTGCCACGTGTCCGTCTGTCTGTCGTAGCTTTCTCCCTGTTTCCTTCCTTTCCTTGGTTTTCCATTTGCATTCCGACTCCATGCGCTTTCAAGTTTAATAGGTTTATCAATATTACCTGGCTTGTGCTGTGCTTGTTTTTTCTCTTCTTTTTTTGACAGCTGAGTCACTTCAGTCATTCAGGGCCCTCGATATTGCTATTTGCTCAGCGTGGATGAGCATAATAATTACTTTGTATATCTGGGGAGAGATTTGGCTAAAAATGTTCGAGGATCTTACGAAAATAATACGAGCTGTGTACAAAAGGATTATCAAATGCAGATCTCTTCATGGCCTGCCAACCCTAGCGCTGGTCCTCCTGGGCAGTTACGCGGTTCTGCAAACTTGGAAAAGAAGTTGCTGAGTTTGTCACATCCGCTTAGATTAATGAGCTTATTCAAATAATCGCCTCAATTAATGATAAGCGCCACAATTAATGATAAGCGCCTCAATTAATGATAAGCGCCACAACTCATGATAAGCGCCACAACTCATGATAAGCGCCACAACTCATGATAAGCGCCACAACTCATGATAAGCGCCACAACTCATGATAAGCGCCACAACTCATGATAAGCGCCACAACTCATGATAAGCGCCACAACTCGTGTAGAACTGACAGTCAAGTCCCATAAGCTCAAGACATTTTTGCAAGACAGCATTGCGTGCAGGTCTCAGCCCATGATTTGTGTGTAAATGGCAGGTTATAACAAAAAGGAAAAAGGAACATTTTCTAACGCGCAAAATAAAAAATGAGTACGTGTGTAACAATTATTCAAAACTTGGCGAGTCTCTTTGTTCTGGACACAATTTTCTCAAAGATTATGATTAGCTATTTTTCATTTCCTTCACTTCTCTTTTTTTACAATCCCGTGTTATACAAGCTCGGCTAGCGGTAGCTACACTGAGCAGTGTGAGTCACCTCACACCTTTCTGTTGCTTTTGCATACGTCACATGGCCAGATTTAAGGAAGTCAATATAATACCTTTATTATAATACATTATAATTCTACCGATTATTGCTATATATATAGAGAGATATAGAGATATGTAGAGATAAAATGAGATATTTATCTTCGGCAGACTTACTAAGCAATATATTATTATTATTTATTAGGTTGAATATCTCATCTTATCTCTAAATATCTCAAGATAAATATATATAGATTTATATCTCCTCGATATGCCGATGTAGTGTTGATAGCGATATAGAAATCTTCAAATAAAATTAATAACGAGTTGTCCATGACTTTAACAAAAAATCTTATAAAAAGGTCCATGGCTGAGATTATTTATGCGATTTATGCGATTTAAACGGCCCTAGCAACTAGATTTGGCGCCCCTAGCAACGGGATTCGGCACTTCTAGCAATCACTAGATCTGACACCCCTAGCAACGGGAATTTGCTTCCCTAGTGACGAGATTTGGCGACCCTAGCAACGAGGTTCTGCGATCTTAGCAACGGGATTTCGGTTCCCTAGTGATGGGATTTGGCGCCCTAGCAACGGAATTCGGTGCTCCTAACAACAGGATTTTTTCCCTAGCAACGGGATTTTGGCAGCCTTATAGCTACTAGATTCCGTGCTCCTAGCAACCAGCAAAATTAGCGCCCCTCGGCCAGCACTGTCATACAGAATTATTGGAGATTTATGTTTGAACTTAATCAATTTAAAAAAAAAATAATATACAGTTTAAAGAACACAGGCAAAATAAATTTTTAGTTGTCTAATACGCCTTTCATTATGAGACTTGCTTTTAATATAGAAATTTATGTGGATTTGAGAGTAATGTATACACAGACAGTGGCTATAGATACTGTACAATGTCATGTCTGGCAGAAAGCAGGTAGGCATTCACAAAAATTATAGCTAAATATAAATCTGCTAAGCAACTAAGAAAGCTACCATGAAGTGAGCAGCTGTACAGAGAGTCTGAGCAGAAGCGGCGGTGCTGCTGCGAACGTTGCTGACAGAAGGAGCCGTGCTGCACCTTTGCCTTCATTGTTGCTATCCGCTTCACCGCCTCGAACTTGCAGCCTGGTCGAGTCGAACCAGGTGCTCTCGGCCTCTTGAGCCGGGTCCGAAGTCTTCAACGGTGGCGAATCGAAGCTGGAGCTGGGCTCAGCGCAGGCTTCGACGCACGGCTGCGGACGGCACTGCGGGCTGCAGTC
The DNA here is from genome assembly GCA_002269645.1 of Macrostomum lignano. Lineage (NCBI taxonomy): Eukaryota > Metazoa > Platyhelminthes > Macrostomidae > Macrostomum > Macrostomum lignano. The sequence continues at coordinate 235,725 of NIVC01000048.1, forward strand.
GTGCAGCAGGCTCCTGTCGAAGGTGACGAACCTGGGCGAGAAGCCGTACAACCGAGACCAGTCGCGCCGGTTAGCGAAGCTGGCGGTCTGACAGCTGCATGGAAAGAAAGTTGCAGTCAGGTTGAGGCCGCGCAAGCTTCTCGCCTGACCGATGGCGCACAGGTCGAGCTGGCGAAGGATGTTACCGCGCAGGTACAGTGCCACCAAGCCGCCGCCGTCTTGAACGCCGACGGACGAGTCAGCGGATTGCGGCGAGGTCAAACCGCAGAACGCTCGCCTCTGGATGACTAAATCCCTCTGCAGGGCGCCTAGGTCGAGAATGATGAGCTTTCTCAAACCGTGGAACGCATTGTCGGGTATGGTGGAGATTTTGTTGAACTGCAGATAGAGATTCATCAGGTTGGTGAGCTGTCGAATTCCGGGCGGCACCTCCGTGATGTAGTTGTGGCTGAGGTAGAGTTTGGCAATGAACGCGGTGTGCCGAAACGCGCCGAGGGCCACCGTCTTGATAAGATTATTGTGGAGCACGAGCTCGCGAAGCGACGGCAGGTCTCTGAGATCTTCGTTGCCGAGGCTGGACAGCAGGTTGTGCGACAGGTTCAAGGACTCCACGCCAAGCAGTCCCTGGAACGCGCCCGGTTGAATCTCGCGAACCAGCGAGCTGGTAACCTCGACTCGTCGGACATTGAGAACACCCCAGTGGAACTGCAGAGTCAGCTGAGTCATCGCGTGTTCTCGAACTCGGAGCTCGTGAAAATTGTACGACCATCGAGTCTCGCGGTTGCTGGGCACAAAGTAGGGCACTCGGTCCAGGTAGTTCAGAGACTCGCTCTCGCGCTGAACGCACTTGATCCGCAGGTCGGTGCACTGGCAGGGAGCCTGCGCTGGACACGGCGGCTTGGAGGCGGCCCTGATGGCCAGGAAGAGACAGCAGACGGTCAGGCTGGCGAGACGCCGGAACCAAAACACGCTGTTCATGCAGGAGCAATGCATGGCCTAAAGTATTTTGTCGATAAGATTTTTAATGCTTCAAAACCTGCTCAGGAGATACATGCCTACAAAATTGCCAACTAAACCTGCTAGGCCCTATTTTGAAGTGCTTTGAAAGCTTGGCAGAGAGGGGCAGGCAACTTAAGCCCCGTGTGAGTCTGAAACAGTTTATTAGAATGGTAGGGCGATCTGGGCTCAGCCAATAGCTGAAGTCCGCCTGCCACTATTGGCCCGCGAACTGGAACCGATAGACCCAAGCTTTGCCTTGCCTCTCTTGCCTCTAGGAGAAGCGAATGGTGTCGCTTTGACTGTACGCAGAGGGACTATTGGGGTGTCAATCACAGTGAGAGAAAAAGAGAGAGAGGCGGGTTTGTGTTGATTGCTGAGGTTCCGCTATGATTGCGGCTATTGGTTTCCGTGCGTCTTCCTGCATCCAGCTGCCTCTGGCTGATGATGCCCGCCTTAATGCGTCATCATCCGCTTTCTGCAAGAGCTGCCCAGCGACTCCCTATCTGCGTAAGAGGACAGATGAGCGGGGTATAAACACTTAATGTTGCTTCAAGAAGAAAATTATCTTCTTCGCGGTAGAATATGTATCTTCATTATATAGATAGCTAGACAGCCAGACAGATAGATAGATAGATAGATAGATAGATAGATAGATAGATAGATAGATAGATAGATAGATAGATAGATAGATAGATAGATAGATAGATAGATAGATAGATAGATAGATAGATAGATAGATAGATAGATAGATAGATAGATAGATAGATAGATAGATAGATAGATAGATAGATAGATAGATAGATAGATAGATAGATAGATAGATAGATAGATAGATAGATAGATAGATAGATAGATAGATAGATAGATAGATAGATAGATAGATAGATAGATAGATAGATAGATAGATAGATAGATAGATAGATAGATAGATAGATAGATAGATAGATAGATAGATAGATAGATAGATAGATAGATAGATAGATAGATAGATAGATAGATAGATAGATAGATAGATAGATAGATAGATAGATAGATAGATAGATAGATAGATAGATAGATAGATAGATAGATAGATAGATAGATAGATAGATAGATAGATAGATAGATAGATAGATAGATAGATAGATAGATAGATAGATAGATAGATAGATAGATAGATAGATAGATAGATAGATAGATAGATAGATAGATAGATAGATAGATAGATAGATAGATAGATAGATAGATAGATAGATAGATAGATAGATAGATAGATAGATAGATAGATAGATAGATAGATAGATAGATAGATAGATAGATAGATAGATAGATAGATAGATAGATAGATAGATAGATAGATAGATAGATAGATAGATAGATAGATAGATAGATAGATAGATAGATAGATAGATAGATAGATAGATAGATAGATAGATAGATAGATAGATAGATAGATAGATAGATAGATAGATAGATAGATAGATAGATAGATAGATAGATAGATAGATAGATAGATAGATAGATAGATAGATAGATAGATAGATAGATAGATAGATAGATAGATAGATAGATAGATAGATAGATAGATAGATAGATAGATAGATAGATAGATAGATAGATAGATAGATAGATAGATAGATAGATAGATAGATAGATAGATAGATAGATAGATAGATAGATAGATAGATAGATAGATAGATAGATTTAAACGGCCCTAGCAACTAGATTTGGCGCCCCTAGCAACGGGATTCGGCACTTCTAGCAATCACTAGATCTGACACCCCTAGCAACGGGAATTTGCTTCCCTAGTGACGAGATTTGGCGACCCTAGCAACGAGGTTCTGCGATCTTAGCAACGGGATTTCGGTTCCCTAGTGATGGGATTTGGCGCCCTAGCAACGGAATTCGGTGCTCCTAACAACAGGATTTTTTCCCTAGCAACGGGATTTTGGCAGCCTTATAGCTACTAGATTCCGTGCTCCTAGCAACCAGCAAAATTAGCGCCCCTCGGCCAGCACTGTCATACAGAATTATTGGAGATTTATGTTTGAACTTAATCAATTTAAAAAAAAATAATATACAGTTTAAAGAACACAGGCAAAATAAATTTTTAGTTGTCTAATACGCCTTTCATTATGAGACTTGCTTTTAATATAGAAATTTATGTGGATTTGAGAGTAATGTATACACAGACAGTGGCTATAGATACTGTACAATGTCATGTCTGGCAGAAAGCAGGTAGGCATTCACAAAAATTATAGCTAAATATAAATCTGCTAAGCAACTAAGAAAGCTACCATGAAGTGAGCAGCTGTACAGAGAGTCTGAGCAGAAGCGGCGGTGCTGCTGCGAACGTTGCTGACAGAAGGAGCCGTGCTGCACCTTTGCCTTCATTGTTGCTATCCGCTTCACCGCCTCGAACTTGCAGCCTGGTCGAGTCGAACCAGGTGCTCTCGGCCTCTTGAGCCGGGTCCGAAGTCTTCAACGGTGGCGAATCGAAGCTGGAGCTGGGCTCAGCGCAGGCTTCGACGCACGGCTGCGGACGGCACTGCGGGCTGCAGTCGTGCAGCAGGCTCCTGTCGAAGGTGACGAACCTGGGCGAGAAGCCGTACAACCGAGACCAGTCGCGCCGGTTAGCGAAGCTGGCGGTCTGACAGCTGCATGGAAAGAAAGTTGCAGTCAGGTTGAGGCCGCGCAAGCTTCTCGCCTGACCGATGGCGCACAGGTCGAGCTGGCGAAGGATGTTACCGCGCAGGTACAGTGCCACCAAGCCGCCGCCGTCTTGAACGCCGACGGACGAGTCAGCGGATTGCGGCGAGGTCAAACCGCAGAACGCTCGCCTCTGGATGACTAAATCCCTCTGCAGGGCGCCTAGGTCGAGAATGATGAGCTTTCTCAAACCGTGGAACGCATTGTCGGGTATGGTGGAGATTTTGTTGAACTGCAGATAGAGATTCATCAGGTTGGTGAGCTGTCGAATTCCGGGCGGCACCTCCGTGATGTAGTTGTGGCTGAGGTAGAGTTTGGCAATGAACGCGGTGTGCCGAAACGCGCCGAGGGCCACCGTCTTGATAAGATTATTGTGGAGCACGAGCTCGCGAAGCGACGGCAGGTCTCTGAGATCTTCGTTGCCGAGGCTGGACAGCAGGTTGTGCGACAGGTTCAAGGACTCCACGCCAAGCAGTCCCTGGAACGCGCCCGGTTGAATCTCGCGAACCAGCGAGCTGGTAACCTCGACTCGTCGGACATTGAGAACACCCCAGTGGAACTGCAGAGTCAGCTGAGTCA
>NIVC01000048.1:242490-339426 GCA_002269645.1 Macrostomum lignano
GATAGATAGATAGATAGATAGATAGATAGATAGATAGATAGATAGATAGATAGATAGATAGATAGATAGATAGATAGATAGATAGATAGATAGATAGATAGATAGATAGATAGATAGATAGATAGATAGATAGATAGATAGATAGATAGATAGATAGATAGATAGATAGATAGATAGATAGATAGATAGATAGATAGATAGATAGATAGATAGATAGATAGATAGATAGATAGATAGATAGATAGATAGATAGATAGATAGATAGATAGATAGATAGCTAGACAGCCAGACAGATAGATAGATAGATAGATAGATAGATAGATAGATAGATAGATAGATAGATAGATAGATAGATAGATAGATAGATAGATAGATAGATAGATAGATAGATAGATAGATAGATAGATAGATAGATAGATAGATAGATAGATAGATAGATAGATAGATAGATAGATAGATAGATAGATAGATAGATAGATAGATAGATAGATAGATAGATAGATAGATAGATAGATAGATAGATAGATAGATAGATAGATAGATAGATAGATAGATAGATAGATAGATAGATAGATAGATAGATAGATAGATAGATAGATAGATAGATAGATAGATAGATTGGTATTGCTACACCTGTGAGAAAGCACTTGAAAATCCCCCGCAGTTTGTCATTCTCAGACTTGTCAGGACCCACGGGCCAGCGGCAGCTTATGATAATACCTGTCTGGCCATTCCTGTCAAAGGAGTGCCACCACCCCAGTTGCAACAGCGCAGGCTCGCCGCAGGTCTGAAGCATCAAAGATGGAATCTATTGAACTGCATGAAGACGCTATTCAGTCACACACACCGGTGTCTGCCTGCCTGGTTGCACACGGAGAGCGGCAAAGAAAAAAGGCCACTTGAAGAGACAAAACTAGTGGGAGAGTAGAGAGAGCGAGAGCAAAATATAAGTGGCTCCAGGCAGAAGCTTCACAGGGGGTGCTTTTTAATTAACGCCCCCGAATGCAGCAAAAGGTTGGAGCAGAAAACCGGTCGACTCACCTGGGGGTAAGCCTTCGCTGGGGGACCTCTTCGAGTGGCGCTGCCGCAACCGCCAACCTTTAATCAGCCTTGAGAGTTTTTGTTGCCAAGTTCGGAAAGATAGAGCTCAATTGTTTTGTTCGTGAAATTTGTTTAGTTGGACATGCGCCAAATTTTGGGTCACAGATTGAGCAATCTTGAGCATCGTACTCAGCTTCAGAAACAGCATAAGGGACAAAATAATATACCGATACAAAAACAGCAGCCAGGGTTTCCAAAAAAACGTCACCAACACTAAAAACAGCATCAAAACAGCACCAAAACAGCACCAAAACAGCATCAAAACAGCACCAAAACAGCACCAAAACAGCACCAAAACAGCACCAAAACAGCACCAAAACAGCACCAAAACAGCATCAAAACAGCACCAAAACAGCACCAAAACAGCATCAAAACAGCACCAAAACAGCACCAAAACAGCATCAAAACAGCACCAAAAACAGCACCAAAACCAGCACCAAAACCAGCACCAAAAACAGCACCAAAAAACAGCACCAAAACCAGCACCAAAACCAGCACCAAAAACAGCACCAAAACAGCACCAAAACAGCACCAAAACAGCATCAAAACAGCACCAAAACAGCACCAAAACAGCATCAAAACAGCACCAAAACAGCACCAAAACAGCATCAAAACAGCACCAAAACAGCACCAAAACAGCATCAAAACAGCACCAAAAACAGCACCAAAACCAGCACCAAAACCAGCACCAAAAACAGCACCAAAAAACAGCACCAAAACCAGCACCAAAACCAGCACCAAAAACAGCACCAAAACCAGCACCAAAAAACAGCACCAAAACCAGCACCAAAAAACAGCACCAAAACCAGCACCAAAAACAGCACCAAAACCAGCACCAAAAACAGCACCAAAAACAGCACCAAAAACAGCACCAAAAACAGCACCAAAAACAGCACCAAAAACAGCACCAAAAAACAGCACCAAAAAACAGCACCAAAACCAGCAACAAAAACAGCACCAAAACCAGCACCAAAAACAGCACCAAAAACAGCACCAAAAACAGCACCAAAAACAGCATCAGACCAGTTTTGACATTTCATCAATTTGACCTTCTTTATAATCTGTTTGGCTGGTTTTAAATTTTTTCCTGGTTCATTCCTGATTTCAAACTACATGCATGCAGGCTTACCGCGACCCCTTGCATACCAATGGTTTATTACTTCAAAGCGAGTTTTATAGAGACATCTCTCTTTCGATGGCGGTCTCGAACAAAAAAAACCGCTTAAAAGCCAACTGCATGCTGGCATTAGTTTTTCAGGAAAAAATGTCCGTTGAAAGTTCCGATTTGCATTGCCAGGAATTCCAGTGACTCTCTGTGTATGGAGTTACCGCCGAACGCAAAGGTCTGTCTGTCTGTCCGTGGAAAAGTTAATTGTAGTTGTCGTTTTTGGCATTTGGTATTTTGCACTTCCAAGCTTCCTGTAACGTCTCTCTCTCTCTCTCTCGCTCTCTTCCTCTCTGCTGGCACGGGAACAATAATTTAAAGTCACAGCGGCTGCAGTAGTCTGTGACACAATAGCGTTATGGTTAATAAAAATTTACAGAGGAATTCCAATTGACAATACGATCTTATTGCCCCAGCGTCTCTATTCGTCTGGTGTACCCGATGGCTGCTGTAGATAGAAACAGTTGCAAAATTAGAATACTTGGATATTGTGGCACTCAACTGGCGCTATAATAATCCTTTTTGGCGCTAAACTGGCGCTAGAATGTTTCCTGTGACACTAAATTGGCGCTAGAATAATCCTTTTGGCGCTAAACTGGCGCTAGAATGTTTCCTGTGACACTAAATTGGCGCTAGAATAATCCTTTCAGCGCTAAACTAGCGCTAGAATAATCCTTTTGGTACTAAACTGGCGCTAGAATCTTTGCTGTGGTGCTAATTGAATCGGCGCGCTAAACTCAGTTTGTTAATAAAATTCTACAAACTAAGCTAAAATTTGGTTACTTTTGTAAGAATAAGAATTCGTATTTTTAGACCGAGTAGAAAATGTTAGCTGGTAGTGAAATAAAAATTTCTTCACACCTAGAGTGACCTACGTGAACATCTAATCATGAACATTAAGATAAGAGAGAAATTTCGGTTTTTATTTAACGAATCTCTCACAATCGTAGCAGCCGTTTGTCATTATTTATTTCTCACCTTGGCCCTTGGGAGCTTGGTCGTAAAATTTAACTACCGAGTAATTATAATAAAACTTCTTCGCTATCTCAAACCCAGTGCTAGAGATGACAATGATAGCCTGCGAAGCCTGGTTTTGGTGCGGCAGCCATAAAGTTAATTGTCGCATTTTTATCTATTTTTTCAGTTGGTTTTATTGCAAAATAATTTCTACGAGTTTTGTTGCTATTTGAGGCGGGGCTTCGTACGTGGCAAAACGTTGAAGATGATCAAAGTAAAAGAATGAGAGGGTTCTTGAGTTGGGCCAGGGGATTTCTCGAGGCCCAGGTGTAGCAGACGGGGGATGCTTTCACAAGCTCGAAATTTCACAATGTCGAAAATTTAACATAGCAAGAACCTAGCCAGATCGTTTTCAAAGAATAACTTTGGTATATTTAGGATAGGCTAGGATAGGATAGGATAGAATAGGATAGGATAAGGTAGGATAGGATAGGATAGGATAGAATAGGATAGGATAAGGTAGGATAGGATAGGATAGGATAGAATAGGATAGGATAAGGTAGGATAGGATAGGATAGGATAGTACAGGATAGGATAGGATAGGATAAGGTAGGATAGAATAGGCTAGGATAGGATAGGATAGAATAGGATAGGATAAGTTAGGACAGGATAGTATAGGAAATAAATTGCAGAACCGTCTTCAACCATCTTGGTCTCTTGAGTATTTTATTCGCCAGCAAATATCAAAGAAATTGTTTTTCATTGCTATATGAAAATATACCTTGAAAAGTTTTAATACAGCAACTTTTTATTCTTGGCTGGTTTTCATTGAGTTACAACCATTTTTGTTTGGTTGCAAAGTTATGGCCCCTTCAAAAACACCAGTTTCTATTAGATGAAGAATTTTCATGCAGCACAACATTTATAAAATTTTTCCCTGATTTAAGAGAATTTCGGGATTGCGAGATAACTGATCAAAAAACTCCGCGATTTTGGCATCTCATCAGAATCGACGTGTTGGGTAGACAGGTAGGTAGACAGGTAGGTAGACAGGTAGGTAGACAGGTAGGTAGACAGGTAGGTAGACAGGTAGGTAGACAGGTAGGTAGACAGGTAGGTAGACAGGTGGATAGACAGGAAGGTAGACAAGTAGGTAGACAGGTGGGTAGACAGGTGGGTAGACAGGAAGGTAGACAAGTAGGTAGACAGGTGGGTAGACAGGTGGGTAGACAGGAAGGTAGACAGGTAGGTAGACAGGTGGGTAGACAGTTGGGTAGACAGTTGGGTAGACAGGTGGGTAGACAGGTAAGTAGACATTGGGTAGACGGGAAGATAGACAGGTGAGTAGACAGGTGGGTAGACAGGTGGGTAGACAGGTAGGTAGACAGGTGGGTAGACAGTTGGGTAGACAGTTGGGTAGACAGGTGGGTAGACAGGTAAGTAGATATTGGGTAGACGGGAAGATAGACAGGTGAGTAGACAGGTGGGTAGACAGGTGGGTAGACAGGTAGGTAGACAAATAGGTAGGCTAGTAGATGGACAGGTGGGTAGACAGGTAAAAGTATGGGTAAGTTGTTGATAGTTCGGCAGATTAGTAAGTCAGCAGTTAAATGTATTGGTAAGTGGAGTGGTAGGTAGGCCTATGGGTAGGGTAAGTTGGTAAATAGGTTCTGTAGGTAGGTGGCTGGCTCCATTCCTGTATCTTAATAGCAGTATCCAAAAGCGAAATTCATTCAGCGGGTTTCCAAACTGGCTATGCTGTCTAAGACGCCAACACACGCGTAAGAATACGTGACAGTCCGACTGGAGTTTCCATTTCACCCCCTTCCGTCTTGTCAAACAAACCAGTTGGGCATAAGCGGCGCGGCGCGCTTTCCTGTGTGAAATTTGAGCCAACTTTTGAACGAAGGAATATATAGAGAGAGAGAAGAGGAAAGTTTTTCGGGCTTTTTGTTGATCGAACCTCAGTTGGGCTGTCTTGAGGTGTGCTTTTGTGTATGCATACTGCAGATATTGCATAACAGGTTTGGTAAACACACCGCGAAGTATTCTGGGGCTTTTAAACATTTTCACTACTACCTCTGTAGATATGGCGTTGCCATGGGAGCCATGAATGAATGAAGTGAAACCATTTCAGTTAACTTTCAAGTTTTACTAGTTAGCAAGGACAGACACTAAGACAGACACTAAGACAGACACTAAGACAGACACTAAGTCAAACACTAAGACAAACACTAAGACAGACACTAAGACAGACCCTAAAACAGACACTAAGACAGACACCAAAACAGACACTAAGACAGACACTAAGACAGACACTAAGACAGATACTAAGACAGACACTAAGACAGACACTAAGACAGATACTAAGACAGACACTAAGACAGACACTAAGACAGACACCAAGACAGACACCAAGACAGACACTAAGACAGACACCAAGACAGACACTAAGACAGACACCAAGACAGACACTAAAACAGACACTAAAACAGAAACTAAGACAGACACTGAGACAGACCCTAAAACAGACACTGAGACAGACACCAAGACAGACACCAAGACAGACACTAAGACAGACACCAAGACAGACACCAAGACAGACACTAAGACAGACACCAAGACAGACACTAAGACAGACACCAAGACAGACACTAAAACAGACACTAAAACAGAAACTAAGACAGACACTGAGACAGACCCTAAAACAGACACTGAGACAGACACCAAGACAGACACCAAGACAGACACTAAGACAGACACCAAGACAGACACTAAGACAGACACTAAAACAGAAACTAAGACAGACACTGAGACAGACCCTAAAACAGACACTGAGACAGACACCAAGACAGACACCAAGACAGACACTAAGACAGACACCAAGACAGACACTAAGACAGACACCAAGACAGACACTAAGACAGACACTAAAACAGAAACTAAGACAGACACTGAGACAGACCCTAAAACAGACACTGAGACAGACACCAAGACAGACACCAAGACAGACACTAAGACAGACACCAAGACAGACACTAAGACAGACACCAAGACAGACACTAAGACAGACACTAAAACAGAAACTAAGACAGACTAAAGCAAAGATAACTGAGGACTGCAGCTAAAACCGAAAGAAGAATTTATAGTCAACAGCTGAACAAACCGTCACCATGGTAACGGATTTGACTCGAGCCATCTGCAGTAATTAATTCACCTCAAGCCAGAGGACTATATAGGCCTAGCCATGGCAATATCTGGAAGTGGCAGTTCCGTTTAGCCATCAACTCTCGCCGAGGCCTGTAAAAACATCGCAACGGAATCCGAAGACCAGCGGGATAAAAAAGTGGCGATGTCAATCAGCAGAGGTTGGTGGGCAACTGCAATAAAATCCAATGCTTTAATGCAGTCGTGTTTCTGTTTGTGTGCGTTTTTTTCCAAGTTTTTGTCGTTGCATTTTCTCTGCGAATCAGATTGCACGTCAGCTTTTTTGCAATTTTTTATGCAAGTTTTCTGACAGACAAATTGATGTAGATAATCGTTTGGTTGTTTGTTGCTAGCTTGGGGTCTTACGCAATGCTGCCTTGGTTCTTGCTATCGCAGCATCTTGATTTTGTCTTCGTGTTCGCCTCTCTTTCTGTCTCCCTCTCCTTCCCTCTCGCTCCCTCTCCCTCCCTCTGTCTCCCCCCTTCCCTCTCGCTCCCTCTGTCTCCCTCCTCCCCTTCCCTCTGTCTCCCTCTCCCTCCCTCTGTCTCCCTCTCCCTCCCTCTGTCTCCCCCCTTCCCTCTCGCTCCCTCTGTCTCCCTCTCTGTCCCCCCTCTGTCTACCTCTGTGTCTCCCTCTGTGTCTCCCTCTGTGTCTCCCTCTGTGTCTCCCTCTCTGTCTCCCTCTCCGTATTCCTCTTCGTTTCTCCCTTCTCATTGTTCTCGTTGGCATATTAGTTCTGTTACCATGACATAAAAAAGGGTCGCAAGAGAAACTTAGGACTCACAAAGGCCATATTTCATCTGGTTTTTTAAAATTAACCCTGTATATAAATCAATTTTTTAAACCATTTTTATAACAGCTAAGTTCAGTTTTTCTGTTGAAAAAATTCCAACTTAAAATATTTTTGTCTCTACTATGGACCACTAGACCGACAAAAATGTAAATGAGGCATTATGAATATGATGAAGTTGGGTGATCCATATAATGATGAAGACGCAGGTGTCCCACCCCCTGCTGTAATATGGATTCCGCTACACCGCTCCCTCTGTCCTCCGCCCCCACCCTATTTATCTTAGGGTCTGTTATTAGCCATCTGCCATTCTCATGGTCTGATAGCCTACTGCCTAAGAATCCATACCTCAGCGGGGAGCCACCCAACCACCCCCCACCCTCGGTTCCTTTTGGCTTGCCCACCCCCTAGCTATTGAGAATCATCTCGTCGGCAATTCCTTTTTACTTGTAGTTCCCGCGGCTCTGCAGGGGGTGGTGTAGCTGTTATTATGTCGTGGCAAAAAAATTTCATATCTCATATTTTGGGGTGTGTATACTCCTCTCCCACCACGACTGATTGCCAGCAGCTCAGCGGCTGCTTTCAGCACAAGGCTTGAGACAACAGTGTTCAGTTGATAGCGGTGTGGGGTGTGGCTGGGTTCGGACACTTCTGCTACACAATGCATGCAAAAATTTATCCAGCAGTAGAGGGGCTTTAAGGCAGACCAGCCATTTGAGTCTTTTGTAAGAGAGCTCAGCTCGCTAATGCTAATTTTCGTAATTTTTCTAATCTCATTGAGTATGGAATTGAATGCATTATTAGGTATGAGTCAGACTTGGGGGAGAGGCGTCATTTGTCAAAGTGACATTGGAAATTGCTGTTCCTGCTTGTTGTGGGGCTTGACAATATCGACTAGTGGGTAATCCCGCTGAGCTGCCCTCGCCTTCTCCATTTGCTGAGTGGCTGCGAATTCTAATGGAGCAGAGACACTTCTGACTGCTGTGAATTCACGCCTCTGTCTGTCTGTCTGTCTGTCTGTCTGTCTGTCTGTCTGTCTGTCTGTCTGTCTGTCTGTCTGTCTGTCTGTCTGTCTGTCTGTCTGTCTGTCTGTCTGTCTGTCTGTCTGTCTGTCTGTCTGTCTGTCTGTCTGTCTGTCTATCTGTCTGTCTGTCTGTCTGTCTGTCTGTCTGTCTGTCTGTCTGTCTGTCTGTCTGTCTGTCTGTCTGTCTGTCTGTCTGTCTGTCTGTCTGTCTGTCTGTCTGCCTGTCTGTCTGTCTGTCTATCTGTCTGTCTGTCTGTCTGTCTGTCTGTCTGTCTGTCTGTCTGTCTGTCTGTCTGCCTGTCTGTCTGTCTGTCTGTCTGTCTGTCTGTCTGTCTGTCTTTCTGTCTGTCTGTCTGTCACATCCATTTGACACATTTTCAATGGTTTTATTTAATAGCCTCAACTCTTCTCGTAATAAAACATTAACTTTATTTTTGTTATTAAAGATAACATGCCAAGGAAAAAACTCGTCTAAAGTCCCACAAAAAAGATTCCAAAGGTTAAGTTTAATAACGAAAAAAAACACACAGATCCCATGGGGCGGGGCATTTTTGCTGATCTGTTTGTTTAAGACCTTCTCCTCCGCGTACCGCAGCCAGCAACAGCAGAGCGGAACAAGGACCGAAGCTCTTCAACTGCTGTTGGCTTTCAAAGCTTTCTTTTTTACATCGTTAAAAAACAATTGTCTTCTCTAGGGACCATTTTAAACAAAGCGTTGTCCAGAAGCCTAAAAAAGGTAAGCTTGGACGCATATTTAGATTTTGGACCACCACACTATTGTTATTGCAATTTTCAAGGCTTTGCCGCCCCAGATGGCCCAGATTATCTCTCAGTTTTGGGGTGTTCTTTTCAGTTTCACCTGTTTAATTAAGTTTTAAAATGATTTTTAACTACTCGGCATAATTATTTTGTGTATTCGCTAGTGAAGGATAAGAGAAGAAGGTGGGGATAGAGAGACAGATAAAGTAGGACAAGGAGGAAGAGTGAGAGAGAAAGGGAGACGAAAAGGAGAGTGAGAGGGATAATGAGGTACAGAGTTAAAGGAAGGCAGGGAAAGTTAGTGAGAGAGGGAGACAGAGAGGGTGAGTAAGAGAGGGAGACAGAGAGGGAGAGTGAGAGAGGGAGGCAGAGAGGGTGAGTGAGAGAGGGAGACAGAGAGGGAGAGTGAGAGGGGGAGACAGAGAGGCTGAGTGAGAGAGGGAGACAGAGAGGGAGAGTGAGAGAGGGAGACAGAGAGGGAGAGTGAGAGAGGGAGACAGAGAGGCTGAGTGAGAGAGGGAGACAGAGAGGGAGAGTGAGAGAGGGAGACAGAGAGGGAGAGTGAGAGAGGGAGACAGAGAGGGAGAGTGAGAGAGGGAGACAGAGAGGGTGAGTGAGAGAGGGAGACAGAGAGGGTGAGTGAGAGAGGGAGACAGAGAGGGTGAGTGAGAGAGGGAGACAGAGAAGGTGAGTGGGAGAGGGAGGCAGAGAAGGTGAGTGGGAAAGTAGACAGAGAAGGTGAGTGGGAGAGGGAGACAGAGAGGGTTAGTGAGATATCTGTCAGCTAAAAAGCATAAATAATTCATATTCAAATTTCTAATTAAACTGGAATCTTTAATTAATAGGGTTGCTCGGAGTGTTTGCTTCCATGACAAGAAATAACCTTTGTGGACCGACTCAGCGTGATTTCGCATTGCACAACATGTAAAGAATGTCAACTTTTGTTGTTTAATACGCCCAGTCAGTCAGTCTTGATCAAATTGGCGTTTCTGAATGCCGGGGGGGGGGGGGGTGGGGGTTGTGGCTCCAGCACCTGCCCCCAACCTGCCTGCCATCCAAGTTGCAGACTCTGTGGTTGCTAAGGCTTTGTTGTCAGCCGTACGGAGAAATATCGAAATTGCTTTAGCTTGGTGTATTTCTACTTTTTTCTATTAGAACCACAAAGGTGAATTTCATTCGACGATTATGTTGCTATGTTGACAGATTGTCAATCTGGATATATCACTAAGAAATTTCGGATTCACGTCTCTACCAGTATGAAGACCATAAAGTTCAAGGCAGTGCCCCACAGACTGATGGATTTTTTAAAAAAAGTTTTTTGAAAAATCCGAAAACAAATTTTCAATTAGTAGAAAACTGGTTCTTGCACAATTGAATTCCAGTTTTTGCTGGTTTTCTTACCTATTTTTCAGTGATACAGAATTCACACTTTAAAACAGTCAGTCTCGGGGTGTGTTGGAGATTGGGTTTTTTCTGTTCAAAACTCGAGCGACAAAAAGGCTCATGTCAGCTGTCAGTTTGAAGATTTGGTCGAATTCCCGGTGGGGGAATTCGCAATCTTTCAGGTATCTATTTTCCCTCATTCTCCTGAACACTCGAGAGCCAAGATCCTTGATAACAATTGACCCAGGAGTCCTGCTACAACGATGTCTTCTGGGACGATATATTTTGAATCGCGGGGATTTTTTCCGGCAAAATTTGAAGGGGCTCAGGGAAGAAGCTTCACGATGATTTGGGATGAACGGGATCGGGACAGGCGCAATTGAGGGCTGCTGGGAAAAAAAAGTTTTTTTGAGGCTCCGCGATGCTTATGAGGGAAGAGAAAAGTGACGAAAAGGTGAACGAAGGTGACAGTTCGAGATTGAAGATTTAGATTGTGAGACGGCATGTGATGGCGAGGGTGGGGAAAGGGGAGCGGAGGCTGGGCAAGAGAAATATATAGCCTTGGCTCTGAGGGTTAGGGTTGGGTGGGGTGCACTTTGGGAACATTTAGTGTGAATAGCGGAGTGAGAGGAAATCAGGGTTGAGAGGGAGACAGGGGTGAGAGGGAGACAGGGTTGAGAGGGAGACAGGGTTGAGAGGGAGACAGGGGTGAGAGGGAGACAGGGGTGAGAGAGAGACAGGGGTGAGAGGGAGACAGGGGTGAGAGAGAGACATGGGTGAAAGGGAGACAGGGGTGAGAGGGAGACAGGGGTGAGAGGGTGACAGGGGTGAGAGGGAGACAGGGGTGAGAGGGAGACAGGGGTGAGAGGGAGACAGAGGTGAGAGGGAGACAGGGGTGAGAGGGAGACAGGGGTGAGAGGGAGACAGGGGTGAGAGGGAGACAGGGGTGAGAGGGAGACAGGGGTGAGAGGGAGACAGGGGTGAGAGGGAGACAGGGGTGAGAGGGAGACAGGGGTGAGAGGGAGACAGGGGTGAGAGGGAGACAGGGGTGAGAGGGAGACAGGGGTGAGAGGGTGACTGGGGTGAGAGGGAGACAGGGGTGAGAGGGAGACAGGGGTGAGAGGGAGACAGAGGTGAAAGGGAGACAGGGGTGAGAGGGAGACAGGGGTGAGAGGGAGACAGGGGTGAGAGGGAGACAGGGGTGAGAGGGAGACAGGGGTGAGAGGGAGACAGGGGTGAGAGAGCAACAGAGTTGAGAAGGAGACATGGGTGAGAGAGAGAAAGACAGGTTTGAGAGGGAGACAGGGTTGAGAGAGAGACCGAGGTGAGAGGGAGACAGGCGATGAAGGGGTGAGAGATGCAGATGGCCTGAGAGGGAGACATGGGTGAAAGGGAGACAGGGGTGAGAGGGAGACAGGGGTGAGAGGGTGACAGGGGTGAGAGGGAGACAGGGGTGAGAGGGAGACAGGGGTGAGAGGGAGACAGAGGTGAAAGGGAGACAGGGGTGAGAGGGAGACAGGGGTGAGAGGGAGACAGGGGTGAGAGGGTGACAGGGGTGAGAGGGAGACAGGGGTGAGAGGGAGACAGGGGTGAGAGGGAGACAGGGGTGAGAGGGTGACAGGGGTGAGAGGGGGACAGGGTGAGAGGGAGACAGAGAGGTTAGAGGGAGACAGCGTGAGAGAGAGGCAGGGTTGGGAGCGAGACAGACAGGGTGCAAGAAGAACATAACTGAGAGGCAGGCAGGTGAGAGACATGTAAGAGCATGAGAAGGGAGATCAGGAAGGGGTGGAGCAAGTGACACTGTATACAGTAGTGTACTTTTAAAATCAGTCGCTTGATTCGCGAACCCCCGCCAGGTTAATGAGCATCCGAGATTGGCAGGTCACGCGCCGTACCACATCTCCCTCTCTTATCTCTCACCCGCATAAATTAATAAAAAAATCTTCTAAGAGCAAGAAATTCATCAGCAATTTTCGACTCCATGCGGCTACTTCTCAGCCGAGGAAAATATGGATAATTAATATGCAATAATTTTTGGCTGAACTGAAATGAGATTCGTGGGAACGCTGGGTTGAGGGCTGCATAGACCGTTCTGCTTACCTCTACTAGCGAAGCGCTTAAACTGCAGAATTTCTAGGCAAGGTGAAGGTCGCCAATACAACAGTTCTGTCTGTCAAAGTGGCTAATAATGTCTGTTTAATTTGGGAAAGCTGAGTAGCTGGGTGAAGTAGTTCTTATTTGCTCAGTAGCTGAGTAAATCGCGTACAAGTCCGGCAAGCCTAGCTCAGACTGCTGCCTCTTAGGCAAACAGAAGTTTTGCTTTTAGTTTTGAAAGTTGAAGTTTCCAAGGGGTTTTAATAGCTGGATTGCTTTTAGAAGAAGACAGATGTGTGAGATGGGTACTTAATTGATTGACCTAAGCGAATATGATATGTTATTCAACTATAGAATAAACTAGCACAGAGAGATAGATAGAGACAACTCATTCATCGTGTAGAATATTAGCAATAAACTATAAACTATATGTAACTTTTGACTTTTTACAGTCACTATTATTATTTTTTCAAGGAAATGATGCCTAACAACTGCCCTGAAAGCCAGTTATCTAACCTAAGATCCCCTATGAGCTCGAAAGCTCAAAGCATCTCAGCAACGCCCCATGAGAAAAAGACTTTAAGCAGCTCCATATGAGCCGTGACATCTCAGCAATTCTTCCCATGAGCATAGACATCTCAGCGATTCCTCCCATGAGCATAGACATCTCAGCGATTCCTCCCATGAGCATAGACATCTCAGCGATTCCTCCCATGAGCATAGACATCTCAGCGATTCCTCCCATGAGCATAGACATCTCAGCGATTCCTCCCATGAGCATAGACATCTCAGAAATTCTTCCATTGAGCATAGACATCTCAGCAATTCTTCCCATGAGCATAGACATCTCAGCGATTCCTCCCATGAGCATAGACATCTCAGAAATTCTTCCCATGAGCATAGACATCTCAGCGATTCCTCCCATGAGCATAGACATCTCAGCGATTCCTCCCATGAGCATAGACATCTCAGCAATTCTTCCCATGAGCATAGACATCTCAGCGATTCCTCCCATGAGCATAGACATCTCAGCGATTCCTCCCATGAGCATAGACATCTCAGCGATTCCTCCCATGAGCATAGACATCTCAGCGATTCCTCCCATGAGCATAGACATCTCAGCGATTCCTCCCATGAGCATAGACATCTCAGAAATTCTTCCATTGAGCATAGACATCTCAGCAGTTCTTCCCATGAGCTGTGACATTTCAGCAATTCTCCCAATGAGCATAGACATCTCAGCAATCTTCCATTGAGCATAGACATCTCAGCAGTTCTTCCCATGAGCCGTGACATCTCAGCAATTCTCCCAATGAGCATAGACATCTCAGCGATTCCCCATTTGAGCCTTGACATTACAGCAATGAAAGTACTGCTTTGTATAAGTTATAAAATACCTGCCTAATATTTATCCCAATACACGATATAGCACTAGTTAATTTCTGTGCTTTTTCAGCTCCCAGAAAACAGCGGCTGAGCCCTTAAGACCTTCTTACCTCAGCCTGACTACCTGCCCGACTCGCTCATTTCCTGAGTAGATTGACAGCTTGGTACACCGTTCGCGGATTTGTTGACTCAAGTGCAAAAAAATCTCCCCCCTCCAGGCGAACCAGGGGCCCGGATTAACGCCTGACTAATCCGAAATCCCCAGTGCCGCTGTTAATCTGAGCAGCATGGTAAAAGCTTTCAATTCCAGTCAATTTTCAGACCAAAAAGTGGCAAAGACACGCAGTGGGCTTGTTTGCACACCAGGAGAAGTTTATCTGGGAGTCTTATGACTCAGCTTGAACCGCACAGGAAGATTGTGTTCAATTTGAGCATAGGAGACGTCGAAATTCCCTGTTAAAAATATAGAGCCCAAGTCATTGTGCAGCTGTCCTCGATGTCTTAACCGTCCGCAAATGCATCATTTATTGTTTCAGATCTCTAGCAGTGTCTGGCTGAGAGATTTGAAATCGGTGCACTTTTAACTGAGCGTGTACACTTCAGCTAACTCTAGGGCTCAGTGACCACACAAATGTACTTATTCTTTTCAAGGCACCTACAAATTGTAGATTGTACGCTCGTAGCTGCGCGAACCTCACGCCTCTCTGTCGTGGATTCTTATCTTGTACAGTTGGTTCAGTAAATAGGGGCATTGTGGAGTTCGTACATTCAGCTAAACCACTCCTCTGTGCGTCGTTGTTGATTAAATCAAAAGCGCAGAAATTGGAATGCAATTGTACAACTTGCTCTGCTATTGGTTTCGCCAAGCTGTTTGTCTCTGAAAAACCGACCGAAAATGTCCCCAGCATCGGCAGCAGGCGACCCGAGTTCCGGGGCGACCGCAGCTTCGGCACTCGCCTTGTTCCTCGTCGGCCGCATGCTGCTGCAGATGTTCGTCGCCTCACGCCGCAGCCGCAACCGTCGCCGTGCTGGCACCGTGTCCGCCGTGCTGTTGTACCCGGTGAAGTCCTGTCTGCCGGTCCATGTGCCCAGCGCTCGCGTTACCGAGTCCGGCCTGGTCAGTCCCGACGGCGTTCTCGATAGGAGCTTTGCCGTTGTGAGCGTCACTAACAGGAAGCTCCTGGCGTTGAAGGCCTGTCCGAGGCTGTCGCTGATTCAGCCGGTGCTGGATCGGTCGAGTCCCACTGGAATTCGCCTGAGCCTGTCCGAGTCTGCAGACGCTGAGAAGTTGAACGTTTCCAACTCTGTGACAGTGCGCATCGGAGCCAAAGACTCGCGCACCTCTGGCGTGGAGAAATTCGACATGTTCGGCGAAATGGCCTACGGGAAGGTGTGCGACAAGGACACGAACTCCTGGCTGCGGGCAGTCTGTGGTAGAAACGACGCCATACTGGTGTACTGCCACCAGGAGCTTCGAACGACACTGACCGAACTGCGCGAATGCCAACGGCTTGGCATCGCGTCGAAGACGTTCGACGGCTGCGACATGCCGTCAAGCGGGGACAGCCGGATTGCCTACGCCAACACCGCACCGCTGCTGTTGGCAACAGAGCCGGCGCTGACTGCCCTGAATCAGCGTCTCGCCGACAAAGGTTGTCCACCTGTTGGTCACTGCAACTTCCGAGCCAACCTGGTCATCGACGGACCCATCCAGGACCGCGAGGAGGAAGCCTGGTCCTTCGTCTTCTTCCCGTCGAGCGGCTGCACTCTGGCCGTGCTGACCCCGTGCACCCGGTGCGGTATCACCACCGTGGACTACGCCAGTCCGGGCGACGAGCGTCGACAGCTGCGCACCGACGGCGAGCCGCTGAAGACACTAGCCGAGTATCGCAAGGACGGCGCGTTCAAGAAGTTCAGCCCGGTGTTTGGCGTCAACGGTTTCGTTGAGCTGCCAGGAGATGTGGCTGTTGGCGACGAGGTGTTGGTAATTTAGACTGTCGGTGCGAAAATTGCAAGCATACGTGTACTGTTGGGGTTGCGTGTACGTCGAAGGACATTGAATTTTTTATGCTGTCAATGATGAAGGTTTGCACGAGTGAAATTGCAAATCATAATCGATTTTTTTGCTTTATTCTGGTTTTGCAAAGTGGTTCTGCTTAGACTTATTTTATTTTAGCTTTTCAAAAGAAAAATTCGTTCACGAAGTTCGGCTTAAAGTGTACAATAAGCTTGATGCAATTTTTTTTGGCTGGTAGCATGCAACAATTAAACGGAGATTTCCCAAGGGAATTTCTTAGCCTATGGGCCACACAAAGCGCAACCTTTCTAAACTGATTTCCCTGGTGGCTGGTGCAATTTCTGAAGAATATTCTATTGACTGACTGAGAATGAAGACAGAGGTTCAATTGACAAATTATTTCCAAAGTCAAGATGCTGTTCAGTTTTTCAAGTCACCCAGGAATTCAGTCGGGGTATAATTAACTGACGAGGCTCGACAGTTATGCGAGCGATATCTGCTAAACCCTCCCACTGGCCTCGCTGCATTCTCTGTGGTGTGTTTATGTATACACAAGAACCACTGCTTGAAACGAGCGGCGCTTACCACGGAGCCGCCCCCAGCCAGTGGAAAGTGTATAATGTCAACTTGTATATTGTCATTGCAAAGGCAATACATGCATGTGTATGTGCCTGCGTTTCTTCGCAGACTGCCTCTCCCCCACCTCAACCCTGTCCTGTCTTCACGATCCGCTGGTGATGTCTCTCTTTCGCTCTCTTTTTTTATCTCTGCATTTTCGTCTTAGACTTGGCGTACGTATAAGCCGAGTTGCCCTTCCGCAATGTCGGAATCCATTCCCCCAGCTCCAGCGCTCTGTTAGTGTTGGCCCTATTGCTGGTTTATAAACGGATGCTGCCAAATGGAGCAGCTGACTTCTAAACTTCAAAGGTCTTCGCTCGTTGCAGCAGCAGCAGCAGCCGTTTCGCACTACTTCTATGCATGTACCCCTTGTGCCCCGGGTTGGCCTTAAAGAAATACCAAAAAAATAGGAATGAACAGGCAAGCAATTAATCAGAAGTTTGCTATTTCTACCCACACATACACCCCAAGCAAAAGTGTAAATCCCCCTCTGTGTCCATTGTCCACGTCAACGCATGCGAGACTTCAAACGAACTGCATGTTTTCTGAATTTCTGACTCTTTCATTCATATCCACGAGTTGGTTGCGTCTTGAATTAAGCTTGGATAGGGAGCATTTTTTCTATCCGATTGCCAGAGCTAAAAATTGAGGTCGTTTGATATTCACTTTAAAAAAAAAACACTGACCCTATGATGGCTTCAAAGGCGCTTGCTTCGTTCTTTCCATATTGCGTGTGTTCATGCTCAATGCCCCAGCTTTGTGTGCAGCTCAGCGGGCAATTTGTCCGGCTTTGAACGGAACCCCCCCCCCGCCAAGCGATAGCCCTCAGGGCAATTTCGGGGCAATCCTTGCCCTTCCCCTCCCTCCCCCTTGCTTGGGACAAAATGAAGTCAAAGAAAGTCGTTGGTGGATGGCCTTAGGATGGACGGGGCCTTTCTCGGGGCAATAGAAGGGCCGGGGGCCGATGCAGGAGAACCCGACGTGAGGAACAAGTAGAATTGGAAACTTCGGAGCTTTCGGGCGCGCTCATTCATGGCTTGTATAGTGTTTGCCGGCGGCTGCTTGCCAGATGCTAATTTTATCTGCACCCGCAGCCTCTGCGTCTGTCACTGGAAAGTTTCCAATCGATTAAGTCCCGTTCCATGTCGTGTCTCTGTGTGTCGGTTTTTTATTCTGCCAACTTGTTTGTAACTTTTTTCTGGAGTTATCATCTTGGCTTGAGAATATTTACTTCGACTAACAAGACACACAGATAAAGGCATAGTTTTATAACTAATAAATCATTTAATCGAAAGTGTCTAGGTTTTAGGACAACAGGCGCCCATTAAATAATTCACGCAACTCAAGAGATCGGCGTAACCAAGAAAGGGGCCGCGGCGCCCCTTGGTGCTGGCGCCCCCTGGTGCTGGTTAGCACGTCGCCAAATATTCAATCAGCGCCCAAGCGCTAACGGGATTCAAAGATTAAAAAGCGCCCGGGTGTTTAAGCACATCAATGATATCGAACCAAACTGCAATCCAAGATGAAGAACTCGAAATGCACTTTTGACCGGTGCAGCTGAGTCAGTGCAAAGATTTGCATTAAAGGAATTTCCAGAAATGCGTCACGAGCGTCTGGAAATTTATTCTCTAACTTTTCTCGAAGCTTTTTATTGCTTTCGATCCGACCTGTGGAATAGTCCGTTCCGATTCTTCATCACTCGGTTTTCATCTTCAGCCTCTCCCATATCGAATTCTCACTTGATTAAAAGTGGGCGAGAGGGAGTCGTGGCCGAGGGCGGCAGTTCAGGGCGATTAATTTTCTTCTAGAAAGAGCATTGAAAAAAGAGAACAAAAAAAATCACAAAAGATCTCATGCAATTTTGGGAGAGAAACTTCTCAAGTAGCAATCAGTCAGGGAAGTCCGGAGGAGTCCCAGCAAATTTCGATGGAAACCGGTTTTTCAGGAGCGATATTGACAGCTCGATGTACTTTAATCAAATGTCACAAAGAACCTTTTAATTGGATTTTCCCATGGTAAAATGAAGAACAAAGAACATTGTTACATGGAATCCAGGTAGCTTTTCGCCTAAATTTCACATGCATAATAGATTTAAGCACCCAGTTTTATAAGTCCTAAACTTCATAGTACTTAAACATTATAGGTCCTAAACTTCATAAGACCTAGACTAAATGAGACATAAACTTCATAAGATCTAAAACTTCATGAGACCTAAACTTCATAAGACCTAAACTACATGAGACCTAAACTACATGAGACCTAAACTTCATAAACCCAAAACTACATGAGACCTAAACTTCATAAGCCCTAAACTACATGAGACCAAAACTACATGAGACCAAAACTTCATAAGACCTGAACTATGAGACCTAAACTTCATAAGCCCTAAACTACATGAGACCTAAACTACATGAGAACTAAACTTCATAAGACCTAAACTATGAGACCTAAACTTCATAAGCCCTAAACTACATGAGACCTAAACTTCATAAGACCTAAACTACATGAGACCAAAACTACATGAGACCAAAACTTCATAAGCCCTAAACTACATGAGACCTAAACTTCATAAACCCAAAACTACATGAGACCTAAACTTCATAAGCCCTAAACTACATGAGACCAAAACTACATGAGACCAAAACTTCATAAGCCCTAACCTACATGAGACCTAAACTTCATAAGACCTAAACTACATGAGACCTAAACTTCATAAAATCTAAACCACATGAGACCTAAACTTCATAAGACCTGAACTGAATGAGACCTAATTTACATGAGACCTAAACTACATGTGACCTAACCTACATGGGACCTAAACTTCATAAGACCTAAACTACATGAGACCTAAACTTCATAAAATCTAAACTACATGAGACCTAAACTTCATAAGCCCTAAACTACATGAGACCAAAACTACATGAGACCAAAACTTCATAAGCCCTAACCTACATGAGACCTAAACTTCATAAGCCCTAAACTACATGAGACCAAAACTACATGAGACCAAACCTTCATAAGCCCCAACCTACATGAGACCTAAACTTCATAAGACCTGAACTGAATGAGACCTAATTTACATGAGACCTAAACTACATGTGACCTAACCTACATGGGACCTAAACTTCATAAGACCTAAACTACATGAGACCTAAACTTCATAAAATCTAAACCACATGAGACCTAAACTTCATAAGACCTGAACTGAATGAGACCTAATTTACATGAGACCTAAACTACATGAGACCTAAACTTCATATGACCTAAATTTCATAAGACTTAAACTTTATAGAACCTAAACTACATGAGACATAAACTTTAAAAGAGACACGAGACCAAAGCTTCAAAAGATCTGAACTACACGAGGCCTAAACTTCATAAGACCTAAACTAAATGAGACCTAGACGTCATGAGACCCGAGACCTAAAATTTATAAGACCTAAACTATATGAGACCTAAACTACATGAGACCTAATCTTCATAAGAACTAAACTGCATAAAAACTAAACTTCACATCGCCTAAAAATGCCGTTGAAGGAAATTAAGATTTTCATTGAAGATGCCTAAGATAATTTTGGTCTTATGAAACCGAACCTATCCAAAAATCCACATACATGTAGGACTTTAAACATTTGCTGTTTAGAAGTGGCTATATTTTCGAGTCTTTTTTAGTCGTCCTTGGTAAATAGCTACCTGCCGGACTTGAAAATATGGTATAAGCTATCGGTAGATACTCGTGCAGGCTTCGATTTTGTTGAGCAGTTCCAGTCCAGTGATTCGAAACCTCAAGCCCCCACCCGCGGTTGAAGAGACATCGATCTAAAATGGCTACGGCTAATATCCCTAGATCAGCCAAGTGGAAGGAAGCACTTGTGTCCGTTCCTTTTATGGCTAACTACCTGTGTAGCATGTGTTATACGACGTATAATCATCTCGTATAACTAAAACTTTTAACTAAATCGTATAAGATGTTGAGTAATAAATACACCGGTTGAAACTATTGGGCCCCTCTCCAGGGCTTCCAGGGAATCCAGGGCTTCCAGGGAATCCAGGGCTTCCAGGGAATCCAGGGCTTCCAGGGAATCCAGGGCTTCCAGGGAATCCAGGGCTTCCAGGGAATCCAGGGCTTCCAGGGAATCCAGGGCTTCCAGGGAATCCAGGGCTTCCAGGGAATCCAGGGCTTCCAGGGAATCCAGGGCTTCCAGGGAATCCAGGGCTTCCAGGGAATCCAGGGCTTCCAGGGAATCCAGGGCTTCCAGGGAATCCAGGGCTTCCAGGGAATCCAGGGCTTCCAGGGAATCCAGGGCTTCCAGGGAATCCAGGGCTTCCAGGGAATCCAGGGCTTCCAGGGAATCCAGGGCTTCCAGGGAATCCAGGGCTTCCAGGGAATCCAGGGCTTCCAGGGAATCCAGGGCTTCCAGGGAATCCAGGGCTTCCAGGGAATCCAGGGCTTCCAGGGAATCCAGGGCTTCCAGGGAATCCAGGGCTTCCAGGGAATCCAGGGCTTCCAGGGAATCCAGGGCTTCCAGGGAATCCAGGGCTTCCAGGGAATCCAGGGCTTCCAGGGAATCCAGGCTTCCAAGGATTTTCTATAATTTAATGAATTCCTAAAATTTTCCTGGTTTTCCAGGACTCCTTTCAATCCATTGTCGGATGCTTACGTTAGCTTGAAATTCTTCTTTTATATCAAATTTGAAGGGAAAAGTTCTATGAAGTTGTCCAGCGACTAGATTGGTTCTGTCACTTTCCTAGAGTGGTCGAGTTGAAATTGGGAGTTTAGCCTAATCAGGAAATATCGACAAGTTTATTGATTGAATGAACTCGAAGTAACTTCTGCAAATGGATTCAGGACCTGTTAGGGTCACTTAGGGTCAGTCAGGAGTTTCCAGAATGGAAAAAAAATTTTATACAGGAAGTTTTGGATTTATTTTTTCGGTTTTGGATTTTCGATTTCGATCTCGAACATTTCAATGGGTTCGAGATGGCGAGGGAGATAGGGTAGGGACGGGAGTGAGAGGGAAATAGGGTAGGGAGTGAGAGGGAGACAGGGTAGGGCGGCTGAGAGGGAGATAGGGTAGGGTGAGAGGGAGATAGGGTAGGGGTGAGAGGGAGATAGGGTAGGGCTGAGAGGGAGATAGGGTAGGGAGTGAGAGGGAGATAGGGTAGGGCTGAGAGGGAGATAGGGTAGGGAGTGAGAGGGAGATACACGCAGGATCAGTAAGGTTGAAATTGAGACCGAGGAGGGTTAAGTAAGAGAAGATGGCGGTGATCTGAATGCGAAGTGTTTCAGAACTCATTATAAAGGTGGCGCGGGCCGTGAAGTTAATTAGCCATGGCCTCCAATTCATCAAATTGCCGGCATCGCCCCGCGGGACACCTGCGGGCGACAAGTCAGTCGCGATCCGGCAATTGGCATGAGGGAAATTATTCCCTTCCTGTCTGACTTGGCATCTCGCAATTAGAAGGTTGATTAATTGATCTGAAGATTCGCTGATTTTTGTTCATCTCTCGTGGTTGTGGCTTTTGACTGGATGCAGTTTTGTACAAGGAGATCTTCCGGAACAATGGGGTGTTGCATGGGTGATTTTCACAAAAACCGAGCTGAAGTGTCAAAGACTATCTAAACACGTAAAAAAATTTGGGATACATGATTAGATCTCCAATCTGTAGTTAAATCATCTAAAAAGCTGTTTATGCAGCGCTTAAGACACTGCGCACTTATGATATACTGCGCGTTTATGTGGGAAATCTGTTCCCACATACCGGTAGACGATAGAAAATGTGAATAAACACAAATTAGACACATCATATTACTTCCAATGAGTCACTGCGTGCAAACTGTACAAATAGAATTTTGCGAGCCTTCGAAAATAATTTGGCAATCCAGATTTTAGCCTTGTAAAATCTCATTGGTTATCTATAAGAAATCGAGCATGACAAAAATATTGATCGTCTGTGTGAAGCCTTAGGTTTTTGTCTTTCTTTCACCGTTTCATTTTCGCTTCGGCAGTCAAAGTGGAGCTTTGTCAATAGTGACTGAGCATTGTGCACAGTTTATCATTATTTATCTCCATTTGCTAGCTAGAGCTGTGACGTCACTATTATGGATGAGAGTTTAGAGAGAGAGATCAGAGTAATGGAGTGATTGGGAAGATGATTTAGAGAACAGAAAAGTAGAGGGGAAGAGAATGAGAGAGAGGGAGAGAGGGAGGGAGGAGGAGAGGGGAAGTGAGGGGAGAGGAGGAGAGAGAGGGAGAGAGAAGGAGAGAGGGGGGAGAGTGAGAGGGAGAGAAAGAGAGGGGCATGGAGGGAAAGAGGGGGGAGAATGGAGAAGAAAGTGAAATTTGACTACGCGAATACCCCCATTGTAAAACAATTTAAAAAGCTTCAAACACACTCAGTAATTTTGATTACGAAACCAAATGCATGGTGAATTGAATTAAATTGAAATTGAATGGCGAATGTTGAACAAAGACACAAAAAGCAGTAATTAATTATCATACCGAGGTTTCATTTCATCAACAAGAATAGATCCTGCTCGTATTTATAGGTCAGCTAAACATGAGTCATTTTCAGTTTTGCGAGATCCATAGACATAAATAAACTCAACTTTGGACAGAACCCATTGTTGTGGCGACGGTATGTGGGCATTCACTCACCCACTCCAATCACTATATACATTTAACTATAAAATAGTGTTCTGTGTTGATGTGCAGCGGTTCATTCAACCGCCAAAAAACTCGTTCTACAAATTATACAGATTTCATGCAGTCTCTATAAAGAAGAATCATCTTACTTTCAGACTACAAACTTCATTCGCGAAACGTCAAAACTGGTCTGCGCAAAAGAAGTTATAAAAAGAAAAGTATAAAGCTTTGATTGCAAGTTCAGGTGATAAAAAATTAGAATAAGAAGACTTGAAATTGTGCCGCCCTTCCTTCTGCGTATTGCTGGTCTGTTTTCTAGAACGTAACACAACTGCATTGTGCGCTGGACTGCACATCCTGTCTGCGTATTTCCTGTCTCAACTTGTCTGGAACTGAAAAATATTATTAATAATTGTTGTTTTGGTTTATGACTCATTTTGCGATTGAAGTCGTTTTTTGTCGCAGTTCACTAAACCGCTGGGTGTTTTGCAATCAGTTTGAGCTGTCGGACAAGGTTGGGATGCGGGTTCTCAATCGAGTTAGATGGGATGGATATTCTGTGTGGGCTTAGGTTTATTATTCTGTGGAAATGTTTTTTTCTTCAATTGAATTGAATTGGCTCAGCTCTTTAACTGTTTTGTTGAGCTATCGGTCTATAAAACTGCAGGGCGATAGCGGAAATCCTAGCAATTCAAAGTTAATTATGACTATTGCCAGAAATGTTGAGCTGCGATTTCATTTGATGGGTGAGTCCAGGGAATCATGATGAAAACAAGAATAAAATCCTGGGGTTCCTGGGAGAGTACAGGTGTGCTATGGGGTTCCTGGGAGGGTACAGGTTGTGCTATGGGATTCCTGGGAGGGTACAGGTTGTGCTATGGGGTTCCTGGGAGGGTACAGGTGTGCTATTACGGTTCCTGGGAGGGTACAGGTGTGCTATGGGGTTCCTGGAAGGGTACAGGTGTGCTTTGGGGTTCCTGGGAGGGTACAGGTGTGCTTTGGGGTTCCTGGGAGGGTACAGGTGTGCTTTGGGGTTCCTGGGAGGGTACAGGTGTGCTGTAGCAGCTCCTAAGAGGGTACCAGGGTGCTAAAGGTGCACTATAGGCAGAGCTAGATGTCCCATACATTTTTTCGTATGCAAGGTTGTGCTTACGTCTTAAAAAATGCTTATATGAAAAAAACAGTTTTTGTTTTCCCCCTCGCCCAAGCTGAATGTTAGAATACCGAATCTGCAGAATATATAGGAGAGATTGTCACCCGTTTTTCTCGCCTTTCAAACCCAGCAATTCGCTCAATTGATCGAGTCACTCTACAAGCATGAAAATGGGAAACTGTTTGACTTCCTGTTGGAAGAGCTGGGAGCAATGAGTGGCAGGAGCGATGACTGGAATCCCTTTTTTGCGCATCTCTACCACAGTGCAAGAATCTTTTAATGCAGCTCTTGCATGCCCCAAGCGAGATGTTTTATTTTGTCCGTGTTGTCATCATCATCATTGTTTTTCTGCTCAATTGTTCTCACCAAATAACAGCGGAGAGGAAGTTAATAACAAAGCCATTTCCTAGAATTTCTGTTGCTATGAATGGTGAGGTTTTTTGCGCTTTAGATTCTACATTGCCTGTTGTAGCTAATGCTCTGTTACACAGGGATTCTACATTTGCCTGTTGTAGCTAATGGTCTGTTACACAGGGATTCTACATTGCCTGTTGTAGCTAATGATCTGTTACACAGGGATTCTACATTTGCCTGTTGTAGCTAATGGTCTGTTACACAGGGGATTCTACATTTGCCTGTTGTAGCTAATGGTCTGTTACACAGGGGATTCTACATTTGCCTGTTGTAGCTAATGGTCTGTTACACAGGGGATTCTACATTGCCTGTTGTAGCTAATACTCTGTTACACAGGGGATTCTACATTGCCTGTTGTAGCTAATGGTCTGTTACACAGGGGATTCTACATTGCCTGTTGTAGCTAATGGTCTGTTACACAGGGGATTCTACATTGCCTGTTGTAGCTAATGGTCTGTTACACAGGGGATTCTACATTGCCTGTTGTAGCTAATGGTCTGTTACATTCTACATTGCGGTTGTAGCTGTCAGCTGATGATCTGATACTCAGAGGATCCTTCATTGCTAATTCAATCCTCGTAGTTACTATACGGGTTCCAAGTGGATTCTTCAAAAGCATAATTTGGCATCAAATTGGTTTATAGATCAGCGGATTTCCCAATTATCAGCATGATGAAGTCGTCCCCCTTTCATCATCGATTGATGACTCAATTCAAGTGTCAGTTTAAATTTGCATCCACAATATAAGCTTCCAGGAGGTCTGCAGCACAATGCAGCGCATTCATGCAGTCTCCTTTCTCTGCAGATATCTTCGTAGAATCGAGCAAAAGCGGAATTCCAATCTGAAATCACGTATTTGTGCGCGCATTGCAGATTATGTGCCATGCAACCCAATTGGGAACACGGAGCCGTCAAACTCAATTTACAGAACCGCTGATTTCGGAGTGTGCACAGGCCTTTGGGCTAGAGAGAATTTTCATATCGATTATCTATTGTATACAAAAGCGGTTTTCAAAGGAAACAGAGGATCATGTTTTGACAGGGACCAAGATTTGGAAGAAATGGCGATTAGCTGTAAAATCGATTGTCATAAACTGCTTTGTATGAATTTTCGTGTATTAGGATCGGGGCACCCAAACATCTCGTACACGTGCTTCAGTATTGAAATGATAATCTACACTACATGTACGAGCGTACATCACACAGTATAGTAGCTGTATGAATACGCTCAAAACTGCACGTTACAGAAGTCTTGCGTTTTATCATTGGTGACATAAAGCATAATAACTATCAGATATATATATTAATATAATAACTATCCAACATGTTTTGTCTATTTTGATTTATTTACACGTAAAAAACGAAATTGATTACTGTTAGTAGCACGCTTAATAAGTCCTTCCTTTAAAATATTTAGACGCCCTAAAACTAACGTGTATGCTTATTTCGATGCAAAAGCACTGTCCAGTGTTTATTTTTTGAATTTTTTGAACAAAAATTAAATTTCTGATGATTCAGGATTGCTGACTATTCTTAAAGTTTTAATGTTATTCTTTGTTTTACGTGGCATTCTAGCAAGTAAATATTAAATTAAACAAACGTACATTTACACTTTCTTCGAATCAAATTCTCAATCTAAGAATGTGTGGTAGGCCGGTCTACCACTGGGGAGAACGACGGCAGGCCTCTAGCGCGAACACCGGCGGGACATTCCACCCAGTTCCACGGACGGATTGACGTCATTTTTTTCAACTTTTGTTCCCTGGTTTGTTCCCCCGGTTGCTCCCGCCCTTGCTCCCTCGTCTGTTCCCTTTTCTGTTCCCTCCCTTGGCCCCTGTTGTTTTAATTTTTCCAGCGGCCGGGTTTTCCTCTTTTCCCTTCGTTGTCCCTTCCCTTGTCCCATCCTCTGTCCCACCCCTGGGATCCTTCACGCCAATTTGATTTATATGAGTTTTCTCTGGAGTCATTTTTTTCCTTTAATTCTTTTGTTCGTTAGTTTTAGTTTTTGTTTTTTTGTGTGTGTTAGTTTAGTTAGTTTTAGTTTTAATTCTAGTTCTCCTTTTTGTTTCTGCTCGTTCATCTCGCGTAGCAGTAATAACAATCGGTAACAACAATTAACGTTATAATAATAATAAGTTCGCAACATTTAATATTCATTCAGTTGTTCAGAATCGAAGCCTTTAGTTTCTATTGAGTCATTTGCCCGCGGGGCGTAAAATAACCAATCAGTCTCATCTCAAAGAAAGCTCTGAGACCCTAAACGTTCCGTAAAACGACATTTACGGTGGTGGCAGCGCTACTTTACTACTGAGAGTAACACAACTAGCAATTCTCGACGAATTACGAGTTTACGGTGTCTGAGGACCCATTCTGAACGACTCGGGCCGCTACTAGACCGCTCGACTACGATTACGACTACCCTCCCCCCGGAATTGAGGACCCGGCAGACGGAGTATCCAAGGAGGAGAATCAACGCATCAATTGCACAATTTTCCGGCTTTACGTGCCGACGACAAACCCAAATTTTATTCTCCCAATTTCAAATTTTCTTATTATTTTCTTCACCACCCCCACCTCAAATGATGATGGAGTTTGCAAAAAGATGGCCTAGGCCTATCTGTACAGTACTGGGTTATGTACGAAGTTGCGAACAAGAGGTCAGTACAGATACAGCCTTAGATGTAATTTAGCCGGCACCCATATAGACGGCCATGCCCATAGCCAACCAATAGCCATTATGATTATGACAAACGATCGAATTCATTTATTCATTATTCCACTACTATTGCAACTACTACTACTAGCCATTACATTATTAGGCCTAGCCGCCTACTGCCTTCCCGCCTACTAGGTTTATGGCTAATTTACACGGTAGTGCATTGTATTGTAGTACTGAGTTGTACTGTATTGTAGCAGTGCAAGTGTGCAACTCAAGAGTGACTAACTAGGGCTACTAACCAACTGTAACTGTCTATTTAGAAGGAATCATTTTTGCTATTTTTGCTATTTTTGCTATAGCCAGTGTCTGCAATTTATTTTTCTTTATGTATCTGTAGGCCTAGTAGATAATTCTGAATTGTTAGAACAAAAGTGGTTTCTTATCTGGGGGAAACAAAGCAAACCTAGGCCTAAAAAGTAAATAATTAGGCATTGGAATTTTGTTAAACTTTCACATTTGCAAAACAAAGATGAAAGATTTTTTAAGTAAAAAAAAATAGGTTGTTTATATTATAAAAAATAATATAATGACTTTTATATATTTTTTGTTGTTAACAAAACCTAATCTTTTGTGAATTTTGTGATCTATATATGATATTGATAGGCATTGAATAAACATAGTTAAATGATTTAATTGTCAACTATAAGTTACTAAAATAAAATAAAATTGCAATGCTATTCTTAACATTTTTGGCCTATAGTAACTGAAATATTCTTATAAATGATAGTCTTAACCATAACTATAGACAATTCCATAGTTTATACAAGTATTATAATAGTGATATAAGCAGCCCAAAAACTTGGAATTTTGTTAAAATTTCACATTTGCAAAACAAAAAAGTTAGCTAAGTTAAAAATGGCCTATATAAAGCACTTTACAAGGATAAAAAGATAATATTTGTATATATTATGCAATTGTCTCTGGTTAAAACTTGTTTAAGACTTTCAATTACTGTGGGTGAAAAATATTTTTAGAGTAGCATTGAAATTTATTTTTATTTTAGTAATTTATATTATATTTGATAATTAAATTATTAAACTGTGTTGATTTAATGATAGGCTAGCAAGAGCATTTTTTGGGTTGCTTATGAATTATTCATAAACCTATTAATTATCAACTTTATATCTTTAACTACTAATAATCAATTTATTAATTTAAAAAGTTATAAATGGTTTGTAGGATGGCTAAAATTCCAATTATGGGCAGCTTATCATCTATATATTATTAGTTATATATTCTATTTAAAGCCTTAAGCTTATATTATATAAAATGCATAAAATCTTTTTTTTGGATTCTGATTCCAGTTTTGCTAAGATCCTAGGCCTACATATATAAGATTTTAGTATATTGAGTCATTTTGCCACAACTCATTTAGTTCAAATGAATATGCTATACACAGGTGTGCAGAGTAGGAATGCTTGGTTACTGGGGTGGAGCACAGGTGTGCCCAGGGTAGGAATGCTTGGTTACTGGGGTGTAGCACAAGTGTGCTGCAATAGGCAGGGGACATGCATGGCTGACTTGATGGTCCATGACAAGCAAATCCCTAATCATGTGTCAAATTTCAGCAACTAAAAACATCCTGCAAACTGAAACACTCAGAGTCGCCATGCCTCAAGCGCACCAGCAACAGCGCCGCCGCTCGCACCAGCAGCAGCAGCAGCGTCACCAGGGCGCCTCAATGACAGCTAATCAGTTTTTCCAATCAGAGCATCAGCGCTCAGCCACCAATCCCGGATATGCTGCCGACGATCTTGACAATAATAGTTCCAGCGATGATTCAGGACCAGGTGGAAACTGCGCTGCTGAAGCCGCCGCCAGCGGTGGTGGCGCATCGTCCAGTCACCGGTGCAGTCACGCGCACTCACATTCACACGGAGGCGGCAATGGCAATCCTCAGTTGCCAACCCAGCAGCAGGTGTCTCTGATGGGTGTAGCTTATCAGTTATTACCTTTGGCGCCGTGTCTGATATTGGTTGTGCTCAAACTGCTGCAGTTTCACAGCACCGGTCTCATGATGTTCTGCGGCCTGTATGTCACCTATTTCTATGCTAATTCTCATCTGGTCACCTTGGTAACTGCTGGTAGACGCGAGGCTCGGACTATTGTTAACCGAATTGGCGCTGCTTGGCTAGCGGTTGCTATGACAACCTGCGTTGCCGGGGTGTTGTATTACTATCGAGGTATGTCGCTGTGGCGATGCCTCTGCTGCCTGCCGCCTCTGATGCCTTCGGGCGGGCCAATCGACTTGTGGACTTTGACCTTTGTGCTCACCAGCACCGACCTGCTGCTCAAGATGGGACTCATCGGCGTGAAGGTGCAAATGGCAGGGTCTCATTGAGGGTGGGCAAGAGGGTAGCAACGGGTATCTAAGGCTACGGAAGAGGGTAGCAACGGGTATCTAAGGCTACGGAAGAATGTAGCAACGGGTATCTAAGGCTACGGAAAAGGGTAGCAACGGGTATCTAAGCTAAAAAGGAGGGTAGCCATGGGTATCTGAGGCTAGGATGGAGGGTAGCAACGGGTATCTAAGGCTTGGGAAGGAGGGTAGCAACGGGTATCTAAAGCTAAGGAGGAGGGTAGCAACGGGTATCTAAGGCTTGGAAGGAGGGTAGCAACGGGTATCTAAGGCTAAGGAGGAGAGTAGTAACGGGTATCTAAGGCTTGGTAGGAGGGTAGCAACGTGCCTCTGAGGATGTGGAGAGTAGGAACCAGGTAATTATCCCTTACTTAGTTGCTCCCATATACAATTTTGTATAAAAAAATCCCCCTCAGGCCGCAGTTGTCATGGCAACCACGGGCCCAGGCGTGTCCCGGCTTGGCCGCTGTCGGGTACTCATAGCCCTGGAGCGATTCTACCATCTCTACCGCATGCTGCCTCCGGTGCTGCCGTGGCTCACTGTGCTGACTGACGGCTTTGCTGACAGCAGATTCTACTGCACCCTGCTGACTGTGCTGTACACCCTGTGCAAGCTCTGGCACTCCTGGCGGGTGCTGTCAGTCAGCCTGCCGCCGCTAAGGCTGGCTCTGTTCTCTAGGGATCTTGGCGTTATTGGAGGCCGAGTGAGTCAGCAGCAACAGCAGCAGCAGACTCTGTCGGGTTCCTCGCAGCAGCTGGAAGGCTGCCCACTGTGCCACGAGTCACCGATGGAGCAGCCGGTGAGGCTGGCCTGCTGCACCCACGTGTTCTGCGAGGACTGCGTGCTGCGGTGGCTGAGCTGCGCCGGCACCGCCCGGGTTTGCCCTCTGTGCAGGGTCGGCTTCGCCACTCTGCCAGCCATGGCCGCCGCCGCCGCCGCCGCTGCCACCAACGGCGACTCCGAGGCTGACCCGTTGAAGTACATGAACGGCAACACCTGCTTCGGGTTGCAGATGTACTGATAGCTCTCTAGTAATTTATTTGCTGCGTTTTTTATTGTCTTGTCTTTCCGTTATTCAATATCTCTGCGTGTCTGTGCGAAGAAGCTCATTCTCTACTCTCATCCCCTCTCATCCCCTCTAATCCCCTCTCATTCCCTTTCATCCCCTCACATCTCCTCTCATCCCCTCTCATCCCTCACATCCCCTCTCTTGCCCTCACATTCCCTCTCATCCCTCCCATCCCCTCCCATCCCCTCTCACCCCCCTCATCCCCTCACATCCCCTCATCCCCTCTAATCCCTCATCCCCTCACATTCCATTCCATCCCCTCTCATCCCCTCTAATCCCCTCATCCCCTCATCCCCTCACATCCCCTCATCCCCTCTAATCCCTCATCCCCTCACATTCCATTCCATCCCCTCTCATCCCCTCTAATCCCCTCTAATCTCCTCATCCCCTCTAATCCCCTCATCCCCTCTCATCCCCTCTCATCCCCTCTAATCTCCTAATCCCCTCATCCCCTCACATCCCCTCATCCCCTCTAATCCCTCATCCCCTCACATTCCATTCCATCCCCTCTAATCCCCTCATCCCCTCTAATCTCCTCATCCCCTATAATCCCCTCATCCCCTCTCATCCCCTCTCATCCCCTCTAATCTCCTAATCCCCTCATCCCCTCTCATCCCCTCTTATCCGCCAGTTCTGTCCCCCTGTCTCGTTGTTGCTGATCAGCAGTCTGAACGCATACAGAAAACGAATTTTAGTTCCTATATATAAAAAACTCCAACACTGCTCATTCCCGCTTTGAAAAGTTATTTACGCTACATATCGGCATACTGTTTTAGTCCAGGCCACGCGCGCCAGTGCCTTGTGTGTGAATTTATTGTTCTAGGGTGTCACACAGATAGGGCCTTGATGTTCTTTTCCTGTCTCTGATGCCCATTGTTTTACCCATATGCCTTGCACTTTAATTTGTGTAAATGATAATATTCAATTGCTGCTGTATGTTTTGTTTTTCGTTTTCAAAACTCCTTGGATCAGCTACTGACGCTGCCTCTACTAAGTAGTTGGTTGCGCTGATTGTGCAAAATTTTATTTTGAAAACATAACTTGGAATGAATTAAAAGTAAAAAAATATAATATATTTCAGTTTTGAGAATCTGGCTGTCAATGATATAAAAAATTTGCTAAAGTCGGTTTAGTTTATTTTTTGTCGTATTTTCTAGAAGAGATTTTTAGCGTTAACAAGATTGTTGAAAGTACGAATTTTTATTTAGTAGCACTACTGCAAGTAGTTTAATATCTGGAAAAATCTACAATTTTTATTTGTAGATTTGGGCAGAATTGCCGTCAACGCTAGGGTTGAGGGACGAAGGCGACTACTACTATGAGTAGTTTAAATTTCTTTTTAATTCAAAACTTGATCTTTTAGCCCTACTATAAGTAGTTAAATATCACTATATATTTCCTGCTAATTTAAATGCTACCTCTAAAGTACTCGATTCTCGTGGCGGCTCTGGCATTCGGTCTGGCTTACTGGCTCAACTACCGGCACCAGTTGCTAGGGGAGCAGTCCGCCCAGCATCTGGAGCACATGCGCCTAGTTGCGAGGCAGATGGCGGTGGCTGAGAACTATTCTTTGTCAGCCTTGCGTCGGCCTAGGATTGCCGTTGGATTAGGCGCGTGCGTTGATATTGTTATCTCGGCTAACGATTTCTGGTCGATATTCGATTCGAAAAAATTGGCCGAACAGGCGCCAAAAGAGGGATTCGATAATTATCCAGAGCACTTGAGGAGCATGGCCGAGTTTAGGCAAATGTTTGGCTTCTTTTTCAAGCAGGTGAGGCGAGTTGCTTTTTAATTAGCGTAAACGTTTGTTAGCTATTTAGAATTTTATCCCTATGGATCTGTATGCCGAGTTTTTTGCTTCAGTCAAACTCTTTAGTGCCATTTAACATCCTTGTCCGAATTTCATTGTGGGACTTAATTGCTACTGTCTTTTATAGTGTAAGTCTTGGATGAATTGCCATTGTCCATGGCCTTGAGTCCGGAATATAATTCTTTTGTCTAATGCCATCGAGTCCTGAATAAATTGCAACTGTCTATGGCCGTCAGTCTGGAATAAATTGCAATTGTCTATGGCTTGAAGTCCAGAATGAATCGCAAATGTCTATGGCCTTCAGTTTAGGATGATTTTCGATTGTCTATGGCCTTAAGTCCAAAATTTATTGTAATTGTATGTCTATGGCCTGAAGTCCAGAATGAATCGCAAATGTCTATGGCCTTCAGTTTAGGATGACATACATTGTAATTGTATGTCTATGGCCTTAAATCTAAAATGGATTGCAATTGTCTATGGCCTCAAATCTAAAATAGATTGCAATTGTCTATGGCCTTAAATATAAAATAGATGCAATTGTCTATGGCCTTCAGTCTGGAATAAATTGCAATTCTCTATGGCCTGAAGTCCAGAATGAATCGCAAATGTCTATTTCCTTAAGTTTAGGATGATTTGCGATTGTCTATGGCCTTAAGTTTAGGATAATCTGCGATTGTCTATGGCCTTAAGTTTAGGATAATCTGCGATTGTCTATGGCCTTAAGTTTATGATGATTTGCGATTGTCTATGGCCTTAAGTTTAGGATAATTTGCGATTGTCTATGGCCTTAAGTTTAGGATAATTTGCGATTGTCTATGGCCTTAAGTTTAGGATGATTTGCGATTGCCTATGGCCTTAAGTTTAGGATGATTTGTGATTGCCTATGGCCTTAAGTTCGGGATAATTTGCGATTGTCTATGGCCTTAAGTTCAAATGGATTGCTTTTTTCTATGGTTTTAAGTCTAGAGTTAATTACTATTGTCTATGGCTTTAAGTCCAGAATGAATTGCAGCTGTCTTATGACAACATATATCGGATAAATCTTTACAATAATTTTAGGGTGCAGCGGCTGAGCGCTACCTTGAAAACCAGGCAGTTTTCTCCGACATCATAGCCAGATTAAAATCGGCCTCGAATAGCGTTGCCAGGCGATTCTCTCTGGGTGGCAACGCGCCCACTATGGCAAATAGACTGGCTGGGGACGGGGCAGACGTGTTGCTAGGGGCGACTCTGACGCCCGAGTATCGGGCCGCCCTCCACCGCAGGGTGATCCTTACTGGCATGGACGAATCGGTGGATTATCACGTTAGCGTCGAGTACGAAGTTGGCGACGAATGGTCCGGGGTTCGAGCCCCTCGTGCTAATCGATTCATATTCCACAGAGATCAAGGGAATTCGCGTCTAACTAGCCTGCCAGACTTCCGGTCCAGCCTCACAGCCTTCCGCCCAGATGTTCTGGTGATCGGCGGCCTGCAGCTCATGGACGGCATCCCTTACGCCAACTCCAGTGAGCCAGAGGCGCTGCTCTCCAATCTGGGCGGCTTCCTGTCTGAGCAGACTCAACCGTTGATTCACTTTGAGATGGCATCGTTTGCGGATGCGGACATGCTTAAGCTGGTGATTAGGCACGTGCTTAGCAATGCAGACTCTGTCGGACTTAACGAGCAGGAGTTGCCAAATCTAGTTAGTGTACTGGAGACTGGCAAGCCTATTGTGCTGTCCGCTGCTTATCCCCGGGTGGCAACTATGCTGGACTTGATGCGACGACTGTACGCTGCGCTCAGAGACCTGCCTGGTAAGGAATATTTACTTTTGACGGGAGGAGGGGGTTGGTGCAGAATGGCTAGGGAAGGGCAGTTAGTGGAGACGGCTAGGGTAGGAGGGTTGGTGCAGACGGCTGGGGGAGGGGGGTTGGTGCAGACGGCTGGGGGAGGGGGGTTGGTGCATACGGCTAAGGAAAGGGGTTGGTGCACACGGCTGGGAATAGGGATTGGTGCAGACGGCTGGGGAAGGGGGTTGGTGCACACGGCTGGGAATAGGGATTGGTGCAGACGGCTGGGGAAGGGGGTTGGTGCAGACGGCTGGGGAAGGGGGTTGGTGCATTCGGCTGGGAATAGGAGTTGGTGCAGACGACTATGGAGGGGCGTTGGTGCATACGGCTGGAAAAGGGGGATTGGTGCAGAATGGCTGGGGGAGGGGTTGGTGCAGACGACTGGAGAGGGGCGTTGGTACATACGGCTGGGGAAGGGGTTGGTGCAGACGACTGGGGAGGGGGTTGGTGCAGACGACTGGGGAGGGGGTTGGTGCAGACGGCTGAGGAGGGGTTGGTGCAGACGACTGGGGAGGGGTTGGTGCAGACGGCTGGGGAGGGGTTGGTGCAGACGGCTGGGGAGGGGTTGGTGCACACGACTGGAGAGGGGTTGGTGCAGACGGCTGGGGAGGGGTTGGTGCACACGGCTGGGGAGGGGTTGGTGCAGACGACGGGAGGGGTTGGTGCAGACGGCTGGGGAGGGGTTGGTGCAGACGGCTGGGGAGGGGTTGGTGCACACGGCTGGGGAGGGGTTGGTGGAGACGGCTGGGGAGGGGTTGGTGCAGACGACTGGGGAGGGGTTGGTGCAGACGACTGGGGAGGAGTTGGTGCAGACGACTGGGGAGGGGGGTTGGTGCAGACGACTGGGGAGGGGTTGGTGCAGACGACTGGGGAGGGGTTGGTGCAGACGACTGGGGAGGGGTTGGTGCAGACGACTGGGGAGGGGGTTGGTGCAGACGACGGGAGGGGGTTGGTGCAGACGACTGGGGAGGGTTTTGGTGCAGAATGGCTGGAGGAGGGGAGTTGGTGCAGAATGGCTGGAGGAGGGGGGTTGGTGCATAATCGCTGGAGGGGGGAGGGGGTTGGTGCATAATGGCTGGAGGAGGGGGGGGTTGGTGCATAATGGCTGGAGGAGGGGGGAGGGGGTTGGTGCAGACGACTGGGGCAGGGGTTCAGACGGACAGACGGACACAAACACAGTTTTGTTTTTATAGGTATGGACAATTTTGAACTGGTACTCATCGATGCCTGCTCGTATTCCCTGCAGGTGGTCGCCACGTGAGTCGTATCCACCTGCACACGCTGGGCTTCCAGGCCATTCTCACTCGATCCAATTCCCGCTGGGTGAATTCTCGCTCAGCGGCAGCCAGGGCTGCCCTGGTTGCTCACCGGTTCACCTGTTCCGTGCCCGACGTTGACGTTGACCGAGCCAAGCTGCTCATGGATGACAGCTTCGCTATCAGCGAAATGCCCGGCGCTTTTCGGCGAACTTTCAACGCCAGCGAGCCGGTCAGCTGCTGGACGGAGCCGGTAGCGCCTGGAGCCGATGGTCGCAGCCAGTCCAGCGAGACGCTGGCTCTGTGCGTGGCTCCCGGCCTGGTGTGCACCCGGGTGCGCCAAACCGGCGGCGCTGGGGACAACATCTCGGCTGCCGGCCTGTCGCCGCAGGTGGACCCGACTGGGGAGTGATGGGGACACTTGCTTTGTGTCTAGAATCTGTCTGTCTGTCTGTCTGTCTGTCTGTCTGTCTGTCTGTCTGTCTGTCTGTCTGTCTGCCTGTCTGCCTGTCTGTCTGCCTGTCTGTCTGTCTGTCTGTCTGTCTGTCTGTCTGTCTGTCTGTCTTTCTGTCTGTGTGTCTGTGTCCGAAGGTTTGTCTGTCTGTCGGTCTGCCTGTCTGTCTGTGTGTCTGTGTGTCTGTCTGTCTGTCTGTCTTTCTGTCTGTCTGTCTGTCTCTGTCTGCCTGTCTGTCTGTCTGTCTGTCTGCCTGTCTGTCTGTCTGTCTGTCTGTCTGTCTGTCTGTCTGTCTGTCTGTCTGCCTGTCTGTCTGTAGTTCAATATCTCTATCCTTTCGATATCCTTGGTTGTTGGAATTTAGAGCCAAAATAATAAACACGCGACGAGGTTGGGCCGTGCTAATTATTCTTCTTCAACTTGCTCACCTGTTAGTGTCTGCCGAAAGCCCCCTTAGGCTCTTGTTTGGCATCTGTCTGTATTCACAAATTTTTTCAAATAATGTGATTTTGGGCGATTTTAATTACTTACTTTATTGGCTTTGCCAATTGTTTTTATTATTTTTATTCCGATCTCTTAATGCACTTCTTACAATTTATAATGGCATTTTCCTTTCTATGCAATGTCCTAAATACAATATAGACATAATTGTAATCGATTTAGCAAAAATAGTTGGTTCCTTTACTTTTATGCCTCCATTCCAATACACACCTCTTTGTACGCATCTTTCAGAGCCACCTTTACTTTCCTCGCCCCTTCGTACGCTTTCTCTAGACCCACCCCTCCATTCCTCACCCATTTGTACGCTTTCTCCAGACCCACCCCTCCATTCCTCACCCATTTGTACGCTTTCTCCAGACCCACCCCTCCCATCCTCATCCCTTTGTACGCTTTCTCCAGACCCACCCCTCCATTCCTCACCCCTTTGTACGCTTTCTTCAGACCCACCCCTCCATTCCTCACCCCTTTGTACGCTTTCTCCAGACCCACCCCTCCATTCCTCACCCCTTTGTACGCTTTCTCCAGACCCACCCCTCCATT
Organism: Macrostomum lignano; assembly: GCA_002269645.1. NCBI lineage: Eukaryota > Metazoa > Platyhelminthes > Macrostomidae > Macrostomum > Macrostomum lignano. The sequence goes on from NIVC01000048.1 coordinate 279,746, forward strand.
CCTCACCCCTTTGTACGCTTTCTTCAGACCCACCCCTCCATTCCTCACCCCTTTGTACGCTTTCTCCAGACCCACCCCTCCATTCCTCACCCCTTTATACGCTTTCTTCAGACCCACCCCACTCCCAGGAGTCATTAAGCACTTAGTTTTACGGTATAAGTTTGTATTTATTTAATAGTATAATCTAGTAGGTATCAAAACTATGGAATAAGGCTTTGATTAGGTTTTGAATTATTGATTTTTAATACTAGGACTGCTTTAATTAGTCTTAATCTACTCAGTCTAATCTGCATTAGTGTCTTAAATTTTGCTATTTAACATTGAAATTGTTCCTAAGAGTGCTGAATTAAAACTCTGCCTTCTTAGTTCTTTTGATATACATTTTAGAAGACATTGTTGCACAGATCTGTTGAACTTTTGTCCGCACTGTTTACTTAGAATGCTGTAGTAGTATAAGTAGCTAAATGTCATATTTAGTGAAAAATTGACTGAAATTGTCTAAAATTTATTTGTCTTTTCTCTGGTGAAATCTTGACTTACCTGCCTTGGTAATTGGTAGCAGATTGTGCTTTGATTTTTTGCAATGCGTTTGACAATTGGACAGAACAGATTTTTTTATTAAATGTACTTTTGACTGTGGTTAAAGCGTTGTCGTTGTAGTAGATTAGCTAATTTTATTTCCTGATTAAATTAGTTTGTCTTATTATTTTAACATGGTATGCTGGAATAAACACCTTTGCAATCTGTTTTTAAAGAACTGTGTTTCTGCCAATTAGTTGTTGATCCCATTTGTTTCTTTCTGAAGTTTAAAATTTCATTTTGAAATTGTTGGACAGACTTCGGGCTTGATTTGAATCTGATTAAATTCTACAAATCTCTGCAGCTGGCGCCCCCTCCCTCTGTAGCTGGCGCCCCCTCCCACTGTAGCTGGCGCCCCCTCCCTCTGTAGCTGGCGCCCCTCTTTCCTTCTGTAGCTGGCGCCCCCTCCCTCTGTAGCTGGCGCCCCCTCCCTCTGTAGCTGGCGCCCCCTCCCTCTGTAGCTGGCGCCCCCTCCCTCTGTAGCTGGCGCCCCCTCCCTCTGTAGCTGGCGCCCCCTCCCTCTGTAGCTGGCGCCCCCTCCTTCTGTAGCTGGCGCCCCCTCCCTCTGTAGCTGGCGCCCCCTCCCTCTGTAGCTGGCGCCCCCTCCCTCTGTAGCTGGCGCCCCCTCCCTCTGTAGCTGGCGCCTCCTCCTTCTGTAGCTGGCGCCCCCTCCCTCTGTAGCTGGCGCCTCCTCCTTCTGTAGCTGGCGCCCCTCCCTCTGTAGCTGGCGCCCCCTCCCTCTGTAGCTGGCGCCCCTCCCTCTGTAGCTGGCGCCCCCTCCCTCTGTAGCTGGCGCCTCCTCCTTCTGTAGCTGGCGCCCCCTCCCTCTGTAGCTGGCGCCCCCTCCCTCTGTACATTTTATAAACCCAGAAAAGAAATTGATGGCAATGCAAATCAAATGGTATTTAAGAAATCTTTGCATATAAATTGATACAATTGACGTACTTGTAACTCAGCGGCAACGTGCGCAACTTTGAATCTCACTGATGGAAACTTCGTACGCATTTGAGTACAGATTCAGTGAATCGAAGCATTCAGTGCCTTAATTTTGCGTGCGGAATTATAGCTGATGCATGAGGCTAAGAAGCTGTGTTGCTTCTCTCAAAACTCATTCGGGCCACCCGCAAACAATGAACCGGTAGTTGACTGCACCGACTTCCTGCTTGAAGATTTCCGTTACCAAGCCACTCTGGTAGAACTTGCTTCCTTAACAGCACAACAGAATGAAAGCTTAAGACAAAGACAGTTCCTATTTACTGCACCGGAACTGCTAGCAAAGTCGCAGTAGCAAGCCCTTCTTTCTGGTTAAGCTCCAGGGACACAGTTCCTTCCTTTGACGGAATTTTTTTTTTATTTGTAGCTATTATTCTGGCATGTGAAATCGATAAAATTGCTGTGAGCCCCGTGTGGAAAACTTGTCAGTTTTAGCTACTTATTATGAGACTGTGGGCGTTTACTTAACTCTAGTAAGTTGCTTGAGCAGGCCTTGGGAGGTAAGATTTTACTGCTTTGGATGGTATCCTATCCTCAGGGTAAAATGATGTTTCGATGAAGTTTATTGTGAAGTTTCAAAGGACAAATGGGTTAGTGCAGACCGCTGGGGAAGGGTTTGGTGCAGACGGCTGGGGATTGGTTTGGTGCAGAATGGCTGGGGAGGGGTTTGGTGCAGAATGGCTGGGGAGGGGTTTGGTGAAGACCGCTGGGGAGGGGTTTGGTGCAGACGGCTGGGGAAGGGTTTGGTGAAGACCGCTGGGGAGGGGTTTGGTGCAGAATGGCTGGGGAGGGGTTTGGTGCAGACAGCTGGGAAGGGGTTTGGTAAAGACCGCTGGGGAGGGGTTTGGTGCAGAATGGCTGGGGAGGGGTTTGGTGCAGACGGCTGGGGAGGGGTTTGGTGAAGACCGCTAGGGGAGGTGTTTGGTAAAGACGGCTGGGGAAGGGGGGTTGGTGCAGAATGGCTGGGGAAGGGGGTTGGTGTAGAATGACTGGGGAAGGGGGTTGGTGCAGAATGGCTGGGGAAGGGGGTTGGTTGGTGCAGAATGGCTGGGGAAGGGGGTTGGTGCAGAATGGCTGGGGAAGGGGGTTGGTGTAGAATGACTGGGGAAGGGGGTTGGTGCAGAATGGCTGGGGAAGGGGGTTGGTTGGTGCAGAATGGCTGGGGAAGGGGGTTGGTTGGTGCAGAATGGCTGGGGAAGGGGTTGGTGCAGAATGGCTGGGGAAAGGGGTTGGCGTAAAATGACTGGGGAAGGGGGTTGGTGCAGAATGGCTGGGGAAGGGGGTTGGTTGGTGCAGAATGGCTGGGGAGGGGAGTTGGTGCAGAATGGCTGGGGAAGGGGGTTGGTGCAGAATGACTGGGGAAGGGGATTGGTTGGTGCAGAATGGCTGGGGAAGAGGGTTGGTGCAGAATGGCTGGGGAAAGGGGTTGGTGCAGAATGGCTGGGAAAGGGGGTTGGTTGGTGCAGAATGGCTGGGGAAGGGGGTTGGTTGGTGCAGAATGGCTGGGGAAGGGGGTTGGTGCAGAATGGCTGGGGAAGGGGGTTGGTGCAGAATGGCTGGGGAAGGGGGTTGGTGCAGAATGGCTGGGGAAGGGGTTTGGTGCAGAATGGCTGGGAAAGGAGGTTGGTTCAGCCGGCTGGGAGAGGGGTTGCCGTAAACAAAAGTTTCTTTAATTTTTCCCTCAATTTAATTCCTTTAATTTTTGCAAAATTTGGTTTCATTTGGTTGAGCGGTTTGGCAGTTTATAGCGAAAAAATAAATACATTTAAATCTGTTTAAGCGAATCAAATGAAATTACTTACAGTGATGTTTTATGTAATTCTTTACTTTTTTATTGAAACGAGCCAGGAAATTTTGTATTTGTTCAAAGCTGTTATCATAACAGACTGTAATCATGTAGCAGCTTTCAATAGACTCATCGACCGGTCATATTCAGCTTGTGCAACTCAATAAAAATAATATGAGTAGCTAGCTAGATGTAAATGTATAATAAAAAATTTAGAGGCCATCTTGAAATAATAATTAAGGCTATTCGCTAAAAAGTACGGTCGAATATTATATAACAGGTTTGCTAATAAAAAGAATAGAAGTAAATGTTGCCAAGAAGATTTCATATACACTATCAGATAAGGATTAAATATTCTAAAGCATACCGTAGCTAAATTTTGGTTCTTTTGCAAAGCAGAACGCATTTTCCACGTCAGTAATCCACAGATGATGCAGTTTCTGAAATTCACGGTTTTGTTGTATCTCAGAATCAAGCGAAAGGTGACAGGCACTCGCACAGAACATTGGAAACTTCATTGTATGCGTCCCAGATATCCGTGAGACCCTTTAAATTGAGATATTTTCCAATTGCATTGTCACCACCACCGTAGTCATTAGGCTCGCCAGGGGCCCAGAAGCTGCCAACGCTGGTGTTGCAGCCGACCCAGTACCAGCCGCCCAGAGGCTCCGCACTGCCTGCTGACTGGCGGCCTCCGAGCCAGATCGATTGTCCAGAGCTGTAGGTTGAGTAGATCGAGTCCACGTGCCTCATCTCCTGGGCGCTGGTCACGTCGGCCATGATGACCAGACCGCTCTCTGACTCGCACTTCTGTCTGCTCGGCCACCACGTCCCGATACCAGAGTACAGCCTATACTTCACTCCGCACAGGTCCATGCCGTAGCCAGACGGACACAGCGCGCCCGCCTCGAGTCCCGGCCGCTGCTTGACGAACACCCGGCCTCTCCTGGAGCAGCCGCAGCTCCTCACCGACTTGCTGCACTTGTCGAACACGAACAGCTGGCACGGACCGTCAGCCAGGCTGAACGCCTGACAGCGCTGGTTTTGGGCGCACAGAGCGGCGCACCCGACTTTGAGTGCGCTTGAGTAGGTCTCAACAAACTCGCCGTTGATGCAGAGATATCCGTTGATGAGAACATACAGTTGCTGGTTGTCACTGCCGAGCGTGAGGCCCAGAGCCAAAAACATCGTCAGGAGATTGATGCTCATCGTCAATGCTTAAGAAACTACGGTGCTAAAATTCACAGAGGCAGCTGCTGTTATGCGAGTTGCAGCTCAAAATTTATGGCTTTCTTGAGTGCGTTTTTTACCTGGAGCGCTTTTTTAGTTTCTTTTCTGAGTATCTCCCTGCCTTGATTAGCTCTGAACAATGAAATCGTTGTTAGTTGTTGGCAACAGCTGCTCACAGCTTTAGCGATGCCAGCAGGTTTTTTTCAGCTGCAGGGCATCCATTTAGAAATTATTGACGTATACTGCAGTTGTCAGCTTTCGCCATTCTTTTCCAACCACCTCAAGTCTCAGAAAGCAGATGTCCGTTCTCTCAGACAATGGCTTAGGACTTAGGAAGCAAAGCATATATATTATTTAAGCATTTTATTTTCAGTTAAGACACTTCAGACATTTGTCTTTTGCCAATCATTTTGCAAAAGTCTTCTAACTTAACCAACCTGTGGGGGGAAATCGAACAGGAGATATTTAACTCGGTAGATAACATATTACTCAAGAAAAAAATTGTCTGCATAAAGTATGAAGTGTAAGAGAGTGAGGGAGACGTGGGAGCGCAGCACACAAACAGCAATGCCAACAATGAAGTATTTTCAAGACTGATACAAAGTTGCCATTGCAAGGCAGGAATTAAAAAGGGTAGTTATTCACAACATATCCCTCGGTACCCAACCCGGTAGACGACCGGTTAACAATAGACTTACACTGTATGCATCGACTCTTCTGCTCCTCCGGAGCGTCGCAACCGGAGACAACAGGAGGGCCCCTTCCCTGAGATCCTCTGAAACCCATGGACGAACAGCGACCACCAAGTGGAGATCCATAGTTTGGCCGTCCGCGGCCGTTACTATGCGGACATTCTGAAGGAAGTCCAAGCTGACCGTTGGTCTGAGGGCAGCTGTAACAGGGGTTCCGATGTGAACCAGATCTCCGAAGTCCATCGCGCGCTCCTGCTCCACTTGCTGCTCTTGGCGCCGCTGCATTCTGTCCGCCAGCGTCAGCATTTGACCTCGTGAGATAAAAAAACTGGACAAATTTATATGTATGATCCTTCGTGACGAAAGAAACGATACCAAGAAGATGTAGCGGATGCGATTGCGCGTGGGAAACTTCGCAGAGGTGAACTGCGAGTTGATGTTGCTGACGGCTGCCAGCGGAGCCGCGGACGCGACCGGCTGTCCCAGCAGCTCCCGGCAGTCGCTGCAGCCCCTGCATAGCGAAGCCTGCGTGCCGGATTCGGATCGGCAGCGCCAGATTCGACTGCCGAACGCGCAGCTCATCAACGGCGTCGCCGACCTGCAGTCTTGCGCCCAGGACTGCGCTCTCCGACCGACCGTCTGCGCGGTCACTCAGTTCCGGTTCGCTGCCCGTCTGTGTCACGTGACCCCAGAGCTGCCGCAACCCGCCAGCGAGACCGAGGCTGCTGTGACGGCGACTTGAGGTGACTGCGTGGCGTCGCTGCTGAGACGCAACGCATCCGGAGCCTCGGGCTGGCCATTTGCTGCTCGAATGTCCGCTTTCTTCGACTTCCGCGTCTCCGACCGGAACCTCGGCGGCAGCGTCGGAGACGGCTTCTCGACGTCGGCACCGGTGCAGTTCGTCGGCGCCGCCGCGCGCAACTTGTCAGGATTTCAAGCTTTTGTCCCTCTTAGCAAAGAGTACTCAGTTTTCTTTAGCATCGACAGATCGCCAAGAGTTCCTTCCGAAATGATCTATCTGTGGCGGGTGGTGACGTCTGGGGGAGGCAACACGCCGTTCTGCGCGTTCGCCTACTTCTCGGGCAGGAAAGTGAAATTCGCCAACTTGTTTGCCCGTCTGACTGGGTTCCTCACGGATGCTTCATTGCCTCTGGTGCCTTTGAAGAAGTTCTACATAGGCCTGAGCTACAGCAGTGCTTCTGGAGCTCACACCGTTGTCCACAATGGCACAGCCTTTTCTGTTTCAACGCAAACCAACTACGAGCTGAATATTGATGCTGAGTACACTGAGATCTGGCTGGGATCGCCGAGCACTGATGATTCTGTCGCCTTTGAGGGAAGAATTATCTGCTTTGCCTTTGCTCCCGTGTCAATGACAGTTGAGGACTTTCAAGCCTTGGGTTCAGCTTGCTGAGCTGTTCGTCACGAGTTCAACGATTGAACTGACAACACCGCTGTTTAACTAACTGTTGAACTAAAATCGAATTCAACCCAACAACCGACTCTACTGCGAAGAAAAGTTTTAAAAACACCCATGCTGTTGTTACTTTTATTTGATTCATTGCTTGTCTTTTGTTCCACCTATCAAAAAATTGTGTAGCTATCTATTTTAATAATACTGACCTGTCCTGTTGCCGAAAGGCCCTTAATATTTTAATACTACGAGGGTAAATATACGAAACTTACGAAATCTGGCAGTTATAGCTGTTCGAGCAATTCAATTTTGCGTCTTCTGATAATTAATTAATAATTATGATTATGATTAGCTGTGATAATTATGACTGGCTCACGCTATCACGCGGCACTAAAGTTAAGCAATGTCTTTAATGCCAGTTTACGAGCTAACGTCGTTAGGAAGCACAAGCATGCAAAAGTGCCGTCATTGGCGGCGTCCTGATCACCAGCCGATTGATGAACCCTTGGAACTGTTAGTTTTAAGAAGTCCCAGACAATTTCGATGGGGTCGAGCAGCAAAAGTGTTCTACGCCTGTCTGCCTGCAGTCACAGTTTGTAGACACTGGACTAGTATTAAAAAAAGCAGTTCTTGCATTGACTTACGATCTCATTGGTTATTCTGCTTTACACTGATATCGACTCTCATAATTCGTGTGAGTCGCCTTCTTTTTTCTTGCTTTAGAAATGAATGTTAACCCGGAAATTTGCGAAAAGTTTACAAAGTTTACTGGCCTCCGAGACAGATCGACTGTTCAGAGCTGTAGGTTGAGTAGATGGAGTCCACGTGGCTCATCTCCTGGGCGCTGGTCACGTCGGCCATGATGACCAGACCGCAATCTGACTCACACTTCTGCCTGCTCGGCCACCACGTCCCGATACCAGAGTACAGCCTGTACTTCACTCCGCACAGGTGCATGCCGTAGCCAGACGGACACAGCGCCTCTCCTGGAGCGTATAACATCCGATTCTCAGGTTTTTGCTGCAGCAAAAAATCCCTCCCCCTGTTTCATTCCTTCGAGATTAAGGTCATAATTCTTTCTCTGTCTTTCTCAGACTCTGGAAATTCTGTCTTTATTTAAAGTCTTTATTTTATTTATTCTGTCATTATTTAAACATAATGGTTGTTGGATTTCTTATCTGACAGGGTTAATTTGGTATCCATTTTTGCCTAAGGGCTATTGGATTGCACACATTTGTGAGTCGTTTCTATTTTGGGAAAAAAACAAAAGCATTATAAGATAATTTGTATTCATAAAGCTGGATTTGGGAGAAGTAAAGGAGATTTGAGCTCTGCTAAGGTTTGAAAGGCGACAACAGATGTGGCTCAAACATGAGCTGCAGCTGCATGTAGACGAAAAATCGATGCAAGTTAGAATTTACAAACGACTTTTACTATTCTGTTTCTTGTCAATCCTATCCCAATAATAATAATAATACTAATTGATAACACCATCTCTAATGGCCAGATGTGCAATCGAAAGCTCAGCCGCAGCTATGTGCGGAGCATCTGAAGGCTGCGTACGGCTGTTCAGTCCAAGGACTGGGGGGGGGGGGGTATCGCCACACACAACACCCTCAATTACCTCAGCTAATGCTGGCACCCATTTTACAGCTTGGTGAACGGAAGCAATGCAGAGTGAAGTGTCTTGCTCAAGGACACAAATTGTTCCCAAATGAATCGAGAATCGAACCCCCGACCTTCAAGTCGTGAGTCCGACGCTCTGACCACACTAGACTATACAATCTCAAGCAAAGTACATTTGCCATGGCTATTAGAGTAAAGTGCGTATGCAGTCACTCATTTGATGACAAGTGAAGCCTTCGCCAGAATGATGGCTTTAAACTAAAGAATTTATTTATTTTTTGAATTTCACCTTTTCCAGTACCAGTACCTTGCAATCACATTCTCCGAAGCAGCATTTGGTTGATGAGCATTCCACAGAGTTGGGTCAATGATGGTGTTGCAGCCGACCCAGTACCAGCCGCCCAGAGGCTCCGCACTGCCTGCTGACTGGAAGCCTCCGAGCCAGATCGACTGTCCAGAGCTGTAGGTAGACTAGATGGAGTCCACGTGGCTCATCTCTTGCTCGCTGGTCACGTCGGCCATGATGACCAGACCGCTCTCTGACTCGCACTTCTGCCTGCTCGGCCACCACGTCCCGATGCCAGAGTACAGCCTGTACTTCACTCCGCACAGGTCCATGCCGTAGCCAGACGAACACAGCGCGCCCGCCTCGAGTCCCAGCCGCTGCTTGACGAACACCCGGCCTCTCCTGGAAGGAGATTCTGTCTTAAAATTGCCTAAGAAGGCTGCGATTTTTTTTACTTAACAGACATCTTCAAGCAAAATGTGTTGCTTTGATTTCACATCTGACAACAAGCGTCAATTTGATATCGGCTTTTTACTTAGGATTACTGGATTGCACACACTCACAAACAACTGAAAGTCTTCACATTCTTGCAAATCTCTGGAAAGTTTGAAATGCGACAGAAGTCGCTCAAACATGAGCTGCAGCTGTTGGTAGATGATAAATCGACTTATAGTCGCTGGTATTACAGTAAAACTCATGACAACTACATAGATACTTCACTTTAGATTGATGTGACAAGAAACAGAGTAAAGCGCGTATGCATCTCTAATGCATGCATATTGAGCTGTTGTTGTTAAACGGGGGTGGAGAGCTAAGCTCGCCTCGGATCAGCCCAAGGTAAGGCTCTACCGCGGGATATGGTCAGGCGATTCCGCCAATGGCATAAAGCCAGCGTCGCCACGATTGGGGCTAGGAATCTGGCCCTAGCATCAAAGCTGCAAGACCCAAGCCTATGGGGACACCGAGGACCCAACAATGGAACACGGGTACAAGGACTGCCCCCCAGACCATGCCCACTAACGACATAACAGGAGTGTGCGCACGCAAAAAACGATTGGAGCGAAACATTTTGGAAAGCAGGTCCGAGAGCGCCCAAGGCCCCGAGTCAATGGAAAAGGCTTTCAGATTGGAGCAAGTCTGGGCAGCCTACTTCACCAAGGGCGAGTCTCCTATCAGGTCGGCCCCATGCCTCATAGCCTCCTGTAGGGCTGCAAGCCACAAGGCTTATGTCACCACCCAGCTCTAAATTAGCCCAAGCCAAGGGATCGGAGAGGAGCACCACAGAGCAAGAGGAAACCAGACTCAGCCGGTTTTCCCCGATTCGGTACGAACACGATCCCCCAGGACTCCAATCCACAGTCAGTGATGATCAGTAGTAGTAATTAGTAGTAGTAGTAGTAGTAGTAGTAGTAGTAGTAGTAGTAGTAGTAGTAGTAGTAGTAGTAGTAGTAGTAGTAGTAGTAGTAGTAGTAGTAGTAGTAGTAGTAGTAGTAGTAGTAGTAGTAGTAGTAGTAGTAGTAGTAGTAGTAGTAGTAGTAGTAGTAGTAGTAGTAGTAGTAGTAGTAGTAGTAGTAGTAGTAGTAGTAGTAGTAGTAGTAGTAGTAGTAGTAGTAGTAGTAGTAGTAGTAGTAGTAGTAGTAGTAGTAGTAGTAGTAGTAGTAGTAGTAGTAGTAGTAGTAGTAGTAGTAGTAGTAGTAGTAGTAGTAGTAGTAGTAGTAGTAGTAGTAGTAGAAGTAGTAGTAGTAGCAGTAGTAGTAGTAGTAGTAGTAGTAGTAGTAGTAGTAGCACTCGTAGTAGTAGTAGCAGAAGAGAGAAGTCTCTCTATCCGGCCCTCGGGTCCTTCGAAACTTCACAATAGCAATCCGGCTTAGCAGACTCAAGATTTGTGTCTCTTTTCAGCACTTTCTTTTCTCTTTTCTCGTCTCATCCCTCTTTTCTCCCCCATCTCTTCTCTTCTCTGGCTGTAGAAAAAATACTAAACTAAAGACTAGAGAGTTACTTGGAGTTAAATTGAATCTAAGATAAGCCAGTAAGTGGGCGCAGGGCCCAAACAAGTATATTTATACCAGACATTAACTTAGGGGGTTTGAATTGCAGATAATAAAGAGAGGGGTGGAGTGCGCGACTAAAAAGAGAGGCGAGAATGGAGAACCAATCAGAACGCAGCAAGGGAGAGAGAGATAAGAATAACAAGATTGAGCTAGACAGAGAGAGAGAAAACGGAGTAAACAGAGACAAGTGAAGGTGAACTAAGAAATGACTAGGAAAGTCGCGACACTCCCCCCAAAAAATGGAACATTTTTTGAATTTTCGAGTACCAATAGAATTATGAATTAGAGTTCAAGAAACAACTTTAAAGCAAATTTAACAATGGTGTACGAGCTACAAATACGACTAAGAATTTCAATACAAAAAACTGTAGAGACTAGAGTGAATGCAAAATTGACCAAGAAATTTCACGTGTGCGATTTTAATGAATAAATTGTTACAACCAAATGAAAACTGACTACATTTACCCTCCCCCCTAAAAAATTAATTTAATTTTTTACATTGTGACTACATGGTGAAAGAAAAAATTGAACGACGAATTAACGAGGCGATCTGGCAGGCGATGAGCGAAGAGACGATCCGGCAGGCGATGAGCGAAGAGACGATCCGGCAGGCGAGCCCCGAGGCGCCCCGGCCGAGAATTTGAAACCGAGAGAGACCGAGGACACCGCAGGACGCACCCCTGGCAGACGATGAGCGAAGAGAGTCGAGACGATCCGGCAGGCGAGCCCAGAGGCGCCCCGGCCGAGAATTTGAAACCGAGAGAGACCGAGGACACCGCAGGACGCACCCCCGGCAGACGATGAGTGAAGAGAGTCGAGACGATCCGGCAGGCGAGCCCAGAGGCGCCCCGGCCGAGAATTTGAAACCGAGAGAGACCGAGGACACCGCAGGACGCACCCCCGGCAGACGATGAGTGAAGAGAGTCGAGACGATCCGGCAGGCGAGCCCAGAGGCGCCCCGGCCGAGAATTTGAACCGAGAGAGACCGAGGACACCGCAGGACGCACCCCCGGCAGACGATGAGCGACGACTACATGTAGATGAAGGAGCACCGGCAGACAGTCGAGACGAGATGAGATGGGATGAGACTGCTCCGGCCGACAGTTGACGAGATGGGAGTGCGCAGTCGACGAACGATGAGACGAGGAGACTGGTGGAGGGCTACGAAGATGGCATGGCCTTTGCCAGCCTAACTGAATTGACCTATATTGACTAAATTATTTTACATTGGGCGCCATGTAGAAAAATAGACTAAATAACTAGAAGTTGAACTGGATGTTGAATACTGTTGAAAATTGAATACTAAGATAAGCATTTCGTATTCATTTCGTAGTCGCAGTAAATTGCTTTGTTTAATTTACTTAAAAATAGTATTTGAACTATAATTCATAATTTCTGTTGGTACTCGAATCGAAAGTTCAAAAAATGTTTCATTTCGCGACTTTCCTCGGGGCTCGCCTGCCGGATCGTCTCTTCGCTCATCGCCTGCCGGGGGTGCGTCCTGCGGTGTCCTCGGTCTCTCTCGGTTTCAAATTCTCGGCCGGGGCGCCTCTGGGCTCGCCTGCCGGATCGTCTCGACTCTCTTCACTCATCGTCTGCCGGGGGTGCGTCCTGCGGTGTCCTCGGTCTCTCTCGGTTTCAAATTCTCGGCCGGGGCGCCTCTGGGCTCGCCTGCCGGATCGTCTCGACTCTCTTCACTCATCGTCTGCCGGGGGTGCGTCCTGCGGTGTCCTCGGTCTCTCTCGGTTCAAATTCTCGGCCGGGGCGCCTCGGGGCTCGCCTGCCGGTTCGTCTCTTCGCTCATCGCCTGCCAGATCGCCTCGTTAATTCGTCGTTCATTTTTTTCTTTCACCATGTAGTCACAATGTAAAAAATTAAATTAATTTTTTAGGGGGGAGGGTAGATGTAGTCAGTTTTCATTTGGTTGTAACAATTTATTCATTAAAATCGCACACGTGAAATTTCTTGGTCAAATTTGCATTCACTCTAGTCTCTACAGTTTTTTGTATTGAAATTCTTAGTCGTATTTGTGCACCATTGTTAAATTTGCTTTTAAAGTTGTTTCTTGAACTCTAATTCATAATTCTATTGGTACTCGAAAATTCAAAAAATGTTCCATTTTTTGGGGGGAGTGTCGCGACTTTCCTAGTCATTTCTTAGTTCACCTTCACTTGTCTCTGTTTACTCTGTTTTCTCTCTCTCTCTCTCTGTCTAGCTCAATCTTGTTATTCTTATCTCTCTCCCCCTTGTTGCGTTCTGATTGGCTCTCCGTTCTCTCCTCTTTCCTCAGTCGCGCACTCCACCCCCTCTCTTTATTATTCTGGGCTCAACCCCCCAAAGTTAAATTTTCTATAAATATATCGGTTTGGGCCCTGCGCCCACTTACTGCTCATTCTGCTCCTTCAATTTAACTCCAATTAAATAGTCTGTAGTTTTCTCTTAGTGTCTCTTTGTGTCTCTTTTCAGCACTTTCTTTTCTCTTTTCTCGTCTCATCCCTCTTTTCTCCCCCATCTCTTCTCTTCTCTGGCATTTCCTATATTCCCTCTCATCTCTCATCCCTCCCCTCTACCCTCTCCTTTCTCCATTTTCTCCCCTCCTCTCTTTTTCTCTCCCCTCTCCTCTCTTTTCTCTCTCTCTCTCTCTCTCTCTCTCTCTCTCTCTCTCTCTCTCTCTCTCTCTCTCTCTCTCTCTCTCTCTCTCCATTCTCTCCCCTTTTCTATTGCCTCTCCTCTCGCCCTCTCCTCTCCTCTTATCTGCCATATTTTCTGTCATCCCATCTCTCACCTCTTCTCCCTTCCCTCATCTCTCATCTTCTATCTGATATTCCTATTTTTCCACTCTCATAATGGCCCGCAGCCGTTAGCTGGATTCTTTATCCAGCTCTTGAAGTTAGGAGTTTTCCAACCCCTGTCGTAAGGGATTTTTGGGTCTCTAAGTCCTCATGTTTCGCAGGCCAGTTCATGGTTCGCTACTCTAAACTGAGACAGGGGGCGCTTGGAGTTCTGCATTAAAAATACTATGACTCTTCTGTTGAGTAGGAGCGGTTCGATACTAAATTTGAGCGCTCTGACTGATTTTATTTTAGCTGCACTGCTTATCTCACGATAATCTGCTTCACAGGAAAAAGTAGTATATAAAGCGCATCCGAGAGAACGTTTTTCAACGAATATCAAACATTTTTTCTAAAAGTCACTTCTCATAATGAGATTGAATACGAGGTTACAATAAAATAGAGGTTTGTAATAGACCCAATAAAATATTCTATAATTTCTGCTTTTACAAAATGAAATACACACAGGTAAGGCAAAGTTACAGAGTGATAAGACAGTGCCATGCTGTCCAATAAAGTACGTGAGGCTTTCGTCATGTCGAAGTTTCAGCGACTTTAAAGTCTAGCGCAGGGGTCGGCAAACTTCGGTCCGCGTGCCACATGCGGCCCGCAAAGCCTCTCTATCCGGTCCTCGGGTGCTTTGAAACTCCACAACAGCAATCCGGCCAGATCAAGGTTATATTGTCTCTTCTCAGCTCTCTTTCTCTTCTATCTTCTCGCACCTCTCTTTTCTCACCACCTCTCCTCTCATCTCCTCTCCCTTCCCTTCTCTATCCTTTCCTTCTCTTCTCTACTCTCATCTCTCCTCTCCTATTTGATCTCTACTCTCCTCTCGTCTCCTCTCTTCTCCTTTATTCTTTCGACTTTGCTTTCCACTATTTTTCTCCTCTCTCCCCTACTCTGTCCCGCAGCCATGCGCTAGGTTCTCTAGGTTCTCTTGAGGTAAAAAATTTGCCGACCTCTGGTCTAGATCAAGAAACTCCACACTTATTTTCGAATCCAAAGGCTCTGAAGAAAACGCATAGAATAAAGATGCTTAGCAGACTATTTGTCACATTCGTGTTCGAGAACAAACGAAAAATTTACCTGCAGACAATAAAAAACTGGAGATGCCGGTTAAAAACGAATAAAACATTGAAGTCTTTTGGCAAAGTCCACTGCATGTTTCTTTCTCAAGTAAACCTCATTGCTGTTGTTAAAAGCTTATAACATCCAGAAGCCTCTTCGGACTGACTCAGGAGATGATGTCAGTCAAACGGAGACACGCATTCGCACAGCACTCGATCCGTGGCATACGTTTCAAAAAGGTCTGAGAGTCCATTCGCATAGCTATACCTTGCGATAACGTTCTCATTACCGATTAGGTCTGGCTGTCCAGTGGCCCAGAAGTTTCCAACGCTGATATTGCAGCCGACCCAGTACCAGCCGCCCAGAGGCTCCGCAATGCCTGCTGGCTGGAGGCCTCCGAGCCAGATCGATTGTCCAGAGCTGTAGGTTGAGTAGATCGAGTCCACGTGCCTTATCTCCTCAGCGCTGGTCACGTCGGCCATGATGACCAGACCGCTCTCCGACTCGCACTTCTGCCTGCTCGGCCACCACGTCCCGATGCCAGAGTACAGCCTGTACTTCACTCCGCACAGGTCCATGCCGTAGCCAGACGGACACAGCGCGCCCGCCTCGAGTCCCGGCCGCTGCTTGACGAACACCCGGCCTCTCCTGGAGCAGCCGCAGCTCCTCACCGACTTGCTGCACTTGTCGAACACGAACAGCTGGCACGGACCGTCAGCCAGGCTGAACGCCTGACAGCGCAGCTTCCGGGAGCACAGAGCGGCGCAGGCCAGCTTTCTGACCACGGCTGGGTGGGACTCGACGAACTCGGCATTGATGCAGAGGCTGCCGTCAATGAGGCTGTACTGCTGCTCGTTGGCATTGGTGAGTTCGAGTTCGTGACTCATCACAACCATGAGAACGATAGTGAAGACAATTTTCAGCTGGCTCATTGTTTCTTTAACTGCCTTGAAGCAGCAATTGAGTTTTAGATTACAGGCTCTGCTTTGGTAAAGAATGCGTGAGGTTATAATAGCAACAGATTTTTATATCTTCGCAAGGACCTAAAAGCCCTCTTTAAATACGTTGAGTTACAGCTATAAAAGCTTTTTCTTTCTAGGGAGATTCTGTCTTAAAATGGCCTAAGAAGGCTGCGATTTGTTTACTTGACAGACACCTTTAAGCAAAATGCGTTGGTTTGATTTCACATCTGACAGCTAGCGTCAATTTGATATCGGATTTTTACTGAGGATTACTGGATTGCACACACAACTGAGTCTGTAAATTCATGCAGATCTCGCCTAAGTGCCTAAGTTTGAATTGCGACGATAGAAGTCGCTCAAACATGAGCTGCATTTACTTTTTGTAGGCGAAAAACCGATGCAATTTGACTCATATAGCAGTTCTTATTCTGTTTCCTGTCAATCCTGTATAAAGTAACTGAAGTAATGTTAGTTGCCATGGGCTTCAAAGTAAAGCGTGCATGCAACTAATGAATACACTAGTCTAACTGGTTTGATACCAAGATCCAGCCATAATGATAGCCTACATCCAAAATTTTGATTTCCTGTTTATTTTCATTCACTTTTTTGTAGGACTAACTTCTATGAATACCAGATGTAGAACCTTTATAGGGCTAGTGCAGCAGCTGCATGCGTTCTGTGCATTTCTGAGACTGTACGTGTCATTCATCCGGTGGGCAGAGCAGAGCAGAGCAGCCCTTGCAGGGTTACACGCGTTACAGTTTTTTCTCGACTTCATGTTTTCCTAAAATTTAAAGGAATTAAGAATACCATTTTAACAATTTAAGTTTTTCAAATTCGAAAGAGCAAATAACCGTATATATTGTTGACTATCCAGCTTTATTACAGCTAAATTGGGAAATTCGACTCAAAATTTGTTCTTTACTATGTTGCAGAGATGAAACAAAGAATGGAAAGTAGAGAAGCAAAGAAGTAAAAAAATTAAGTTTTGCATTTTTGAACGCTTCGAAGGAATATCAATTCAGTCCTGAAGCCAATTGCATTGCATTGGTAATAACAAGTGCTGCACTGTCTCGCTTGCAAATTATTCGTGCAGGTCAGACAGACTGGCATCTTCCATTACCTTGCAATCACATTATCCGAAGCAGCATCCGGCTGATGAGCATTCCACAGAGTTGGGTCAATGCTGATGTTGCAGCCGACCCAGTACCAGCTGCCCAGAGACTCCGCACTGCCTGCTGGCTGGAGGCCTCTGAGCCAGATCGACTGTCCAGAGCTGTAGTTCGAGTAGATGGAGTCCACGTGGCTCATCTCCTGCTCGCTGGTCACGTCGGCCATGATGACCAGACCGCTCTCTGACTCGCACTTCTGCCTGCTCGGCCACCACGTCCCGATGCCAGAGTACAGCCTGTACTTCACTCCGCACAGGTCCATGCCGTAGCCAGACGGACACATTTGACTAACACCTGGCCTCTTCTGGTGCATTGCTTTTAAAGACTGAATGGCAGCTGTATATCTTACAAATCTGCAAAAAGTTCCTTGTGATAAGCGATAAATTTTTATTCAATCAACTTTCAAACCACGCGTTTGTCAAGGGAGTTACTGCAAGAGCAACGTGTGGTCAATCCCCATCGTCACAGCGATCAGGTTCCCTGCACTTTTCCCTACGACGCACGAGACCTTCAATTCATAGTTGCACCGCAACTAAGGAAAAATGGACCTGAGAGACCAGGATTCAGTGTGGAAGGCAATTGCCACCTGCATCAATGTTTCGGTGTTTCAGATATTGTCGTGTCTCTAAATAAACAAAATTACTGACCGAACACAACTTTCTGAATTGCAATTGTTATAAAAAGTAGAATGTTTTATATTTTGTTGCCAGTTTATTGTTTACCTGTGGTGGGCTGTCATTTTAGGGCGCAGTCAGGGTTCGCGGATATTGTTAACAAAAGCTTTGTGTTAAATACGGTTAGGTTCCGTGCTTAACAATACTTCAGTGTGCATCGTACTTTGTTGTACATGTAGGTAACTTTTATGAGTTCGAATTTGAGTTCATAACCACACAAGAAAAATCCGATGCTGTTTGAATTCCACTGTCACCTTCAGTCTGAGGGTTCAATCAAGCTTTGAAGCTGGAGTGGCTTTCTGGACTCCAGCAGCTGACGCGCTATCACTGGCAGATGCAGCTTGATGGAGCGGATCTTTGCCAGTTGATTCGGTCCCAGGTACCTCGCTGCTGCTCTGCTTCTTTCCATGCGGAGACTGCTGCTCTGCGGCTCTCGGGCCATCCAACGAGTCACCCTGACCGCGGCCTCCCGTGTGTACAGGCTCCGGCTTGCACCTGGCAAAGGGGCCATTGGGGTGCTCTCTTACGTTAGTGAGTGGACGACAAGAATGAAAAAAATACAATGTGAGCATGCAGTTTCGCTCTCCCGCCGCGACCTCTGGTTTGATTCCGCATTTATTTGAGGCTTCTGCTCGATAATTCACAGCCATGAGGACCAACCCCCAAAGGCACAGAAAGTGTACATGACTGACGATGAGACGGCGAGGAAGCAAGCCTTGAACCAGTGAACCAGCACAGAACACAAACTCGAACAAAATAACATACTTGAACTCAACGTGATGCTCTTTCCGTTTCCGCTGACAGACGGGCCTGTTGCACCACAGCACCGGGGTCGGGCAGGTGCAAAACACGTAGTGCTTCCCTGGCAGCCTTGATCCCACATTGAGCGGCCAGTAGCAGACGCTGCAGCGGAAGCAGCTGCTGTCACAGACAGCGCTACTCGCTGGAACAACGCGCGGCTTGGTGCCGCTGGCCTGCACCCGACAGCTTGGGCGGTTCATTCGATTTGCGGCATCCCGCTGAAGCGGCAGGATGCGCCGCTTTGGTCGAGGGTGGCCGCGGCAGCGCAGCACTCGGCGCCGGTCAGGACTGCGACGGATTTGGCACAGAACATTTAGAAGTACTTCGGACAGGGAACTAATATACCATATTATGCATTGCAAAATTCAAATGTTCACTAGGACACTATGTTCATTCAATGTTCATTAAATGTTCACTAGGACACAAAGGTTGTAGCCTAGTGGTTAGAGAGACTATACTCACGACTTGAAGGTGGAGGGTTCGATTCCCGATCCCACTGAAACAATTTGTGTCCTTGAGCAAGACACTCAACTCTGCTTTGCTTCAGTTTACCCAGCTATAATTGGTGCCAGCATTAGCTGGGGTAATTGAGGGTGTGTGTGGCGACCCCCCAGTCTTTGGACTGAACAGCCGTACGCAGCCTTCAGATGCGCCGCGCAATACATGTACATGTAGCTGCCGGCTGAGCTTTCGGCTGCACATTTGGCTAATTGGGGCAGGAGTAATCAATTATTAACTACTAATTAGTAGTGTTATGTCACCTCAAACCTGTTGAATTTACTCGTCATTTTAAGTACGTCCTCATTTTTTAAACCTAGTGTCAACTTAGGGCCGTGTCACCTAAAACTAGGTTCGAACTTTGATTGTGATTTCTATTACGTTCTGTCGCCTAAATGTAGCTAATTTTAAAATGCGTCCATTGCCTGAAATCTGATTTCAAATCGTGTCCCGTCACCCGTTACCCTACGAAAGGGTGTCCAGAAAGCGTTTGACCCTGGGGCTCATACTGTAAAGCTAATTTAATGCTGCATCATTGGCACCCACAATGCGATACATGTTCAGCCATAAATTTTGACCTGAGTGTCAAATGAAAGCTGAATTGTGTACCACTTTAAGGTGGAACCATAGGATGTAGCACTAGTTTTCCGAAGTGTCAATACTTTCTGGACACCTATCGTGAATTTTGACACGTTAAATAACCTGCCACTCACGTTATCCGTCTGTCAACATTTATCGCGATATTGTGACCATCAGTCGTGGCCCGGCGACCGTCGCCTTCGGCACTCGTATTTCTTTGCGTAAGCCATCGAGCCCTCCGCTTGCCCAAATTCTCGACCACCTTGGGTCGCCAGGCTTTGCCGCGCGGCTCTCCGTAGTGCTGGATGCACAGGTAGCACAGAACGTAGCCGCCGATGCACACCAGTCGTTTGTTAGCGGCTTGGCCCGTCAGGCCGCACCGGGAGCAGCTGGAGCAGCCGCCGCACACCACTGTGCCGTCACAGATCTCGGTGTGCCAGTCCTCGCCGAGGTGGATTGGTTCGCCGCACCAGCAGGACAGCAGGCGGCGCGGGACAGCATCGGGGTTGTCGGTGAAATAGTTCACCGAGTTGTAGCTGCGGAATTGGTTTGGGAGCTGTCGTGTTTGACAAGGTTTCTTTGTTCCGTCTCAAAAAGTTGGTTTTATTTTCATATCAATTAATGTGGACACCCTGGGAAGCGCGGTAGCCCAGTGGTCCAGCGTGGCGCTTTGATGGCGCCAGCGGCCCAGGCTCGATTCCAATTGCCAGTCACATTGATTTGAGGCTGAATTGAAATCTCGGCTTGACTCTGCTCGTGCAATTTATGGCCTTGAGGGCCAACCCCCAAGTGGCACAGTGAAGTGTACATGCCTAACCATAAATACTAAGTAAAGTAGGGGCCTGTGTGAGTGTGTGCCTGTGCGTATGACTGCCCAGGGGAGCCAGCGAAATGTCTCGAGTAAGTCCTCTCGCGGTTGTGTGTGACAATGTCGATTAAAATGCGCCGTAATTAAACCCCCTTCCGGAAAAAAGTACAACTTTGATACAGAAAATGGAATGAAAACCCAGTTTTTAGTCTTGGAAAAAGATTAATTGTCAGCAATACCATGATGCACATTTTCTCGCAATATGAACTGTATGTATGTCTTTTGGATAGGCTATTTACGGCTTACTAATCCACCTAATGCGAAGCTAAACTAACTTAAAATTCTTTACAAGTCAAATTGCAGACTCACCAGATCTGACTTGATGCGCCATCAGGCTGCTCCAGCTGAGGCGCAGGGGCTGGACAGTAAGTTGCCACATTTCGCTGCTGCAACGCACTCTGCGGCAGATGATGCTGCTGGTGCTTTGTTGAGCTGCCACTCTCTAGTGGGTACAGCGGCAAAGGCGGCTGCTCGTCTAGAATCTTCACCATTGGTCGATTCGAGCCCTTGACCATGGCGATGCGATGGACTGTGCAGCAGGCAGCGGTCTCAACGAAAGAAGTTGATTTATGCTCAACTAGCTACGTATGTACGTTTCAGTATCGTTTTGAAATTGATGGCTTTTAGTGTTCTCTACTATAGCTTAGACTAAATATAGTAGACCATAGACAAAATGAAGACCAAATCCAGACTGGCTTATCCAAAAGTCATTTCGCTTAGTCTGTGTGCTTTGCAGTTCCTTGATAATCTATCTTGTCTCTTTCTCCCTTGAGAATCTGCCTCTCCGTCACTTCAGTCCTTGAGAATCTGCCTCTCCGTTACTTCAGTCCTTGAGAATCTGCCTCTCCGTTACTTCAGTCCTTGAGAATCTGCCTCTCCGTCACTTCAGTCCTTGAGAATCTGCCTCTCCGTTACTTCAGTCCTTGAGAATCTGCCTCTCCGTCACTTCAGTCCTTGAGAATCTGCCTCTCCGTCACTTCAGTCCTTGAGAATCTGCCTCTCCGTTACTTCAGTCCTTGAGAATTTGCCTCTCCGTTACTTCAGTCCTTGAGAATCTGCCTCTCCGTTACTTCAGTCCTTGAGAATCTGCCTCTCCGTCACTTCAGTCCTTGAGAATCTGCCTCTCCGTCACTTCAGTCCTTGAGAATCTGCCTCTCCGTTACTTCAGTCCTTGAGAATTTGCCTCTCCGTTACTTCAGTCCTTGAGAATCTGCCTCTCCGTTACTTCAGTCCTTGAGAATCTGCCTCTCCGTTACTTCAGTCCTTGAGAATCTGCCTCTCCGCTACTTCAGTCCTTGAGAATCTGCCTCTCCGTTATTTCAGTCCTTCGGAATCACCGGAATCTGCCTCTACTCCATCAGTTCCTGATTAAGCAATTTTATAAAAAACAGTAAAAGTATCAAAGAATTGGAATTTTAAATTTTCTTATGAAAATTTAGCAAGACACAACAGAAGCCGTAGTAAGTAATGCTGTTATCGCAATTTTATATTGAGTAAACTTTTGTTATTAAAATAGTTTTAAAAAGTTAGAAAAATAGTACACGTGGGTTTTCTGACATGAAATGTTTTTTTATGAAAACAGACTATAAAAATATTGAACAAACCAACTAAAAATGTCGCGTCTCGATCTTATTGCAAACAAGACGGCTATTGCAATGAAATGCTGCAAGTTTAAAAATAATTTCATCAGAACAAAAAACAAAAAATGCACAGCTAAACTTCAAGGATTATTGCGGTTTTGCGGAAGAGTTCAAATTCGTTAGGTATGCACAGGTGTGTTATAGTGTTAGAGAAGCTATTAGTGTCTAGAGAAAAATGACAAAAGACAAAATGTGAGTGAAAATTATAGTTAAAGTTATAATAATTATAATTAATTATTTATGACTACCGGGCATTTCCACTCCGGCGTTTATCTTGGAAAGCGGAACCAACTTTTCTATGCAAGTTGTTTGATTATGCTCCCGGGAACGCCGGAGGGGAAATGCCGAAGGGGAAATGCCGGAGGGGTAACGCCGGGGGGTAACGCCAGAGGGGAATGCCAGAGGGGAAATGCCGGAGGGGAATTGCCGAAGGGGGAACACCGGAGGGGGAACATCGGAGGGGAAATGCAGGAGGGTAAATGCCAGAGGGGGAACACCGGAGGGGAAATTCCGGAGGGGAACACCGGAAGGAGAAAATCGGAGGGGAAATGCCGGAGGGGAAACACCGGAGGGGAAATGCCGGAGGGGGAACACCAGAGGGGAAATGTCGGAGGGGGAATAACCGTAAGCCATTATTTAGTTATAATTACTTTAATTAACCTACTAAATATTAATGAAAACATTTTCAATTGAACTTTTAAACAATCATTTAGTAACGCTTATATACTACTTGAAAAGGTAAATAAAACGGTAATTATAATGCGTCAAGACTAATTAATTGATACTTGATAATACAATAACCGGGTATAAAAAAGCGAGTTAACGAAAAAGTCGTGAGTCAGTCAGTCAGAGCTGATGAGAAAATCACAGCTCCCCCCCCCCACCGTGAATCACACGGCCATCTGCATAGCAATTTTACCGTGAGGCTCGTAGCCAACCAGCTTGAAATGCTCGGTCTTGAAATCCTCCAATCTGGTGGGCCCATCGGCAATCTCCAGTTTAGGAAACGGGCGCGGCTGCCGGCTGAGCTGCTCGCGCAGCGCGGCATCGTGGTTGGTGTACACGTGAGCATCGCCAAGGGTGTGCACAAACTCCCAAGCAGTCAGGCCTGTCACCTTAGCAATCATATGGGTGAGCAGAGCGTAGCTGGCGATATTAAAGGGCACACCCAGACCCATGTCGGCAGAGCGCTGGTACAGCTGGCATGACAGCCTGCCATCTGCTGTGCAGTACAGCTGGAACAGGCAGTGACAGGGCGGCAGGGCCATCTGGTGCAGCTGGGCGGGGTTCCATGCTGAGATCACTATGCGACGATCGCTAGGATTTGTGCGCAGAGTTTCCACAGCTTTGGCCAATTGGTCAACGCCCTGGCCGGTGTAATCTGCGTGCATGTCTGCGGAGTGGGGGCGGGGGGGGCTCAGGCAGTTGTTGGATTGGGAACATACATGCGCAACAGCCAACCGATCCGGCCGACCGATTTGGCGGCCAACCAAGTAAGTTGCAAAATTGATTAACCGCCAACCAAGTAAGTCGCAAAATTGATTAACCGCCAACCAAGTAAGTCGCAAAATTGATTAACCGCCAACCAAGTAAGTCGCAAAATTGATTAACCGCCAACCAAGTAAGTCGCAAAATTGATTAACCGCCAACCAAGTAAGTCGCAAAATTGATTAACCGCCAACCAAGTAAGTCGCAAAATTGATTAACCGCCAACCAAGTAAGTCGCAAAATTGATTAACCGCCAACCAAGTAAGTCGCAAAATTGATTAACCGCCAACCAAGTAAGTCGCAAAATTGATTAACCGCCAACCAAGTAAGTCGCAAAATTGATTAACCGCCAACCAAGTAAGTCGCAAAATTGATTAACCGCCAACCAAGTAAGTCGCAAAATTGATTAACCGCCAAAAAAACGAAAAAACAAAAGACGAAAAAGGGGAAAGGAAAAGGAAAAAACGAGAAAAAGGGAGCAAAGAGAAAGAGAAAAACACAAAAAGAGTTGTAAGTGCTGTAAGTTGCAGCACTGAAGACAAGGTAAGTCGCACCGAGGGAGAGCTAAGTCGCAGCAGGACTGAGTTAAGTCGCAGAGCATCTTTAGGATTATTAGGAAAGGATTAGTTTAGGATGAATTTAATGTATCACTTACTAGGGTGTAGGCTACGTGTGCATTAACGCATCAATTTGAAAAAATTAAGAATTACGAAGGCAGAAATGGCTAAGGAATAGAAATAGGGATAGAATAACTTATAAGAAGTAATTTTTCAGTCCTATTACAATTGCAAATCATACTTTTAATAATATTTAATTAGCAAATTAAAACTGCAAGATTCTAACGGTCTTATATATGAACTTAGAAGAACTGTAGTCTTAATGATTACACATGTACCATTGTAGTAATTGATTAAAATTGTAGCAGATTAAAACTGATAAAAAAAACTTTCAAAATAGTCCACTTAGCAAATCAGAATTTCATCAGCGGAGGCCCATTTATTCGAAACCGTAGTAGATGCTCCAATGTTTTTGGTGCCAAGCGTGTTCTCCTGTCATAGGCACTGTGCTTATAGATAGAAAACCCTCTTTCAGCCTCAGCTGATGACATTGGCAAAGTTAACACAACCATAATTAGATTCTTTATTCTGGGCAGCCATTCAACAGTTCTTGTCTTTAGAAAGTGACTCCAAAATTTCACCGGACCTTTGCCTTTGTAGGCACAGAAGTCAACACTATGCGAAGTGATCAAACTTTTAGGAGTAGACCGAACTGACCAGAGATTGTCCTTTCTGTAGCGCGTTCTGAAGCATCTGCATCTCTAGAGTCTGAATCAGAAAGAGGGTCCTCTGTTTCAGAGGCAGAGCTGTCATCTTCCATTCCAAACCGTCTAGCAAGAGGTATGATTCTCGAACTGTATGTAAAGATAGTATGTAATGTTTCAGCATTAGGCAATAACACTGGGTTGAGCACATTCATACATACGCAACAGTCGGCCGAGTCGGCCAATCTGGCCGACTGATTTGGTGGCCAACCAAGGAAATCGCGAAAATGCCCACCCAAAAAAATACCCAAGTAGTAGTACTAAGTAGCTGACGAGGCATTTTGCCTTAATAGGACAGTCATAGTTACTCCTGCCGTTTACCCAAAGTTGCGTTAATTTTGCTCTAGGGTTTTTTACATGTAAGTCGCATTTTTGGCCAAAAACTACGTCGCATTTTTGTTAAAACTAAGTCGCACGGCCGACCGAATTTTGGAGGTTGCGCATGTATGATTGGGAATAGGGATCCTCAGGTGTGATTTAGGGTTACTAAGGCCTGAGATTGGAGATATTTTCAAGTGTGATTCAGGGTTATTATTACCTGAGATTAGAGACACCTTCAGGTGTGAATTCAGGGTTATTAAGGCCTGAGATTAGAGAGACCTTCAGGTGTGAATCAGGTTAATTATTACCGGAGATTAGAGAGACCTTCAGGTTTAATTCAGGGTTATTATTACCTGAGATGTGAGATCTCCGACAATCATCTTCAGGGTCGATTCAGAGAGATTATCAGAGTCCTTCAGGGGTGATTCAGAGAGATTATCAGAGACCTTCAGAGGTGATTCAGGACCTTTCTTCGAAACAGTAAACTCACCCTTATACTCGGCACCAAAGTGCCTCCACTGAAAGCCGTACACAGGCCCCAGGTCGCCAATCTCGCGGTGGCTAAGACCTCTGTTGTCCAGAAACTCCCTACTAGCATTGGCATCCCAGATGTGCACATTGCGCTCCGTCAGCTCATTAGCATTCACTGAACCGCGCAGGAACCACAGCAGCTCTTCTAGAATGCCTCGAAAAAACACTCGCTTAGTGGTAAGCAATGGCAGCGTATTGTCAGCCAGACTGTATCGCATCTGCATGCCAAAGATGGACTTGGTGCCAACTCCAGTTCTATCTCCACGATAGTCCCCAGTCTCCAGGATGCGGCGTACAGCATCCAGATAGGCAATTTCATCCCGATTGGATGGCACTTTGGTGATTGTTTCTGGCGCAGTGTCCGGTTTAGCTGATTGATTTGTAGGCGGCGACATGACGCTATTAGTGCAGCAATATGGAATAAGCATTTGCATTTGCGTTGAAACAAAAAAATAAGTAACCTTTTAAGTGGACATTCTGTTAATTCTGTTCTGTTCTGTTTTTCTAATAAAGTCTACTGTCTGTTAACTTCTATCAAAAAGTTGCTTCGGCTATTAATAGATCAACGCCATATAATCCTATCAATTATTAACAATATTTTTGATGTACTCTTAACCAACTTGGAACAATTTTTGTCCTTAAGCAAGACATTAAACTCTTGCATTGCTTCAGTTCACACAGCTGTAAAATGGGGAAAATGGGGTTATAGCAGCAGCTGTAGTAATTGACGGTGTGTATAGTGACCCCCTAATATTTGGACTAAATAGCCATTAGATAAATACCATAGTCAGGAAGAAGGATGTACACCAGAAATTTCTGAGGTATAGTCAAGAAATTTGGCATAAATGTTGGATCATTTTGCCTGGCAAACAAAATGATCCGAGACCAGCTAGCCCAGAAGACCAACAGCACCCGAATTTGCGAGCGTCTTCTGATGGAGGACGCCGCCAGGCTGACGCTAGAGCAAGCAGTTGTCATCGCGACTACAATTGAGGATGCAGTGGAGGCTAAAAGCTCCTGCACCCGATGCAGTCGGAGCCACGAGGCTAAGGCAAAGTGTCCCCCGCACGGCAGGAAATGCAACAGTTGCAGGAAATTGAACCACTTCAGTCGATGCTGCCGCAGCAAAGCACTCCAAGTCAGCGCAGACGAGACGGTCATGATCTCTGCCGTGCATGGCAGCGACGAGATCCGAGTCGAGCTTCAGCTGGGCAACTGCTCGAAGACTGTCAGCCTGATGGTCGACTGCGGCGCCAAAGTTTCTCTGCTCAACGAGGCTACGGCAGACATCGATCATCGATCTGAAGCCATCGGCAGTGCAGCTATGAGCTTATGGCGGGAAGAAGATCGCCGTCGCGGGGCTTTCAACAGTCGGCGTCAAGTACCACGGCCAAGTGCAACACGACTTTCACGTCACTAGGTCGGGCGAAAATATTGTCGGCCGCGATCTGATGCAGAAGCTGGGTATCCAAGTGCGACTCCAGCCTCACGATGCTAACATCGGAATTGCCAACGTGGACATCGCCCAGCGGTCTTCGACGGATCAATCGGTCTCTGCAGAGGTGCACCAACCGAGGATCAACACGGTCGTGCCACCAGTGCAGCAGCCGCTGCGCCGCCTGCCACTCGCCAATCAGCAATAGGTCGGCGAGGAGCTCGACCGTCTGGAGGCAGCAGGCATCATCCAGCGGGTCAACTCAAGCCCATGGATTTCTAATCTGGTCGTGGCGAACAAGAAGAATGGCAGCATTCGAGTGTGCATCGACGTGCGCAAACTAAATAAGTCGCTGATCATCGACCGACACCCAATGCCGCAGTTGGACGAGATCTCTGCAAAGATCAAGGCGGCCAGCAGCCACATGTTCTCCAAGATCGACCTCAAGGTGGGCTACATTCAGATGCAGCTACACGAGTCATCACGTGACCTGACGACCTTCATTACGCACCAGGGCTTGTACCGTTACTGCCGGGTGCCGTTTGACCTAGCGTCTGCTCCGGCGGCCTTCCAGAGGATGCTGGACAACCTGGTGGCTCATCTGCCAGGAGTGGAGCACATCTTGGATGACTTCATCGTCTTCGGAGCAACTGAGGACGAACATGACTCGAGGCTGCAAGCTCTGCTGAAGCGACTGGAGGACGCCGGCCTCACCTCCAACAAGGACAAGTGCGAGCTACGGAAGACCGAGATAGTTTTTCGGCTTCGTCTTCTTGGCGGAGGGCATCCGGTCGTCCAAGTCTCAGACCAAGGCTTTCAACGAGCTGCGCGCGCCGACGAGCAAAGAGCTGCAGGTGTTCCTTGGATCGGCAAACTATCTGATGTGGTTCGTGCCCCACTTTACCGAGGACACGACGCTGCTGAGGTCTCTGCTCAAGGGCGATGCCGAGTTCAAATGGACAGCTCAATGCGAGCGAGCCTTCCAGGCGCTGAAAACGGCAATCTGCAATCCGCCGGTCCTGACGCACTTCGACCCCGATGCCGGAACAATCGTCACCAGCGACGCCAGCGCCGAGTCCCTGGGCGCACAGCCGATCGAATTCGCGGCACGCGCGCTGATAGAGATCAAGAAACGTTACTCTGCGAACGAGCGAGAGGCGCTGGCGAGCCTGTGGGCCATGGAAAAGCGGCACTACTACCTGTTTGGGCGCCATTTCGAGCTGCGAACGGATCACCAGGCCCTGCGACAGCTGCTGCTGGGACCCAGCGACACCGGACATCGGCCGCTGCGCATTCACCGGTGGTGTGACCGATTTAAGCAGTACGACTTTTATGTGCGCTACCATACATGCGCAACTGCTGGCCGACCTGGCCACCGTAAATTGTGGTGGACCAGGGGTAAGTCGCAAAAATGCACACCCCAAAGAATACAGACGTAGTACTAATTAGATGACAAGGCATTTAGCCCTTATAAGACAGTCATAGTTACTCTTGCCGTTTACCCAAAATTGCGTTACTGTTGCTCTAGGGTTTCTTTCACAGGTAAGTCGCATTTTTGGTCAAAAAGTAAGTCGCATGGCCAGTGTAAATTAGGGGGGGGGGTTGCGCATGTATGTGCGCTACCTCCCGGGAGTCGCAACTTGTTGGCCGACATGCTGTCCAGGTGGAGCTGCAGGTCGGACATGAACGTCGTCCAATAGCCGGACACCGCGATGCCTCGACTCCGAATCATCACGCCACAGCGGCTAGCGACGGGCACAGCAGAGGACACGATACTGCGCGAAGTCATTCAGCGAGTTACCACCGGCAACTGGAGTTCGGCCAAGGACACCAAGTTGCAGCCGTACGTAAAAGTCCGAGAGCATCTCAGAATCTGGCAAGACGGCCCCTGCCTGGCCTTCCAAGACCGCGCCATCATCCCACAGGACCTGCGCGGTGAGCTTTTGGAGTTCGCGTATGCGGGACACCCGGGGGTGGTGCGTACCAAGCAGCAGCTTCGTGAGTTTGCCTGGTGGCCGAGGATGGAAGCCGACGTCGAGACGTTTGTCAGAGACTGCGAGACTGCGGAGAAGCTTTCAAGCTGCGACCGGCTCTGCTGCAGCCCCTGCCATGGCCAGACTCGCCGTGGACAGAGATCGCCATCGACATCGTGGGTGAACTGCAGGCAGCGCCAGCATCGTTATAATTCCTACTGGTCATCACGGATTTGCACAGTAAGTGGCCGGAGGTCTTCGCGACTTCAAGCATTACCACCGACACTGTCTGTAAGGTGCTACGCAGGCTGTCTGCGAGAAGGTCCTCACTGACAATGGACCCCAGTTCGGTGACGCCTTCACCGGTTTCCTGCGAGAGCATCCAACACCTGAAGACTTGTCCATATCGTCCAGTACAGAGCACCAATGGCCAAACCAAGCGGCTCAACCGGTTCCTGATGGACAGCATTTGAGCGTCTAGAGACGACAATGTGCCGATGCAGAATGCGCTGCTGCAATTTCTCGAGAGCTACCGCAGCACGCTGCACGCCCTGACTGGCAAGAGCCCGGACGAACTGATGTTGGGTCGCCACTGGTGCACGTCCATGTTGCTACTTGCTCCAGTCAAGAACGGCACTGCTGCGAAATCTAATATCGCAAAACGCATTCAGCAGCGTCAACAGGAGACGGCAGAGTACACCAACCAACGGCGTGGAGCCCAGAAGCCAACACGACCTGGCAAGCTCGGCAGCTGGCACTCTGCGGTGCTGCAGATCGTCAAGGCAATAGGAGCAGCCTGTTGACTGGCGGACGGCAGCACCTGGAACCAGCAACCGCTAGTGCCGACATCTCTGTGATAAAACTATGAGGCATCTGCGGCTGGCGAGTTTGATCCCCAAGAGTCCAAGAGCATGCAATACAAGATGGAGGAGGAGAGGTTCGACCATTGACTCCTGGTCCAGCCAAAGGACCACTGGCTCCGGCTTTGTGACGGTTCACTCGTCTGCGACGTCCTCTGCAGTGCTAAGGCTGGTGATCTCAATTGGAGAGGGGGAAGATATTGTTGTAACTTGACAGGTCAACTTAATAACAATATTGTTACGCTGGTATTTCTACTATAAGTATGGTATAATGTAAATGCTAACTATATTAATATTATTCTTGTCTTGTACTTATATTGCCACTTTCAGTAGAGTAGTTGATAAATTATCTGTATAACATATTATTGATCATGTGACATATCTAGCTCTTTAATTTATCGATCATGCATTTTTTCTAGTGTGACTAAAATATAAATAAAGCAACTGTGTGCACCTGGCACTTTAACTTTCAACTACAACTGGAAACCTCAAGTCTTGGCTACACAACAGAAATAAATGAATGTTGCCATTTTTTAAGTGAGGGGAACTCTTTAAGTCACTGGAACTTAGGACTCAAGCATCAACATAAATTGTCAATGCCATCTCCATGGTTGGATGATAGGGACTAAGTGAGGATGAATATTTTTACATTCCAAGGGGAGCTCTTCAACAACACATTTTTACACCAAATACACATTGAGGTTAGGATAGTGGGGGCTTAAGTTAAGAAGGCTTATTGGAAAGAAATGATAAGTAGGCCATTGCCTTTGCAGAAGATCTTGGCAAGAATTGGAGATTTTGTTACTTTAGTTACTTAAACAATATAAGAAAAAGAGAAGGGAAATAAAAGAGAGAAGGAGAAATAGAGAATGGGAAAAAAGAGAAAGGGGAGGTGGGAGGAAAGAAAAGGGCAGAAAAAAAGAATGGAAAGAAGAGAGGAAAAGGAAGAGGCTTGTCAGGAAGGTGTTTATGTGTCCAGTGTAAACCACGGGTTTTTTGCAAAATTTTAGGTATATCTTAAATATGCCAAAAATTGGAAACATAAATTACGAGAGTAATGTACACTAAAATCTCAAAATGATACAATTTTACTTTTTGAGCTGCAATAAAATTAAAGACATTTTTACATTGCAACAATCAATGACCTTTTTTTCTATTGTTATGTTTGATATTATTGTCATATACATTATAACAAAAAAAGTATTGTCTATTACACTTTTATAACAACTTGCAATTATATTACACAAAGCTTTTAGTACTTAAATTCTTTAAAATAGCACTATCACATTCAAATACTACTTTTATTTTTTTCATTTGCACTCTTATTACCTCTTAACTAGGGGCATAGCCAGAGGGGGGCAAGGGAGGCCGTGGCCCCCCCTCCCCAATCACCAACTCTGGCCTTGGCACCCCCCCCCCTAAAAGAAACTGGCGCCTCCCCCCCTAAAAGAAACTGGCGCACCCCCCCCCCCCCCCTATAAGAAACTGGTGCCCCCCCCCCCCCCTAAAAGAACTGGTGCCCTCTCCCCCTTTTAAGAAACTGGCACCCCCCCCCCCTAAAAGAAACTGGCACCCCTTCCCCTATAAGAAGCTGGCACCCCCTAACTCACGCCCCCCCCCAATCAAAATTCCTGGCTACGCCCCCACTATCTTTTTCTTTGAAATGTTTTACCTTTTGTTATAGAAATTAGAAGATACTTGCATTTATTTTTAAATAGCTTTATATACTCTTTTTTGTATACTAAATAAAACTTTTTAGATTCAAACATGCTAATGAACTTTAAAAGGCTAATGCATTCCAGAAAATTCTGGCATATAGGAAACTTTACTGACAATGGGCCATATATGCAATGTTTAACTATCTCTTTAAAGTGTCCACTAGGGTCAATATCTTGGCATTTTATAACACTAACAGTTATAAAAGTTTTTTTAGCTATGGATATGGATATAAATACAAATAAGCTACAAGAAAAATTTTTGAGATATGGCTTTAGGAAAAATTCAGTTATGGCTCAACTCCATTAAAGATACTCATGATATCATAATATTAATGTTTTACTTTTGATACAATTTTTAAAATATAAAGCCTATGAAACATAAATCTTAACAAAAAAACTACAAACTGATATTATGAAGTGCCTCCTGTCACTAAAATGACCAACTTACTAAATCTTTTATTTCCACCAAAGGTGAAACATGTCTGTCACAGAAGCAACATGTAGTCTAACCAAAATGATTAGGCCTAGTACTATTTGTACAATTGTACCCAAGGCATGTATACAGTGTAGGGCCGGCCTAGCTATGCCTATATTGGCATAAACAAAAAATGTAGCTCATTTTTCCAGGTTACATACAGACTAGCTACATTGTTCCAGACTATGGTCCATGGATTAGATATGCTATGCCTATGGCTGAGTAGTTTATGCTTGCAAATCTGCAATAAGGGCAGGTATAATAAATGAGTATTAATATATCATTATATCTTATATTATACTATTACATGTTATTAATATATATTTATGTTTATACTCATTAAAACTAAAAAAGCTATTTTCTAAGGTCTTACACTAGTCAGGCTATAGTAGGCCTAGTCGTCTGTAGGTTGATCCCAGTTTTTCTTTTTGAGCTAGTAAGACATTGAGATCAGGCTTAATTGCTTGGCAAAGCAGACGAAATTTTCGAGGACAAAAAACAAAAATAACTACATTATGGGCTGTTAATCGGCGCTGTATAGGCCTAGGAATATTGCCAGGATTTATTAAATCATGAGAAATAATTGATGGATGCCCGTCAAAACGGCCACACGCGGAACGGCCACACGACAAAACGGCCACACCGTCAAAACAGCCACACGACAAAACGGCCACATAAAACAAAAAGGGTTGCAGATCGACTATTTGTTATGTTAATGAAGCTTCGTTATGTTAATTATTTTTATCAAATCAATTTATCAAAATGCAAAAGAAGTGAATGCATTGAGATATTGTGAAATTTATGTAGGCCGAAAAGGATCCGAAAAGGAAGCACCACTGTCGTCCATTGTTAAAAATGAAAAATGAAATGAAAAATTTCGCATCAGAGATAACTACTAACTGCCATAAGATATTTTGCGCTGTTGTTAAATTGTTATTTGAGTATGAGTGCGCCTGCACTTGCTCCTCTCTCTGCAACCATCCACCTTTATTCTTAATTGACCAGTGCCTCGGCCCCCATGTACGCCACCCCCCCGATCGTTCATCATTTATCTTTCTACTTAAATGTACAATCAACCCTCCACTTCTCTTATCTCTTATTATTACAAATTATTACATCGTGTGGCCGTTTTGACGGTGTGGCCGCGTTTTGTCGTGTGGCCGTTCCGCATGTGGCCGTTTTGACGGCACCCCAAAATTATTTGATTAACTTTGTAAAATTTAAACCGCCGCTAAATTTGGGTGCAGAAAGAAGTTAATTTAAACAAACCTTTTATGAATAAGAGTGTAGCACTGGGCGCGCTACTACTTTTTTGCATAATTTTCTTTAGCACTTTTTCTTCGACTACGTTTTTTCAGCGCCAGTAAGGCGATCAGCGTTGGTGTAGTGTTACGTCCATTAATGCGTCCAGTGAAACCTATAGACGCGCCCCTTCGAGTCACAGTCCTTTGTACAGTTGCGTTACCCACAACCGTCTAAACTTCACGCAGCTCTGTTGAACACCTGAGGTCCCCATCTTGATCCTGAAGATTCCACCAATTCCCACCAGCTATAGCCTAATACATAGCGTGTTTCACGCGGTAGTTATTTGTATGCAAGCAAACTCATTTGAAGTGTTCATTGCGGAAGTTTTTCTTGATAATACCGAAAGAGAAGGTTTCTAAAAAATAAGGCAGCATACAGGTACATGTATTCATTCAAGGACCACAAAAGATATATACACATACATACATGCAGAATTTTACTTATAATAATTTGTCCATGCACTTTGTATCATTGGCAATTTTCTGAAAATCCATATACTAAAAATTAATCTAATTTGTCTAGATCTACATGTGATCTAATTTAGAGGTGCCTGCTACACAGGGGCGTCGCCATGGATTTTACGGTGAGGAGGACAAAGCCAAGAATTCTACCGGGTCCATGAAATTGCTCGCGAGAATTGTTTGCTTGCTGCACATAGGCTTGCCGACGTTTGCGTGCAGAAATTTTGCTTGCCGAGATTTGCCAGCCAAAGTTTTGTTGCGGGACCTTAAATAACCTATTTTTAAGCTCTTGTATTTCTAATTTTCATTTTCTAAATATTAGTGGAAGTGGAAGTCGCCTTATAATAGTGTTAAGATTTTGTATAAGGATATGGCGGATTTGTAAAGCCCTAACACAGAAATGGAATAATTTAGTTTTTTTACTGGGAATATATTTTCAACAAAATTGGACACAATTTCTAACTATAATACACATATCGAATGATTCAGGCAGCGAAATGTACAAAATAGATTTTTTGCAAATGAATGTACCACCGATCTGTGAATTGCTACATTTCATGACTCGTTAGGATACCCAACGCTCTGCTTTATAATTACAAACTAATAGTGACAGTAACCAAGTAATTAAAAGTGTTAACTTAGTCCTTGTGTGCCTAAACTTGTGCCATATGTAGCAAATCTCATCATTGAATTTCGTATGGATGCATTTTTGTTTAGTTGGGGGTTAGGACTGTTATTGTATATTATCGATAATGTATTTTGTTGTAATTTCCGACAGTGCGCCCCAATTTAAAAAGCGCTCTCGCATCAGACCATGTTGGTACTGTAAGCGGGGAAGTGACTCGGCACCTCGAAATATAAAGTCAGAATTGCGTTTGAATCGCGTTTGATTGACGTCTCGACAAAGTGCAAGTCTTACATTGGCGACCACGCCAGGACCGAAGTCGTTGGAGCGAGATTGAGCATGTGGAGGCAAGACTTTCTGCAACTTCGTGGCTGAGATGTACTAAGGCCTATACCTACTACAGCCATACACGGCGCCGCAGCAGCAGCTGCAGCTGCCGGTCGTCCAGAGCAGGACCGAGTAAAACAGAGTTACCACGATCTCCATGAATCTGACACAATTGAAACGCTCGACGATGCGATCAACAGTGCTGAGACATGCCCAGTAAGGAGACACAGACACAGGTACTATGATCATTTAGCTTCTGCTGATTATGCCGAGCACCGAGTGCAAGTGCAACAACGTACAGTGTGAAGCTGCAAGCTCGCCAGATCCACTACAGTCAGAGAGGCAACCTCAACCTACGACAGCATTCCCGCTGCAAGGAGGAGCAACCAACAGCAGTAACACCAGGCCGTGCACAGGTATGCCTCACCTGTACCATGGGCAACAGGCAGCACCAACACCAGGGACTCGACTGACACCAATCTATGCAGAGGCAGTGCATGCTCCAGTGCAGCATCAATTCAGTCAGCCTCCCTTATCACCAGTGCCCAAGCCTGCACCATTCAATAGCTGAGAGAATTTTGACGACTTCCTAAGCCGAATGTCAGCATTCATGAGTCGGTTCCCAGGATTGGGTGAGCACGGCAAAATTGCAACTTTAATTGCTTATCTAGGACCTGCATTTGCCACGTACGCAGCTTGGTTCGACCAGCAGTGCGTCCTGCATGGGTTGCCAGTTGGTTCAAACCTGGAGCACCTCCCTGGAGCACGGTATGACTCACTGCTACAGTTTCTGCGAGCGCGGTACGGAGGAGCAAAGAGTACAGCCTTGCTTCGGCTTGAGCTTCGAAGTCGATACCGAGGAAAAGATGAAACCTTCGAACAGTTTCTCACTGCATTGCAACGCCTGGCTGTCAAAGCATTTCCTGATGCAGGTGCTCACGAGTTCCTTCAACAGGCTGTCTTGGACCAGTTAATCCAGGGCCTAAACAACAGCTATGTGTCAGAGCGTCTTCTTAATATGCCAATGGCAGTGACAACAACAGAGCAAGCGCTCCGATGGGCTCAGCAGATCCGCGAGACTCAGCAATTCCTGGAAGGCCAAGGACATAATCAGCAGCATCAACGCGGCACGGCGACGTCGGCACCCGTGGTGGGATCAGCAGCTCCGCCAATGCATGGACAACGACCTGGTGGTGAGCACCAGAGTGACCCAACAACATCGTGGAAGCCACTGAATCGACAGCCGCATGCGACCCCAAGACCACCTCAGCAACAGGCCCAAGCTCAAGCTGGCCATCATCCGTCGCACCGACCAATGCCAGTGTGTTACAGCTGTAATCTGCCAGGTCACATTCGAAGGAACTGCCCAAACGCCAGGGGGGCTGGTCCACAGGGCCAGTACCGGCCCTCTCGGCACTGAGCAAATCGGCCCCGCCCTCACGCCCCAGCTGCCAGCCCGGTCAAGCGCGTTTCGTCACCGCGCGCATCTGCAGACGTCGTCGGCCCTGCTTGATCGACACAGGTGCCGAAGTTTCCTGCATCAGTCTCAACATCGCGCGATCAATCAGGCGGCAGTTCAAACCCAGCAAAAAAACCATCTATGGCGTGAGTGGCAATCCGGCGAGCGTGCTGGGTGAGATTCATTTGTACTTCTCTCTCGGATCTGTCCAGTTTCAACACACCTTTCTGGTGGTGACAGACTTAAATGTACCTATAATTCTGGGATGTGACTTTCTTGACAAGCAAGACTGCTTAATTCATCTCGGTTCGGGCTGTCTCGTTTTCAATGGCCTTGGAGCAACAGTGCCGCTGCGGAAGTCGAAGCAGGCAGCGCAGTCCAGCAAACTGGTGGCGGCAGCAGCAGTTCAGTTACAGCCTGGTGAAGGTTGGACCCGTTCCAGTCCGACCGTTGCACGTGACCGCGTGGACAAGTTCGGAGGCACCCGGCATCGTCAACGGTAGCAGGTCATCGAAGGTCTTGATTGCTCGCTGTGTAGCCAAAATATCGAACAATGGCATGGGCGTCGCAATCATCAACGCTAGCGATGCACCGGTGGCTGTCAGAGAAGGCGACACCATCGGATGGTTCACGCCACTCAGCAGCCAAGGCGGGACGCGGCTCCAGTTTACCAGCATGGCAACAGCGACAACCTCAATAGATGGCAATGCACCATGGCTTCGAGAAGTGCACATTGCCGACGAAATTTCAGCGAGTGAACAGCAGCAGATCAGAGACCTCCTTCTGGAATTCAACGACGTGTTTGCATCACCTGGCAACCAGGGCTGCACCCGTCTGCTGAGCCATACCATCGACACCGGTGATGCGAGACCGATCCGGCAAGGTATACGCCGTGCAGCTCCTACGGCAATCGTGCAGCAAAAAGAGCTGGTCGAAGACATGCTGAGCAGAGGTGTCATTCAGCCATCATCTTCTCAGTGGGCGTCGCCGATTGTCCTGGTTCGAAAAAAAGACGGCTCGGCACGTTTTTGCCTCGACTACCGGCAGCTCAACTCGGTGACCAAGCCCGATGCATTTCCAATGCCTCGCGTTTACGACACGCTGGATGCGCTGGAGGGCAACAGTTTTTTCTCCGCACTCGACCTGGAAAGCGGATATTGGCAAGTTGAAATGAATGAGAAAGACAAAGAAAAAACGGCATTCGTCTGCCACGAAGGCATTTTTGAGTTCAACGTAATGCCATTCGGCCTCCGCAATGCACCAGCTACATTCCAGCGCTTGATGCAATTAGTGCTCGGGGACTCACGTGACAAGCGTGCCTTGTCTTCATAGATGATGTTATCGTCATGGGCCGGACGATGGCCGAACACAACAATCGGCTAAGAGCGGTGCTAGAGCGTCTTCGCGAAGCCAACTTGCGTCTTAAGCCGTCCAAATGTCGTTTCGCCAATTCCAGCATCATCGTTCTGGGTCACCGAGTCTCCAGGACTGGCATCGCAGTCGACGAGTCGAAGACAGCAGCAGTGCGCGACTGGCCAAAACCGCACTCGCCAAGGACGTCAAAAGTTTCCTTGGCATGACATCGTACTACAGGAGATTTGTTCGCGACTACGCCAAGATTGCAGAACCGCTAAGGCGACTGACTCTGACAACCGGCTTTAAATGGACACCAGCCGCCGAAGTGGCCTTCAACCAGTTGAAGCAAGTGCTTACATCCGCGCCGATCCTGGCCTTTCCGGACACCAGCGACACTGGCGGTGAGTACATCTTGGACACCGACGCCAGTGATTGCGCAGTTGGTGCTGTTTTGTCGCAAATTC
This sequence comes from Macrostomum lignano, assembly GCA_002269645.1. Taxonomy (NCBI): domain Eukaryota; kingdom Metazoa; phylum Platyhelminthes; family Macrostomidae; genus Macrostomum; species Macrostomum lignano. The sequence goes on from NIVC01000048.1 coordinate 317,615, forward strand.
AGGCTGGTGAAGAGCGAGTCGTGGCGTATGCAAGTCGCACGCTGTCTCGGGCTGAACGCAATTACTGCGTGACACGGCGCGAGCTACTGGCAGTTGTCGAATTTGTAAAGAAATTTCGAAGTTATCTGCTGGCACGGCCATTCACGATCAGAGTCGATCATCAAGCCCTGACGTACCTGCTGAACTTCAAGGAACCGGAGGGTCAATTAGCGAGATGGTTGCAAATCCTCGACGAGTTTGACTTCGAGATAGTGTTCCGTCCTGGACGTCAGCACTCGAATGCCGATGCACTTTCACGCCGGACATCGAAATGCACGATTCAGTGCCGGGTTTGTCGGCCAGAATCGGCAGCTGAACTACGGAAGCCGTCAGCTACGGTAGCTTGTCAAACGGAGCCAATTGCGGAGACAGCGAGGCCGGTTGCGAACGTAGCTTGCCAAGCAGAAAAATTCGCTGAAACACCAGTGCAAACGGCATCAACACCCTGTCAAGTGGAAGCTGGTGGTACTAAACTCGCGCTGGTCAACGAGGCGACGACAGACCCTGCGCCTTCAGCAGCCGACCCTCAGAACGACCCTAGGACTGCTGGCCGCGCTCCATCTAGACGGAAGCAGCAGCTGCAGCCGAGGCCAAGCGAAAGCGAGGAGTCCAGCGATAGTGATGACCAGGATGATGATGGCGACAATGAGACCGGCCAGGCGAGAGCAATGCAGTCGAACGAGTCTCTGACGCTGCGTGAGCGGCAGCTCAAAGACGCTGACATCGGACCAGTATTTCGTCTTCTCGCCAAAGGCAAGACAAGACTCAGCGACCAGCAACGAGCCCGACTACCACCAGGGAGCCTGATCCTGGCGCAGAAGATCAAAGAACTATGTTTCGTTGATGGAGCCCTGCACAGACTGGTGGAGTCGAAGCAGCTGATCGATGAGATTCACGAAGTTGGTCATCTGGGCGAAGCGAAGACACTGGCAGCCCTCAAGTCGAGGTGTTACTGGCCGAAAATGTCCGAGAGCATCAGAGTTGCAGTCAGAGCATGTCAGGTGTGCCAGCGCGCCAAAACCAGCGGCCATTAGCGGGCACCACTTCGATCGATAGAGAGCAGTTTCCCGATGCAGCGCATAGGCATCGATGTGGTTAAGATCGGCGTGTCTCGGCATGGAAATGATCGTCTGTTGACGATCATGGACTACTTCACGAAGTGGGTGGAGCTGGTGCCTACGCCGGATGAGAAAGCAGCAACAATTGCCAGGGCGCTGTTTGACAATTGGGTGTCGCGGTGGGGCGCACCGCACATCCTCCACTCCGACCGTGGCAAGGCCGTTGACGGGAAAATAATCCGGAGCCTCTGCAGACTGCTCGACGGTACAGAAGACGCGGACGTCTGGTTACCATCCGCAGTGTGACGGTCTGGTAGAACGGTTCCATCGCATACTCCACCAGATGCTCCGCTGCCACCTTCAGACCGTCCAGTTCGACGAGTGGGAGGAGGTGTTGCCGCACTGTCTCCTTGCTTACCGCAGTAGTGTCAACGCAACCTCCGGTTTCACGCCGCACTTTCTGATGACGGGCCGAGAGGTGACCTTGCCGCTGGACATTGTCTACCGACTGCCGGAGCCACCGAGAACTACAGGAAAATTCGCCGCGGACAACCGGGATCGACTGCTCAGCGCCTTCGAATCCGTGAGGCTGGCGACAGCAGCGGCACAAAGACGGCAGCGGCGCTACTACGACCAGAAGGCGGCGCGGCGCCGTTTTCGAGCAGGCGACCTGGTGTGGCTCTTTGTGCCGCCGTCGGCCCTGTCGCGGACGAGTGGCCTGCCACGGAAGCATCAGGCACCGTGGACCGGACCGTTTCGAGTTCTGCGGCGTACATCGCCTGTCAATTACCTGGTCCGCCCCGTTGAGTACAAGGACGGCGATGCTGGCCGGGTGGTCCACGTCAACAAACTGAAGCGAGCGCATCAGCCACGGCCCCTGGATCAGCCTCGGAGCGGAGCGGCCAGTGACGACAGCAGTGAGGTGCTTGACGCTGACTGGGTCGTCATTTGATAGAGTGTGAGGATATGGACTGTGCTGAGGTTCCTTGGACTTAAATTGCAGAGTGCACAAATTTTCCCTAATTGAAGTTCAGCATGTACAATGTTGTAAGTTTTAATCGCAATTTTGTTCGCGTTTTGGCTGCCCCATCTGTCTAGAGTCCTCTTTTGTGTGGCGGTGGTCGATGCTTGGCGGGTTTTGGACTGTGGGGATTAGTATTGTTCAGTTTGGCCCTTGTTGGCGCAGCCGTGCCGCTGTACTGCATACCCTTTAGAATTCTGTTGGAATTTACGGTCGTGTTTTTATTATTGATCTAATTGTGCTGCCCTATTTCAGCTGCTTTAATGCACTTCGCGAAATACTTCAGTGTTACTTATTATTTTCATGCCTTCTGTGTAAATATTTCTTTCGCTTTTATCGCTCAATATTTCAATATCAAAATAATCGCACTATTTTATTAAAAAAATTCTTTTATTGCTTCTTATTAAGGCATAACCTATCGATCCAACAATTCGTTCATTTAATCGAAATCGTACCTTTAAATCCCCGATTGCTGTTCCTGGTCCCAATGAAATCGCACAATTCAATGTATTCAACTGTCAAGCAAGTTGGCATGTCACAAGTCCCATTTGGGCTGTTTTCATGTGTTTCTAACCCTGTATTGTGCATTTCTGTGGGGAATCAAGCATCCGAAATGTTATGGAAGCATTGGTTGCCCGTTTCTTTTGCGATGCATCTTGGCTGCTCACAGTGCGGTGCTTCGCCTCTTTTGCCGATCTGTAGCATTAAGCCGAGTACTGATGTGCTCACTACTTATATGCATATACCGTGAATTTTGTGTGACTGTAAAATTGTGGTAAACTACATGTAACTTTCTCCTTGTGTAATGCAGTTTTTTTGCCAATGAGGACATTGTCAATTTCCGTTGGGGGGGATAATGTAGCAAATCTCATCATTGAATTTCGTATGGATGCATTTTTGTTTAGTTGGGGGTTAGGACTGTTAATGTATAATATCGATAATGTATTTTGTTGTAATTTCCGACAGTGCGCCCCAATTTAAAAAGCGCTCTCGCATCAGACCATGTTGGTACTGTAAGCGGGGAAGTGACTCGGCACCTCGAAATATAAAGTCAAAATTGCGTTTGAATCGCGTTTGATTGACGTCTCGACAAAGTGCAAGTCTTACACATAAATTAATTGAAAACAATGATTAATAATTTTTCACTCTTAAAGCAAACACGCTTGAAGATATTAAACCGATGTAAATTGTAAATGAGGCCCGGTTTCAGTCAATTTATTAGAGTGAACAATATTTGAATTCACTTTTGTTATACAAACGTTGCGAAAATTAGACAAATCGATTTGAAACGGGGTGAACGTGAAAGTTCCTGCAAGCAAACTTCGGCAAGTAAACTTCCCTGTCACTCACCCTGTCCCTGTCATTCCTGTCACTCTCACCCCTGTCCCTCCTGTCACACAGCCTGTCAACCCTGTAAACCCTGTCACCCCTGTCACCAAAGAACACGAACTTAATGAACATATAAGTATATTTGCTTTTAACCATGATCCATGCATTTGTAGCAGCCGATCATTCAATTATCAGTATATTTTAATGCATATTGCTGACAATATTGCTGGAACACAGACTGTCAGTCTTGAATAAATCTGTTTACATGACGCCAGTTTTTATTGCCGTTAATTTTGTTTGCTTATTAATCATCAGCCACTCATAATTGCAGGGGACTCAGCATCAGCTACTCATAATTGCAGGGGACTCAGCATCAGCTACTCATAATTGCAGGGGACTCAGCATCAGCTACTCATAATTGCAGGGGACTCAGCATCAGCTACTCATAATTGCAGGGGACTCAGCATCAGCTACTCATAATTGCAGGGGACACGGTAGACTCTCGCGTTGTAGAAACCCGTTCGCGGCCATTTTAAAAGGGTCAAACAGAAAGACATCTACAAAGTCTAAGGTGTCAGATGGGGTGCCAATCTAGAGTCTCAGATGGGCGCCAATCTAGGTGTCAGATGGGCGCCAATCTAAGTGTCAGATGAGGTGCCAATCTAAGGTGTCAGATGGGGTGCCAATCTAAGGTGTCAAATGGGGTGCCAATCTAAGGTGTCAGATGAGGTGCCAATCTAAGGTGTCAGATGGGGTGCCAATCTAAGGTGTCAAATGGGGTGCCAATCTAAGGTGTCAGATGGGGTGCCAATCTAAGGTGTCAGATGAGGTGCCAATCTAAGGTGTCAGATGGGGTGCCAATCTAAGGTGTCAAATGGGGTGCCAATCTAAGGTGTCAGATGAGGTGCCAATCTAAGGTGTCAGATGGGGTGCCAATCTAAGGTGTCAAATGGGGTGCCAATCTAAGGTGTCAGATGGGGTGCCAATCTAAGGTGTCAGATGAGGTGCCAATCTAAGGTGTCAGATGGGGTGCCAATCTAAGGTGTCAAATGGGGTGCCAATCTAAGGTGTCAGATGGGGTGCCAATCTAAGGTGTCAGATGGGGTGCCAATCTAAGGGTGTCAGATGGTGCCAAGTCAATGTGAGATGGGGTGCCAATCTAGAGTGTCAGATGGGCGCCAATATAGGGCTTCCTATTGTCAAATGACTTCAATCTCAAGTTTTCGATACTGCAATCGCTGACACCAAAGCCAACCCAGGAAGAAACGGGTGCTTCCAGTTGGCAGCCGGTAACAACAGCTCCGTCGCCGTCTCGCCTCGCCACAGTCGTCCACAGCTCGCAGTCTGGTCGAGTGCACCACTGAATGCCAGACAGCAGCCAGCTGTGAAATTCCCCCGAAATCTGAAGCTCTGCCGTCAACGGAGGTCAATGGAGATCTCGGTAACTCAGTGGCTAAGTGGTCATTGTCCGCGGCTAAGTGGATCGCGACTATCGCCAACATTGAAAATTTGACTCACGCTGCAACAGTGAGCAAAGACTTTGACTGTGGGGATTGTTACTTTAGGCATGGTGACTGTAGGCATGGTGACTGTAGGCATGGTGACTGTAGGCATGGTGACTGTAGGCATGGTGACTGTAGGCATGGTGACTGTAGGCATGGTGACTGTAGCATGGTGACTGTAGGCATGGTGACTGTAGGCATGGTGACACGTGCACTGAATCAAGAGTGGCAGGATTTCAGCTGGCCGGGATGACTCAGAGGTTGAATAATTGAATTCCTAGGCCGATTACCAGGTAGATAGACAGCTTATTCAATGTAGAGAGTTCCAGACGTGTCCCAATGGCTTAGTGACCAAGACTTTAACAAGGACTGCAAGGCGATCTCAATAAATAGTACTGTGCTACCCGGCCAAATATGAATAAAGATTTATATTTCAATTGATTCCATCGTCACTGCAGGTTTCTGTCTGCCCCTGTAAGCCAATTTTTGCCACAATGGCCGTTTGCCATCTGTTTACAATATCAAACAGAGGGGCGCCAGTGATGAGAAGCTTCTTTAGAAAAGCAAAAGAATGTTAATTATTGCTGCTAAAATGCACTCGCCATATTCAACCCAGCAGAGTCTCAGCTGGCTCGAATGCACACGAGACGAACAGGCGAAAGCATTCGGAGAGACGGGGAGAGCCAACCCCCTGTTACTTGGCAACCGATCGTCTGCAACTGCTGCAATTGGGAAGGCCAGCGGGCAGGGTGAAAGAGAAGCCTGACCAAGTTTAACAATGCATTTTTCTTGCACATTTGAACGCCTTCTCAAACCTGATGCACTGAGGGACTGAGAAGCATTTTACACTGCTCAGTAGGCCATGAAAAGCGTTCGCAGACCTCACACTGCACAATGGGTCAGCTCAGCCTCATCAAGTACAGCTTGGGGTGGCCGCTGCAGCCGCAGCCTCTCCGTTGCCATGCTGGGTGCACAGAGGCGAAGGCGGCGGACTCAGCGCTCATGCACGGGTGAGAAGATTCGGCTGCAAAGGCCAGGGGTGGTCGGCGCTCGCCAGAGGCTGCAAAAAGGTGGGCAGCTGAGAGATGAGGCGGTAAAATCTTTCTGGCAACCGGCTGCACAAACCTTTGAAACATCTGTCGCTCTGAGTGCAGCCGTGACTGACATCTGCCACTCTGACAGCAGCCGTGACTGACATCTGCCGCTCTGACAGCAGCCGTGACTGACATCTGCCACTCTGACAGCAGCCGTGACTGACATCTGCCGCTCTGACAGCAGCCGTGACTGACATCTGGCACTCTGACAGCAGCCGTGACTGACATCTGCCACTCTAACAGCAGACAATAATCACAGACAGTAAAAGTTGATTAAAGAAGTAGAGTGATAAAAAAACTACAAATCGTTCGTGACAAGCAATTAAGAATATTCTTTCTAGATCAAACAATCTCTGCTGAACCAAGGAAAATGCAGGTTGATCACGAGATCAGTGCTGATGAGGCTGCCAGCACAGGAAATATCCAAGCACTCAGACATCATCTCGACCGTCAGATAGGAGAAAAGAACACATATTTTTTTTGCAAAAGGTATTTACCTGATGCTGCATCCCATGGTCACTTAGAACTGGTCAAGTTTCTCGTGCCGACAGTCGCTGACCAAAAACAAAGAGATTATTGCTGCATCAAAGCTGCCGAATCTGCTGCAGTGAAGGGCCACATTGAAATCGTCAAGTTTCTCGTGCCGACAGTCGCTGACCAAACAAAAAGAGATGATTGCTGCATCAAAGCTGCCGAATATGCTGCAGTGAAGGGCCACATTGAAATCGTCAAGTTTCTCGTGCCGACAGTCGCTGCGCAAACAATAAGAGATGATTGCTGCATCAAAGCTGCCGGATCTGCTGGCAGATATGGCCACATTGAAATCGTCAAGTTTCTCGTGCCGACAGTCGCTGACCAAACAAAAAGAGATGATTGCTGCATCAAAGCTGCCGGATCTGCTGGCAGATATGGCCACATTGAAATCGTCAAGTTTCTCGTGCCGACAGTCGCTGACCAAACAAAAAGAGATGATTGCTGCATCAAAGCTGCCGAATATGCTGCAGTGAAGGGCCACATTGAAATCGTCAAGTTTCTCGTGCCGACAGTCGCTGACCAAACAATAAGAGATGATTGCTGCATCAAAGCTGCCGGATCTGCTGGCAGATATGGCCACATTGAAATCGTCAAGTTTCTCGTGCCGACAGTCGCTGACCAAACAAAAAGAGATGATTGCTGCATCAAAGCTGCCGAATATGCTGCAATCAAGGGCCACATTGAAATCGTCAAGTTTCTCGTGCCGACAGTCGCTGACCAAACAAAAAGAGATGATTGCTGCATCAAAGCTGCCGGATCTGCTGGCAGATATGGCCACATTGAAATCGTCAAGTTTCTCGTGCCGACAGTCGCTGACCAAACAAAAAGAGATGATTGCTGCATCAAAGCTGCCGAATCTGCTGGCAGAGATGGCCACATTGAAATCGTCAAGTTTCTCTTGCCGACAGTCGCTGACCAAACAATAAGAGATGATTGCTGCATCAAAGCTGCCGGATCTGCTGGCAGATATGGCCACATTGAAATCGTCAAGTTTCTCGTGCCGACAGTCGCTGACCAAACAAAAAGAGATGATTGCTGCATCAAAGCTGCCGGATCTGCTGGCAGATATGGCCACATTGAAATCGTCAAGTTTCTCGTGCCGACAGTCGCTGACCAAACAAAAAGAGATGATTGCTGCATCAAAGCTGCCGAATCTGCTGGCAGAGATGGCCACATTGAAATCGTCAAGTTTCTCGTGCCGACAGTCGCTGACCAAACAAAAAGAGATGATTGCTGCATCAAAGCTGCCGAATCTGCTGGCAGAAATGGCCACATTGAAATCGTCAAGTTTCTCGTGCCGACAGTCGCTGACCAAACAAAAAGAGATGATTGCTGCATCAAAGCTGCCAAATCTGCTGCAGACGAGGGCCACATTGAAATCGTCAAGTTTCTCGTGCCGACAGTCGCGGACCAAACAAAAAGAGATGATTGCTGCATCAAAGCTGCCAAATCTGCTGCAGACGAGGGCCACATTGAAATCGTCAAGTTTCTCGTGCCGACAGTCGCGGACCAAACAAAAAGAGATGATTGCTGCATCAAAGCTGCCAAATCTGCTGCAGACGAGGGCCACATTGAAATCGTCAAGTTTCTCGTGCCGACAGTCGCTGACCAAACAAAAAGAGATGATTGCCGCATCAAAGCTGCCGAATATGCTGCAGTGAAGGGCCACATTGAAATCGTCAAGTTTCTCGTGCCGACAGTCGCTGACCAAACAAAAAGAGATGATTGCTGCATCAAAGCTGCCGCATCTGCTGCATTCAATGGCCACATTGAAATCGTCAAGTTTCTCGTGCCGACAGTCGCGGACCAAACAAAAAGAGATGATTGCCGCATCAAAGCTGCCGAATCTGCTGGCAGAAATGGTCACTTTGAAATCGTCAAGTTTCTCGTGCCGACAGTCGCTGACCAAACAAAAAGAGATGATTGCTGCATCAAAGCTGCCAAATCTGCTGCAGACGAGGGCCACATTGAAATCGTCAAGTTTCTCGTGCCGACAGTCGCGGACCAAACAAAAAGAGATGATTGCCGCATCAAAGCTGCCGAATCTGCTGGCAGAAATGGTCACTTTGAAATCGTCAAGTTTCTCGTGCTGACAGTCGCGGACCAAACAAAAAGAGATGATTGCTGCATCAAAGCTGCCGCATCTGCTGCATTCAATGGCCACATTGAAATCGTCAAGTTTCTCGTGCCGACAGTCGCTGACCAAACAAAAAGAGATGATTGCTGCATCAAAGCTGCCGAATATGCTGCAGTGAAGGGCCACATGGAAATCGTCAAGTTTCTCGTGCCGACAGTCGCGGACCAAACAAAAAGAGATGATTGCTGCATCAAAGCTGCCAAATCTGCTGCAGACGAGGGCCACATTGAAATCGTCAAGTTTCTCGTGCCGACAGTCGCTGACCAAACAAAAAGAGATGATTGCTGCATCAAAGCTGCCGAATATGCTGCAATCAAGGGCCACATTGAAATCGTCAAGTTTCTCGTGCCGACAGTCGCTGACCAAACAAAAAGAGATGATTGCTGCATCAAAGCTGCCGAATCTGCTGCAGTGAAGGGCCACATTGAAATCGTCAAGTTTCTCGTGCCGACAGTCGCTGACCAAACAAAAAGAGATGATTGCTGCATCAAAGCTGCCGAATATGCTGCAGTGAAGGGCCACATTGAAATCGTCAAGTTTCTCGTGCCGACAGTCGCTGACCAAACAATAAGAGATGATTGCTGCATCAAAGCTGCCGGATCTGCTGGCAGATATGGCCACATTGAAATCGTCAAGTTTCTCGTGCCGACAGTCGCTGACCAAACAAAAAGAGATGATTGCTGCATCAAAGCTGCCAAATCTGCTGCAGACGAGGGCCACATTGAAATCGTCAAGTTTCTCGTGCCGACAGTCGCGGACCAAACAAAAAGAGATGATTGCTGCATCAAAGCTGCCAAATCTGCTGCAGACGAGGGCCACATTGAAATCGTCAAGTTTCTCGTGCCGACAGTCGCTGACCAAACAAAAAGAGATGATTGCCGCATCAAAGCTGCCGAATATGCTGCAGTGAAGGGCCACATTGAAATCGTCAAGTTTCTCGTGCCGACAGTCGCTGACCAAACAAAAAGAGATGATTGCTGCATCAAAGCTGCCGCATCTGCTGCATTCAATGGCCACATTGAAATCGTCAAGTTTCTCGTGCCGACAGTCGCGGACCAAACAAAAAGAGATGATTGCCGCATCAAAGCTGCCGAATCTGCTGGCAGAAATGGTCACTTTGAAATCGTCAAGTTTCTCGTGCCGACAGTCGCTGACCAAACAAAAAGAGATGATTGCTGCATCAAAGCTGCCAAATCTGCTGCAGACGAGGGCCACATTGAAATCGTCAAGTTTCTCGTGCCGACAGTCGCGGACCAAACAAAAAGAGATGATTGCCGCATCAAAGCTGCCGAATCTGCTGGCAGAAATGGTCACTTTGAAATCGTCAAGTTTCTCGTGCTGACAGTCGCGGACCAAACAAAAAGAGATGATTGCTGCATCAAAGCTGCCGCATCTGCTGCATTCAATGGCCACATTGAAATCGTCAAGTTTCTCGTGCCGACAGTCGCTGACCAAACAAAAAGAGATGATTGCTGCATCAAAGCTGCCGAATATGCTGCAGTGAAGGGCCACATGGAAATCGTCAAGTTTCTCGTGCCGACAGTCGCGGACCAAACAAAAAGAGATGATTGCTGCATCAAAGCTGCCAAATCTGCTGCAGACGAGGGCCACATTGAAATCGTCAAGTTTCTCGTGCCGACAGTCGCTGACCAAACAAAAAGAGATGATTGCCGCATCAAAGCTGCCGAATATGCTGGCAGATATGGCCACATTGAAATCGTCAAGTTTCTCGTGCCGACAGTCGCTGACCAAACAAAAAGAGATGATTGCTGCATCAAAGCTGCCGCATCTGCTGCATTCAATGGCCACATTGAAATCGTCAAGTTTCTCGTGCCGACAGTCGCGGACCAAACAAAAAGAGATGATTGCCGCATCAAAGCTGCCGAATCTGCTGGCAGAAATGGTCACTTTGAAATCGTCAAGTTTCTCGTGCCGACAGTCGCTGACCAAACAAAAAGAGATGATTGCTGCATCAAAGCTGCCGGATCTGCTGGCAGATATGGCCACATTGAAATCGTCAAGTTTCTCGTGCCGACAGTCGCGGACCAAACAAAAAGAGATGATTGCCGCATCAAAGCTGCCGAATCTGCTGGCAGAAATGGTCACTTTGAAATCGTCAAGTTTCTCGTGCTGACAGTCGCGGACCAAACAAAAAGAGATGATTGCTGCATCAAAGCTGCCGAATCTGCTTACAGTAATGGTCACTTTGAAATCGTCAAGTTTCTCGTGCCGACAGTCGCTGACCAAACAAAAAGAGATGATTGCTGCATCAAAGCTGCCGAATATGCTGCAGTGAAGGGCCACATGGAAATCGTCAAGTTTCTCGTGCCGACAGTCGCGGACCAAACAAAAAGAGATGATTGCTGCATCAAAGCTGCCGCATCTGCTGGCAGATATGGCCACATGGAAATCGTCAAGTTTCTTGTGCCGACAGTCGCCGACCAAACAAAAAGAGATGATTGGTGCATCAAAGCTGCCGAATCTGCTGCAAGCAATGGTCTGCAGGATGTCGTCGAGTTTCTTATCTCGTTTCTCTCAAGTCCCGATCAGAGAGCGAATCTCCGTTTCCAATGCGCAGTCGCGACTTGCTCTCGTCTTCACGAAGATGTCGCTGCCTTCCTTGGCCTAGAGCCCGACTGGCTCTTCCAATCCAGCACCATCCTCAGCTTCACTGCAGCAATGGCCATCGAAGGCAGGAACTCTGTTCTCACCGACACCCTATCTCGAATGCAGCCACCTCACATCACACAGCTGCTCCGTCTCTCCATCTCTCAAAGACACGTCGCTCTTGCTGTCACAATTGCTGTCACACTGATCAATGATGAGCGAGTCAGCACACAGCATGTCGATCTCCCAGAAGACAGCACTGGAGCCACTGCTCTCATGCTGGCAGCTGATGCAGGTCATCATGAGCTCATTGAGAAACTCATCGATCTCGGTGCGTCAGTGCGTGCTGAAGACAGTCAGGGTCGGACTGCTCTGTCACGAGCGTGCGAAGCCGGTCATGTGCGAGCAGCCAAGGCTCTGATGGACAGAGGAGCGGATGCGAGTCATCGAGACGGTCGGGGTCAGACGTGTGCGCAGGTGGCACAGCGATTTGAGCAGCAGCAGGTGCTGCGGCTGCTTCATCCCAGTGAAGCGGGGTGAGTGAGGCAATGTTATTGCTTGTAAAAATTCTTGCAATAGAAAATGCAATTGGCAGAAGTAGAAAACAAAGGGAACAAGAAAAGAGGTGAGCCAGAAAAATGGGAGAAAAAGAGAAAACAGAAAAAAGACGCAACAAGAACGCCCCCATCCGCTTTTTGAATTTTTTCTACTTCGAGAGAAACTTCTGGTGCATGACAATCTCCGACTCAACTGCTGTGAGAAGTGAGAACCCTTACTTTCCTTCCTGCATTGCAGTAGCCCAGAGGCCCGGCAGGCAGCCGCTCACCGCTTGGAGTCGGGCCGCCATCGGTGAGTCTGACCGGTTCGGCTTTCACTGCCTCATTGCACCTTCCAACAGGCTGGCAGCTTGGGGCAGAAATTGCAGCGAAACTCGGCAGGGATGAGATTGGGTTGGACTGAGTGCTGCAGCAGCTGCACTCTCAGCTCTCCTGCTTGAGATGCCAGTCTGAGTGCTGCAGCAGCTGCACTCTCAGCTCTCCTGCTTGAGATGCCAGTCTGAGTGCTGCAGCAGCTGCACTCTCAGCTCTCCTGCTTGAGATGCCAGTCTGAGTGCTGCAGCAGCTGCACTCTCAGCTCTCCTGCTTGAGATGCCAGTCTGAGTGCTGCAGCAGCTGCACTCTCAGCTCTCCTGCTTGAGATGCCAGTCTGAGTGCTGCAGCAGCTGCACTCTCAGCTCTCCTGCTTGAGATGCCAGTCTGAGTGCTGCAGCAGCTGCACTCTCAGCTCTCCTGCTTGAGATGCCAGTCTGAGTGCTGCAGCAGCTGCACTCTCAGCTCTCCTGCTTGAGATGCCAGTCTGAGTGCTGCAGCAGCTGCACTCTCAGCTCTCCTGCTTGTTCCGTCCATCCAACTCTGAGCAAATCTCTCACACGCATCTCGAATCGTTCCAGGCTCTCAGATGACTCTCAGCAAGACAGGCGTCTGAGTGAGGAGCTGCATCGACTGCTCAGCGAGGCGGGATTCACCGAGGAGAGAGCAAAGTGTCAGCAGAGACTGGCTGACTGGCTGGAAGAAGTCGCTCAAGTCCTCACACAGGATGACAGGCAGATGACGGGCAGCTACGCAGAGGGCTGGGCCAACAGTCTGGTGCAAGTGAACGGCAGGACAGCTGCAGACTCGGACATTGACTGGACTGTGCTGGTTGCTGGGCAAGAGTTCCATCTGGAAGGTGGCTGCGACAGAGAGGGATATCGTTCCTGCCGAGACGCCACTCGGCTGCAGGTCATGGAGGGCCACGCACAGGTGGCAGTGGGAGCAGGTGAGTGAGGCTGGGTTCATCATCAGAATGCTGAGATCCGCATGCAACTGGAGGCCCATTAACTTTGCTCAACTTTAAATTTTGCAACCGAGTGGCGCATAGTCTCCAGCAGTTTCTGTGACTGCGAATGTCGGCTTGGGTGCTGAAATAAGCGGCAGGCGAAATTGAAAAGAAAACTTTGATGCCAACTGGCTGAGCCGGGCCATTGGGTTTTGAATTCACAGGCTCCGATTGCAGCAGAGTGGATGCAGCGGTGCTTGGGTGACCCACGGTAGGCGGCATGGCTCTGCTGAGGTGCTGCTGCTCTCACTTGGGAAATTTCAAACAAAATAAACCGAAGCCGCCCTGACTGCCTGATTGGTGCCTTGCTGCGGGGCACTGAGTTCTGATGATGCTTGAGCAGCTGTGCTGAGCTGCAACCTGATGAAGCCAGAGCACCTGAAGCTGAAGCTGGGTGAACTCAGTGGGTGCAGAGGCTCATGCCTCACAGGTGCACTTATTTGGCTCTTCAAGAAGCGTCGAAATTCTGTGACGTCTCACCGAGCAGCTTGTGCTGTACACTGGGCCAGACGGAGAGCATTGCAACCCTCGCCACACAGCGAGAGGCGCCCCCCACTCTCACTGGAGTCTCTAACGCCTTTGCAGGCTAGGCAACGCCGCCCACAATGTACACATTTTTTATTGATATTAAATAAAAATAGCTCGTGTGTATTGATTAGTAAATGAAAATGGAGTTGCAAAAGCAAAATTCCCAACCGGCCAGGAGCAAATCTGCAGTTTCAAACCAACCCATTTTTTTCACTCGCCACAAAGCCACTCTCCGCTCACTGCGCTTTGCAGGCAGCCAACCTGCAGTGACAGCCACGGCGTGCGGTGTGCGGCCTGCACAGGACACGTGCCATGCAATCGAGTGCTGCAGCAGTTTCTGTGAGGACAGAAGTAGAAAACCGGTTCTATTCAATAACAGAGTTCACCTCGTGCGGGCGACCAGACCGAGCTCGACCAACGAGCTCAGAGTGAGCTTCAGCTTCCAAGAGAAATACATCATGGGACGGCTGAGCACAGTCCAGGGCCAGCTGTTCACACTCATCAAGTTCATCTTCAAGAGACACTTGCCGCTCACTCTGGACACACCTGGACTCAAGACCTACCATGCAAAGACACTGCTCTTTACAATGCTGGAGAAGCATGGCACAGATACCGAAACTGACGCTTGGAAGCTCCACAATCTGATCGCTCTGCTCAAGGAGTCTCTCGACTTGATGCTGAGCTTCATCGACTCGAGCAGCTCGCCCGATGAGTGCATGCCGCACTTCTTCATGCCCGACGCTCCGCTCTACTTCAAGAACGCTGGAATCGGCGGCGACTTCGACAATACGAAGGCGAGGGTTCGAGACGGACTTTTTGAGCTGAGAAGCGACATCGGTGGAGTGGTCGAGCAGCTGAGGAGACTCGTGAGACCTCTGCAGTCAGAGAAGTTCTACTTTCACCCGTTCACTCTGCTGCCTCTGACAGCGCCGCCTGCTGTCACTGAGATCAGGGAAGGAAGTGGCTACACAGAAATGTACTACAATTTCGCAGACGTGTACAGTATGGTGCACCAGTGTGTGAGCGAGCTGCAGTCGGAATCAAGCAAAAGATACACCCTGATGAGGCAGCTCAGTCTCCTGCATGAGCTGCAGTGGTGCAAGTGCGCCGCCCTGTGCATGACCGCAATGGCGCATTTGAAGTTCAGAGAATCTGAGGAGGCTGAGAGACTCGCGATGGAGCTGCAGAGACATCAGGTTCAGTCAGGGTTAAAGCCACAGGGTATTCGAATTTATGAATTGCCAGCAGACTCAGACTGGGCGTGGAGGTTCTGCCTCCCCTGCGACTCTCCGCCTCGCTTCCCATTCCTTCCCGAGTTCACGCAGACTCTGTTCACAGCCAGACTGTCGCAGCCTCTCTCCTCCCACCTGTACGTGAACTTTCGCTGCCTGAGCTGGAGTCTCCAAGCTGAGCTGCTCTGCAATCGCGCACCTGCAATTAAACTGGACGATTGGAAGCGAGAGCTGGAAGAAGACCCGGACTTGGAGGAGCTGCTCACTCTGGCTCACTACAGCGACTGCCGCGAGCACGTGGAGCTCAGCTTGCAGCAGATGGAGATGATCGAGAAAGAGAGACGCGTCGTCATGGAGACGCAGGACGAGGAGAAGATCGGCTGGGTCAGGCAGAAGCGGTGGCGAGTTTCGAACCGCAGCGGCAGCGACAGCGGCGCTCACCGCAGCAGGGAAGATGAGGAGCGGAGGCTGTGGGCGAGGGCGAGGCTGCGGCGAGACGGGGTCGACTTGGGTCGCTTCGTTGCCATGGAAACAGCAGCGGAGCAGAGAGACAGCTGGACTCACGTCAAGCTTATTCGAATGAGACTGCAGTGACCTGAGGACTTCGTTACTCAGATTTTTTAATTTTTCTGGACTCGAATTTCAGAACCCATAATAATGTACTTTT
This sequence comes from Macrostomum lignano, assembly GCA_002269645.1. Classification (NCBI taxonomy): domain Eukaryota; kingdom Metazoa; phylum Platyhelminthes; family Macrostomidae; genus Macrostomum; species Macrostomum lignano. The sequence continues at coordinate 333,241 of NIVC01000048.1, forward strand.
ACCGTTTGGCTTCCTTGACTTTCTTCTGTTAAATTCAGTTGAGTCCGTAAGTTTTAGAATTTGTATTTCAACTATTTTTGCTAATTTTCTGTGAATTATCTTTAATATCATAATATGCAATGGTTATGAATATTGTCTGCACATGCTGTTGGATTGTCTGCACATGCTGTTGGATTGTCTGCACATGCTGTTGGATTGACCGCACATGCTGTTGGCTTGTCTGCACATGCTGTTGGATTGACTGCACATGCTGTTGGATTGACCGCACATGCTGTTGGCTTGTCTGCACATGCTGTTGGATTGTCTGCACATGCTGTTGGCTTGTCTGCACATGCTGTTGGATTGGCTGCACATGCTGTTGGATTGTCTGCACATGCTGTTGGATTGTCTGCACATGCTGTTGGATTTTCTGCACAAGTTGTTGGATTGTCTGCACATCCTCTTACATTATCTTTACATCCTGTTACATTGTACATCACGTCACATTATCTATACATATACTGTTGAATTTTCTGTACACGCTTTTTTAATGTATGAAAATGCTGTTGAATTATCTCTGCATTCTCTTGGATTATCTATGCAGGCTTTTGTACATGCTGTTAGATATATGTACATCCTGTTACATTATATGTACATGCTGTTGGATTAACTGTACATGATGTAGGTATGTTGTCCGAAGCATGTACTTGTAACTGTACCGCTCATAGACTTTTGGATCAAGTTATGCCGAAGATTTTTCCTGTAGCTGACTTTGCTACTTTTTTAGGAAATGAGCACATCGAGAGCCATCGAGTGCGAGTAGCCCTCCTGCTATGAACTGCAGTTTTGTACATTCGTGCTGCAATTCAATTCAGCCTGCATTATAAATTATGAATTTCTTTATCCGTTCAAACTGCGTGTCTGCTTTGATGCGGGCTTTTTTCTGCGATTTTGTTCTGCGGACTTCAATACACAATTGCCAATGCTTTTAATGAAATATATAAGCCAAATATACAGGTGACAGTAATCTGCATGGAAACCTGGTAATCTGGAAAATCCTAAGGTCGGTTGGGTCAGGGAGAAGCTGGACAGACTTGATGCAGCAGCTTGAGCTGAACTCAGAAACTGTAAGCCTCTGGCTTTGCCCGTGCAGTTTGAGAAATTTTACTGCACATGTTTCTGATATTTAAAATGTACTTTAATGGCTTAAAATATTGTGTGTACATGCTCCTGGATTCTTTAAGCAGCTGCTCTCAGAATCACCTCAATCAGTCTGCAAATTGATTTCATCATGTACTTTCATCATGTACTCATGTACCCTGCAGAGACTGGCAGCCTGACAGCTCCCTAATGAACATTCAGTGACTGACAGCCTGACAGCTCCCTCATGAACATTCAGTGACTGACAGCCTGACAGCTCCCTCATGAACATTCAGGGACTGACAGCCTGACAGCTCCCTAATGAACATTCAGTGACTGACAGCCTGACAGCTCCCTCATGAACATTCAGTGACTGACAGCCTGACAGCTCCCTCATGAACATTCACTGACTGACAGCCTGACAGCTCCCTCATGAACATTCAGTGACTGACAGCCTGACAGCTCCCTCATGAACATTCACTGACTGACAGCCTGACAGCTCCCTCATGAACATTCACTGACTGACAGCCTGACAGCTCCCTCATGAACATTCAGTGACTGACAGCCTGACAGCTCCCTCATGAACATTCAGTGACTGACAGCCTGACAGCTCTCTCATGAACATTCAGTGACTGACAGCCTGACAGCTCCCTCATGAACATTCAGTGACTGACAGCCTGACAGCTCCCTCATGAACATTCAGTGACTGACAGCCTGACAGCTCCCTCATGAACATTCAGTGACTGACAGCCTGACAGCTCCCTCATGAACATTCAGTGACTGACAGCCTGACAACTCCCTTATGAACTTTCAGTGACTTACAGCCTGACAGCTCTCTCATGAACATTCACTGACGGGACTGACCGGACAGGCAGGTCGCGGCCCCAGTCGCCATTCATTTTTCTGTCCGATCCAAGAGCTCCGCACGCTGCTGATGAACTCAAAACTGCGGCCATTTCTATATTGCCGTCCATATTTGATGCCTGCTCTGTGCCATAAACCAAATGCACTGCTTCGGTTTCTAAATATAGAATGATGCGACCTGCCACTCGCTCTCAGTGCCAGCTCTGAGGCTCTGCAAGGGTGGCTTGAATGTCATTGAAATGTCAACCAGTGCTTTGCAGATTTGCCTCATAAAATTCACTTGATGGAGATGTGCGTGCGTTCCAGCAGCCAGGTAGCTTAAATTAAGAAAAATTTGAAATCTAAAACAAATTACAGAAATAAAATAAGTTAAGGGCTCGAGTCCGGGACCGAGCAGTGGGGATGCAGTGAGCATCTGAAGTGGGCTCGAGTCCGGGACCGAGCAGTGGGGATGCAGTGAGCATCTGAAGTGGGCTCGAGTCCGGGACCGAGCAGTGGGGATGCAGTGAGCATCTGAAGTGGGCTCGAGTCCCTGAATGATTAGCGGGGATGCAGTGTGCTTGACCCGCAGGTTCAGTTAATCCCTCAGGAGCTGCACTGGCTGCTCCCACAGCAACATGCAGACAGGGGGATGCAGAGGAATCTGCGATTGGCCTCCGAGCCCGCAGTGGCAGCGAACGCTTCCCTGCGCTGTCTCGCCCTCCCTCTTTCTCGCCCTCACTCTGTCTCGCCCTCACTCTGTCTCGCCCTCACTCTGTCTCGCCCTCACTCTGTCTCGCCCTCACTCTGTCTCGCCCTCACTCTGTCTCGCCCTCACTCTGTCTCGCCCTCACTCTGTCTCGCCCTCACTCTGTCTCGCCCTCGCTCTGTATCGCCCTCCCCTGTCTCGCCCTCGCTCTGTCTCGCCCTCACTCTGTCTCGCCCTCACTCTGTCTCGCCCTCACTCTGTCTCGCCCTCACTCTGTCTCGCCCTCACTCTGTCTCGCCCTCACTCTGTCTCGCCCTCACTCTGTCTCGCCCTCACTCTGTCTCGCCCTCACTCTGTCTCGCCCTCACTCTGTCTCGCCCTCACTCTGTCTCGCCCTCACTCTGTCTCGCCCTCACTCTGTCTCGCCCTCACTCTGTCTCGCCCTCGCTCTGTATCGCCCTCCCCCTGTCTCGCCCTCACTCTGTCTCGCCCTCACTCTGTATCGCCATCATTCCGTACTCCTGTCGCGTTTGCAGTCGATGGACTGCGGGACTGGCGTCATCGCCCAGTGAAAATGAGCCTGCACCTACACACAGTCAAACTCCTAAACCAGATTCTCAATCCGCAATGGCATTATGGGAAACCACTCAGTTCTGGCAAATCCAGTCCCTACTCAGACAATTCATAAGTATTGATTGCAAAAGAAACACGCCGTACTTATCGGCATGCTGGCCGGTGCCGGAATGTCGCGCAGGTGAAGCCAAGATAATCCAGAGAGACTTTGTGGCCTACTTGATGACGAAGGAGTGATGACTGAAGTCTCGAGGCTTTCCAGCTGCCTGTTTGTTATATCAAGCGTTGGGTTTTCTGATTGGACGAGTCCGGGATGACTAGCTCGATTCTGATTGGATGAGCTCAAAACCCCACAATGCTCTCTATCGAGAGGCCTCTCAGACTCCGTGGGACTTGACAGGTGCGGTCATAAATCATAAAAATGGGGGAAAAGCCAGTCAAAATCCTTGACTTGTCGGAGCCAAAGAATGACAGCTAGACGATCGCCAATCACAAAAACTGACGAAAACGATGACTAAAAATCACCTTGTTAGAGTGACAGGTAGGTGATCATAAATCAAAATCAGTCCAGACCGGCTGAGCTCTGGACAGGTAAACCATTCAACAAAGCAGAAACCACAAAAATTCAGTAAGACCTAGAAAATTCCAAGAACAAATAGTAGATAAAAATCCTTACCCAGCCTACTTACAGTAACAGAGATGGGAACCAGGCGCGATTCTAAGATTGGAAAAAGTGCGACCTCATCAATATTGGTGGCAGATCTGATGCTGAGAAGGACATTGAATGGAATATTGTGTGCCATTCTGGGTGTGCAGCAGCGATGGAGATGGACACATTTCACCATGCGGAAGTGCTACGGCAATCCGCCAGCCGTTGCACCAAGTCGCCACTGTCGGCATCTCCGCCTCCATCAGCTCAATTGACCCCAGCTTGAGCACACCTGACCCGTCTGTAGTCACCTGCCACTTCTCAGAGTGCTCAATTTCAGCTACAGGTGCCAGAAGCTTTGAAAGTTCTAATAGGAATTCTCCAGCAAGGTGTCAATGGCAGGGCCTTGGCAACTAAAGACACGGAAGACTGCAGTTTCCATCTGTGACCGTCACAGCTGCTTGAACGGAAACCGCAGACTTGTAATCACTCCAGGTACACGCTGATGCTTATTCCTCTGCGATGCCTTCTGCACACACCTGTTCTTGAACCCGTGAGACGCACACGCACCGGATATCTAAATTCATTCCAGAGGATTTTCCAAGACTTCTGCGTTACCGCAGGGTTCCGCCTGTTGTGGCTGAGGTGTCGAACTCCAGAGTAACATTAAGTATAGTTTAGTGTAACACCGAAGAATTCAATATAATTTCAGTATGAAACGCATTATGAAGTGGGCAGTCGGTGGCTGAATAAAGTAGTACAGTCGCATTTTACGCTACTTATTTGAGGAAAAGCTTGATAAATAAATTTACTTTAATAGCGTAAATATTAAGCATGCTGGAGACAGCACACCGATGCAGACAGTAAAAGTACAAACAGATCAAGGTAGAAGTGCATCAAAGTGCACTCAGTGCTGTATGGTTACAGTGAGATGTACGATAGAACAGTCAGTACAGTTGGGGTCTGCGAGTGCCTGTCAGTGTGGCTCTATGCAGCCTTAGTATGTTGAATAACTGCACACGGCATCGTGTACACACAGATAGCAGACACACACTGACAGGCCGAGAAGACACACACACAGACAGCAGACACACAGAGTTGTTGGAGAAAACACACACACACACACAGAGCAGACACATGGACAGACACAAAGGACCACAAAAAATCGATTGCAGTTGATCTGGAAGGCGGATGTCAGGGTGTCAGGCGGACGTCAGGGTCTCAGGCGGATGCCAGGGTGTCAGGCGGATGTCAGGGTGTCAGGCGGATGTCAGGGTGTCAGGCTCCGATTTGAGCCCATAGCAACCGCTCTGCTCACATGAGCAGCCCAACCCACATAAACTTGTGCACAGGTCACCAAGACACGCTGAATTTACAAAACAGACTTGATAAGAATGATTGCGCATAGCATGCAGCTTCTGATTGGATGAATCTGGCAATGCATTCTGCAGCACAATGCGGCACTCAATGTAAACCAATATGAACAAAATCAGTCAGAGTTGCGCACGAGTTGCCTGTGAGTTCATCTGCACTGATGGCCGAATTGTGGCACCTGAAATTGAAGGTGTGCAGTGGGGGTCTTTGAATTGACTTTGGTGGGCGATTTTAATGGCATTGGGGCGATTCCCAGTGAGATTGGAGGCGAGTCCCAGTGAGATTGGAGGCGATTCCCAGTGAGATTGGAGGCGATTTCCAGTGAGATTCCCAGTGAGATTGGAGACGATTTCCAGTGCGATTCCCAGTGAGATTGGAGACGATTCCCAGTGAGATTGGAGGCGATTCCCAGTGAGATGGGAGGCTATTTCCAGTGAGATTGGAGGCGAGTCGCAGTAAGATTGGAGGCGAGTCGCAGTTAGATTGGAGGCGAGTCGCTGTGAGATTGGAGGCTATTCCCAGTGAGATTGGAGGCGATTCCCAGTGAGACGGGAGACTAGCAGCTCAAGTATATGGCGGGACAAACAGACAAGATAGAACTGGGCGCTTATGGCCTCGTATTCACAAGCAAATACACTAATTAACAAACATTTAAAGAATGACGCGATCAAACAAAAATATTGAGCATCAAAAACTGATCATCCCCACGCCTTGCCGGTTTTTAGTTGCCAACGCTGAGCTTTACAAGGATTGACCAAAGCTGGAACGCTACAAAAATACGCAGTATTTGAGTGAGCTCAAGACAACAGAAATGTAGCGAGCACCGCAGTTATGACACGAAAGTCCACAATCGTAGGCAATTTTTAGCAAAGAATTTTATTAGAAACGGCAAGATGATGCTGTGCAGCAAAGATTCTGC